>VZSE01012875.1:306422-524147 GCA_013398275.1 Promerops cafer
GGAAAAAGAGGGGGAGGGGGGGGAGAAGGGGAGGGGAAGGGCTCTGGAAATTAAAAGTGAAGCACAATTTGAAACTCTGCCTACACCACAGCTTTTATAATCAGCTTGTGACATGCTTGGCACTAAACACTGTTTATGTCCACAATTAATGCAGTTAATACTAGGTTAGTAACTGTGGCAGCCAGCCACGTGCACCGCCTGGCACATGGGTGCCTGCTCCCAGCCGAAGAGGCAGGCTCTGCTCTTCAGCGCACACAGCCAGGCCAGTTCAAGCACATCTGGAGCCAGTTTAACTGAGGCCTCCCTCCAATGCAGTACTCAGCATTGCCAGCGTATTCGTGCACACAAAACGCTATAAAAGGGGGAGAAGGAATTAGGACAAAAATGGAAGTGAGAGAAGATTAAAAAAATGGGCGTTCAAGGCTCTTTCCAGTGGAAGCCACGCTGTCGCACTGGGCTTCATAGCCTGCCTGAACAAGACCCAGCATCAAGGAGCCCCTAACAGGGCCTCCAGAACCAGTTTTACCAGTTCCTGTTTCTCCTATCTCTCAATGTAGTTGGACATCTCAGGGAGCATTACACACCTGTAGCTGCTGCTAGGCATCTGTTGTCTCCACCTGAAAAGGGGAAGTGGCAAGGCTGTTCTTGATAAAAGGTGGTTCACATAAGGACTGTGCACCTACCAATCATAAGCATGCAATCCCAAGTAAAGTTTTCCAAAAAAGTCTTTCTCAAGACAGAGTAGCCATGTTGCAATGGGAAGATTTTATGAGCTGGTTGCAAAAATTCATTTGTACTTTTTGGGCGGGAGGTGAATTTTGAAACTGAATTTTTACAAAGCTCAGAAGTTCTAGCAAGACTTCTGCATCGTGTTCAGGGCTTCCTTAGGAAATCCAGTATCTTCAAACATTGCATCTATGTCAAGGCATACGCCTACAGACCTGCTCACTAACAGACCAGGCACACTGGTAACATGACCTGTTTTTCTTTTGTGGCCACTTACAACTGCAGTAAGAGCAGAATATACGTGCGAATCGGTCACGCATTAAGCAACGTCGCTATCATCTGTCACGTGTTTGTTCACTTATCTGTTCCCCAAGGAGAGGAGTGTTTGTTTTGAGGTTTTACATGCCTCTAAACATTTATTCCAGTAATGTCAAGGTCAAAGAAAGGTGTTCTTCACTTGCAGTAGGAGCTGGTGTAATCTGAGATAAGGTCCCAGAGGAAAGGAAGCCTACTTCACAGTCACGGCTTGGCCATCGAAAACAAATGCATTCTGCACAGACACACATCACCCTCCATCTGGAGGGCTACCTCATATTAGAAGAACATCCCTGTCAACCCTCATGCTATAACCCAGTTCTTCATATAGTCTGAAACAATCTGTCATATCAATTCTCACTTTCCTTGGCCTGGTAGCATTAGAGACAAACTCTATATCTCATTTCTGTTCAGAACAAGTCCATGAGTACTAGAGTCATAGCTTCTTCAGTAATATTTTAATCAAAATTATTAGTATTCTTTTACTTTTTGCTGAGCAAAAGGGAAAATTCAGCATGTTTGTTGTTTTGATTTTGTTTGGGGTTTTTTAATTAAGCTACAAATTCACTAAAGGAAATTAATACTTCACAGGATACAAAAGAATACAAAAGGCCACATGTGTTTGCTGTTATTGTTCTCCAGACTTCTTTCTTTATTGCATTCTTAGTCACCCATTACTGCTTTTTCACCTGCTGCAAGCTATAAGCAAGAGGGTAGCAAATACATGGCAACACATGCTTTAAAGTGTGCTCTTCTTTCCTTTTTCAAGGTTTTAGAAAGACCTTTAATATGCACCTCCAAAATGCATCAAGAAACCCAAAATAACTGTCTTCTTACCAGAAAAAAACCACTGAAAATTATCTTCAGCTGAGACACTTTTCATTTAGCCATGCTTAAATATCACAGAATTAACACTGAATATAGACAACAAAAGGGTCACACACTGACCATAAATTAAAAAATAATCATCTAGCAGTGCAAAAATGCAAATGTTCAAAAAAGGATTGTGTCCAAACAATGTAAGGATTATGAGGAAAGCATCTTCTATGCCCATTGAAGGGAAATGGCATCCTATGCAGTGTGCAATCACTGGGTATACTAGAGAGATATTTTTTCTCCTAAATAATGAAGAAGGGGGATTAGTTGGAGTCCTTGTTCATTGCTGAGTAAAACTTTTCACTGTTTTTTCATCAATGCAAACTTGTGTTTAGGAAGGCAGGATAATGTATGACAAATATTCCCTCTCCCTGCTGTTGAGCTCCTCACTGTATCAATACAGGTGCAGAGACTTCCCCTGTTTAAAATGTCTTTTTTATCCTTTTGCCTACTGAGGATAATCAGAGTGTTTAAGCGTGGTGCATAGCCCCCACTCCTGGGGACAGGGAGGGGCTGACCAAAGCCAATGGATCTAACACTGTTTGGTGGATTTATAAGTAGGATTCCCTGGACTCACTGCTATTCAATATACATTTCAAAACTTCAAAGATAGAAATGCACAAAGCTGAGAATGGACATGGAGTACACCCAGTCTTATCACTGAAATCATTGTGTGTCAATTATCATGTACATACTAATGAAGTTAGTCAGACAGCTCTTGTGCCTACAGCTCAAGGGCACAGATTGCTGGTGTAGCTCTCTTGGATAATTCCTTGTGGGAAGAAATGTGTGGGAAGCCCTGGTTTCAGTACGGTGGTGAAGACTATGGAAGTCATTACAATCAATTGGCCGAGAGGTCATTTTAATTTATAGTGAAATCTAAGAGGAAGTCTGATGTATTTATGTGCTCACAGGGAGCCTTTCTCTCTGCCCAAGTGGCTGCAGCATGCTTTGTTTCTTAGCAGCACGTTCAGGAAGAATCAAAGAGTGGGAGAGTGAGCTGAAGAACACCTAGGCAATGGTCAGTGGAACAATGTAAATACGGAAGGCAAACAATGCCACCACTCACAGCCAGATATCAGACCCATGAGCAGCTATCAGCCCTCAGAATAAGCACTGCCTGTGGTGTGTCAGTGTACAGTCAAACCACATTTTACCAGCTGAAAGAGGAAGAAAGGAGAATTTTACTCACTTTCTACTACTTCATTGTGTTTCCTCAGATATGCAGGAGTTATGAGATAAAGGGATCATTATAAGATAGTCTTTGACCCACAATATAGGATAATTACCCTGTTAGTTACAGTTGCAACTGGGTTCTGCTGTACACTGTGTGGGGTAGAGCTGACTAAAATGTGTGCCTTCAGTCATTTGTTGACTAACCCAGTCTTTATGGCCAACTCATGCACGTTCCACTGCAAACGATTTTGATAATGCTGCTATAAAGGCTTGTGAATGTCAGTGTAGGAGGGCAAAATATTTTGAGCTCCTCAGCTTCACTTTATAAATATTTTTGGAAGCCACCAGTGTGAAATGCTCCATTCACATTGAGCACTGAAAAAAATAATGGCTTCTTCTAAAACAAAGACACATCTGTCAGTGCAGTAGAGTATATGAATTTACATAATCTGCAGCACAGAAAAAGTACTTTCTCAAACAAATTAAGTCAAAGCAGGCAGAGAAAGAACAGCATGAAGCTCTCTATGCAATGTCAACAATAATTAACAGAGTACTTTATAGTCTGCCAGTGCTTCCTGTGAATAAGGTACTCTCAGACATTTGGTATGAACAGGCTGCTCTCCTGTTTCTCTGCTGCAACCCAAAGCTGCAGGTCTTCGCTTTTACTGGCTAGCCTATCATTAACTTTTAAATGTTGTATGCCACCCAACATTTCCCCTTAAAAGGACAAAGGACAGAGGGCGTGAAGATTCTGTTGCAACTGCTGCAGGGATTCATGGGGTTTGCTTTGTCATGTCATACTGGGAAATTCAAGGAATTTGCTTCTTTCTCAGATGCACCAAAACAAAATAAAAAAAACCCCAAACAAACATAAACACGTTGCACCATGGACAGAACTTATTAATCCTTTTATTCCTGTTGATACCTTGGGAGAAGGCAGCTTTCTTTTTTTCCCTCACATATGCATAAAACATTTGGAAGTTTTCTTCAACTCCTACTGATTCTCCAGGGACACAGACTGCAGACATTTTGAATCATGGAGTCTCTTCTCTTAGGCTGCCCGTGCACAAAATGCAGAACTGATGTGAGCCTGCTTTTGTGTACAGAATAGTATTGTATTGCCCCTGTACTTCTGATTCAATCACACTGCTTTTGCATGTACTTACAGACTTAATTTCCAGTATTGCCACAGAATGGGACACTCCTGACATCTTTCTCTCTTTACAAATGGTAAAACTGCAGCCTTGGCTAAAGCAGAGGGATTTCCACAAGTTTTTTTCCTTATAGACTAATTTTGACTGATTTCTTCCACGTGTAAGAGTGCTCAGAAGGTTGTCAGGGAGACAACTGTTGACACAGCTTTACCCTGGTATTTGAAGGGCTCGGGCAGTTGAGTGCTTTTCAGCAGACTGCGCATTCGTGCAGATGCAAGCACACACTGGCAGACTGCAGACCTGACTTACTCATTTGCCGGTCTGAGCTCACGAGCAAGCACTACCTCCAAACTACAGCTGCAAGAGGAGGCCAGCATACCTCAGCTAGTGTTATTTGAACTGGTTTGAGCAACAGAAAAATCCTGGTGACCAAAAGTCAAGTGCAGTCGGTGTGAGACACAGGACTTATTTGGAAGGTTGGCCTGCACTATGTACATTGCTGCTAGTAGCTCAGCTGGTTGTTTAAACTCATCCAGACCAATATAAAACACTGTAGTAATGCTTCTCTGATGCCAGCATCCTTTGTGAAGTACAGCCCTGAGCCCAGAAATTCCCATCAGCCTGCAGTTGTGTGTCATTGCCTCCAGCTCCTCTGTGGATCTCAGTGCTTTCTTCCTTTCCTCCCTGCAAGCTGTGACCAAAATTAAATCAAAACCAGCCATCACGTTCCCTGAATTGGTGTAAAGGTTGAAAACAAGTATAATAAACTTTGCACTGACTGCGGCTAATTAGCACACAGGCAATCATTTATGATTAAGCCATATAAAATGTTTGTTATTAGCACAAGAGCTAAACGCTTCAGTACACAGCAAAGGTCCAGGGCACAAAGAAGTTAAGTGACTTGCTCAGTTTGATGCAGCAATTCAGTGACAGAGGTAGAAATAGGCCACTCGGTTTTCTCTCTCAAAACAGGTCTAATCTCTAGATCATACTTTGATCTCCCTTTAGCAGCAGAAAATAAAACCCCTCTGTTCATGGTATAAGTCTTTACAGAAATTACTTTCAAGTTACAGACTCACCATTATCACATCACTGCAAGATCAAACAAAGAGAGGGGCAGTAGGAGAGGAAAAGAAGGGTTACTTTGTGTCATTTACTTCTACAGTCTGCTCAACAAAGCCAAAGAGGAAAAACAATTTTTTTTTCAGACAGATGTCTTTTACAGCACATCAAACACTTCTCATGGGCGTATGTCAGAGACATTTTACTACAAAGGCTTTGTCCTTTGCATTCACAGCAGCCCGGATGTTTATCAGGATTTTCCATTCCCTAAATTCAAGATCACACTGGGATGTGTGTTAAGATGGCAGCAGAAGTACATCAACAACGTCCAAAGTACAAAATTCTTAGTAAAAAGAAAGCACTAATACAACTTGTTCCTGTGCTAAGGCTGTGGTGAGGGAGTCCCTGTCATCTCTAAAGGAATGTCTGGGGAAGGAAACAGCCTATTTTCAATGCATTGGCTTGGAGAAAGTCAGTATGAGGGAACAATTGTCTTTCCTAATGGATTTACTTCTAGTAAATGTTTGAGTCCTCCATGCAAAGCATGTGGCCGCAATATCACAAAGACAGCCCCATTATTTACTATATAACATCTCATGCACATACTGTGCTCTCAGTGTGCCTGCAGCAATCTTCTAATTTGTTTATTCATAAAGGGCAGTTTGTAATTCTTTAAGTTATCTAGCACAACAAAGAACATTACACACAGAGACAAACTAAATTTAACATTGCTACATACTCTTCCTCTCTTAGGCCAAGACTCAACAGCATCTTGCGTCTCCTCTCTCCTCACCCCATGCCCTAGTGTGCATAATCTCAGTCCACAGATTGCTACAGGATCCTTCGAAAAACTCTCGTATCCTTCCTTGGTGAGGTGTTCTTCTTTCCAGGAACAAACCAGGTCACTGAGTGTTGCTCTACAGCAGCACTCCCAGCCTCTCTGCCAGTAGAACGGCACAGCAGAGGATGGTGCGTGCTCCCCCCGCCAAGCTGACCTGCTCCACTCCCTGGGAATGGTCATGCCTGAAGGTTTTCGAATCACCAAGACACATCAGCAACAGGAGAAGCACCTGTACCCAAACACAATACTTCACTGTTTTCACTCAGGATGACATTGAGCTTCCACAAGACATTCTGTTCCCTGGCACCACCATAGATTGAAATGTTTCATTTGAGAGGAGATTTCATTGCAAGCCAGAAGGACAGCATACTCCAACACTTACTACATAAAAAGAGAAGAGGCAGAAATAGCAGAGATGTCTGAGGTCTCTTCTTTTGCTTCTGTCTGGAATATAGAAAATCTCACGACTCTTCTCTATGCCATTTCTCTTGTAGGTTGAAGTAACTGTTTTCCCATTTTAGTGATCCTAGTTTCTTAAGAAGGTAAGACATCAGGTAATCCTATACTTTACTGTCTGCCTACCTCCACTGCTACTGTGTAGTCTCACACAGCATTTGTGCATTGCCCTTGCATTCCCCAGCAAGGAATGAACAGATCCATCCAACAGGCTCCAGCAAATGTCTATCAACAGAGAAGGGAACTCCTGTCATGGTAGCAGTAACTCCTTCCCCAGTGAGTCTGAACAGCCTCTCTCTCCAGGTTAAACCAAATGGCTTTGGTTGTCTCTCAGAGATGTGAGTGAATGGATGTGCCACCCTAAAACTCCCACCTCTCAGATCATATACTACTTATGTGAAAACAGTGGGTAAGCTTCTGGCAGCTCTTCCTCTTTAAAATGGACTGGGGAAAAGCAGCATGTAATTTTCTGGCAGTAACACTGGAACAGTAAAACTCATGAGTCCCCACAGCTATTCCCACCTGTTCTTAGAGCAATATATATATTGGATATATACCCACCCATGAGTCTATCTGTGATGTTAAACTATAAAAAACCCCCAACACAACCCAACCCAGACCCCAGACTTTCCTGCATAGGAAAAAGGGTGTAAAAGAGCAGAATTTTCACCTGTTTTCACATCTCACTTAAGCTGGGTCTAAACTCCTTCCATAGAAGGGAATAAAAGCAGGACAGGTGTGTCAAATATCAGCATCAACCCAAGGGTGATACTGACCAGAGATACTGTAATACATGAATATGGAGCAAGATGAGGGTGAGTCAGCAGAAGATGTTTGTCTTATGTGCCGAGTCCTAAAATTTGGCTGTCTGTTACAGGAAATTACACTAATACTGAATCACAGTTCTGTATGGATCATCATCATGTACAGATGTTTTCCATGGTGAGGAAGTTGTTGTTAGGTAGGTTTTACAATTTTATGCAATAATTTTATTTCAAAATGGTTCCTAAAGCACACAGTTTTTCTTGTGCAAGAAAGTATCTGCAGTATTTATGATTTCTATTCTCTCCAGTAAAAACTCCGACCAAGACACTTCAAGGATAAGTGCAACAACCCTTTCATATTCTACCTGGAAAAGACAAATAGTTTGCAACTATTCTCTAACAAAACACACAGAGGAGAAGATGAAAGAACTGAAAAGGATCAGTGGAATGCTCATAAAATGGAGATTTATCTCATGACAAATGCACTAGGATTGCCTCAGATTTTTCTGAGATATTTTTAGTTTTTTCCATATGATTTTTTTGTTAGTGGACGTATCTTCAGAAAGAATATACTAATTTAAAAATTATTCCATTTTAATTAGAATAGGCAAGCTTTCTGTGCTCCAGAAAATTTTTTTAAAGTCTTGGAAAATAACTGGTTAAAAAGTCCCAAAGATTCTAGAGGTTGACAGGGAGTTAATTCAACTCATCTGTAGTAAAACATGTTTAAAATTTATTTCTTTTAATAGCTATTATGTTGACAGTGCAGTAAAGAGATATGCTGATAATAGAAAAATCATCCCTTTTGCAAATAATAACAGTAATGAGGCATTATTGCACAAGGGGAAAAAGAAGAAAAGTGTTTCATCCTGGATACTCTTTCCCCTCAGACAATACAGCATTTGGCAAACTGTGATGTTATCCAGGTCTTTAAATAGTGAAGTTTCCAAACAAAAGATTGTGTAAAAAAGATTTGAAGAAGATATATTTATAATTAATGATGGAGCTTGGAAGAAGTCCAACAATGAAAGAAATTGTTGTTTTCTAAGCTGGAGAATAAGCTTTCTATAAACACACACCAAGAAGATTAACCCAGTAAAGAAGCAAAGTGATGAAGTAAAACAGGGTACACATACCATACTTGAAAATGTTTCAGACTTTCAGATATCCTCAACCAAGATGCAAGCTATCTATCACAGATAGATTTGGGATGTAACATCAGTGGAAGTCTATGGAGACAGCCTTGCTACAACAATACAGCTCCAAATGATCCTGCTTTGTTTCATAGTTACTTCTGGGTGGAAACAGTTGTACTATTTGTTCAGTAGCCCCTAAGTCAGCATTGCATAGAGTGAAGCAGCTGAATTGCAGTTGTTTTTTTAGTGTTTAGTGTTTCGTTCTCCTGGTATGTGCTGTTTTTGTACATTCACTGCTAGTTCTCTGATTGAGGCTTTAGCCTAAATACAGCGGGGAAGGGGACGGAGTGGTTTGGTCTTTGCAAAAGCCAAACCAAAGCTGTTTCGGTTCCAGGTCCCATTTTTTCTGAACCCTCAAAGTTAAAGCCTGGATGGCTTGGATAAGTGCTTCTAATTCTAGCATACCCCTATTTAAAACAAGAGGGAGGATGTGTTTTTAAAAAGCTAAAACTAGTATGGCCTGGAATGAAGTCTCTGAAGACATTTAGGGAGGATTCAGATAAACAATTCCATTCCTCTCCCCACCCCTTATATCTCTCATTAGTTTTTTTCCTATCCCTTTCTTGCTTTCTATCTCTCAGATATTGTTTGCTTCCCCTCAATTTCCAATGGAGCTTGAAATTAGATTTCTTTTACCTCCTTGCTAGTGAACAAAGCTCTGAACTGCACATCTTGGTGAAAGTTAACTCCCAGACTGAGTCACTGAATTATCTTCCACCTCTGTACCTGAACTGGCTGAAACCACAGAAAAGAAATTACTGCGTAGTCCTGTGTCCAACTCACACCATCATTATTTGATTGTTGGAAGGATAACTCTGAGTTTAGTTGGACAGAAATAGAACCACCCATTTGTAATGGTTTTAGTCTCCATTTATGACAGCAGAAATTGGGCCACACTGTTACTCAAGATAGAAACAGCACTCATTGTCACAATTTATAACTTCATCAGGAGTTAACTTGGGAGCTGCAAGCTGGCAGCAATAATTCATACATTGCTGCAAACTGTATTTTCATAATTTCTGTTGATACTGGCAAAGTGCTTGTTTTGGCTTTCTGCATGTTGCAGTCATTAGTATAATATAACATAGCCACTCAGATATATTTAGAGGAAGGTCATTTTTATACAAATTATTATGTACTGGGAAGTTAAATAAACAACCGAGTTAAAGATATCAACAATCCCTCTCCTTGATCCATGCCAAAGTGAATTTTAAACACTAGTTGGTTCAACTGGAGGAAAAATCAAGCAGTGATTATATCAGTTGGAAGAGGGAGAACATTGCATTTCCTTTTATTTGAGGACTCACCTGGAATGCTACTCCTTGAAAATGGCTAAATATATCCGTAAAGCTAGAGGTGTTCAAAGACAGGCTAGAACACACTTGGTCCCTATACCATTAGCAAGATTACTCATCCTCTTCATAATAATGAAAATTCCTATTGAGACTTCACTGAGCAGAAAGTACAGTATCCTGACTATTTATTAACAGCTCTTTGGAATGTGTTTCAAAGGCACAAAAGGACACTGACCTTGAAAATAGTATTTGGGTGGAAGTAAATGTCCACGGTTTTCATTTTGCAAGATTGTAACCATGAAAGTTACAAAACAAGTCACTTTTGAGAAGTACTCATCTTTTACGCTCATTAGATTGCAATCCAGCGATGACTGAACATGATATTTAAACAGTAGTGTTTTTGCCAATGAGTTGCATGATCAACACGAACTGCTAATGTTTTCTATTCTAAACCTTCTCAAAATGTCAAGTGTTCTTGTCAGCTGAGTGGAAGTGGCATAAAAGTAACTTTTGAAGTTGTTGTTGATGAGATACCCTTGGGAAACTCAGTATATATACTGAAATGATATTCACAATATTCTCTAATCTCCCCTGCTGCAAAAGAATTAGGCTCCCAACTCACATTTCCATTGATGGTAATGTAGCACAGTCTGGGTCTTCATTCCAAAAAAGACACCGAGCATTCTTAAATAACACAGGTCTTGTGTCCTGAATTTTCTCAAGTGGCAAGAAAATAAAAAAACCTAGACATGATAACAATCCATTACAATCCTTGTAACTGCAGCACTGTTAATTTTTATATAGTTTTTTTTATACAGCAGATCACCAGGACAGCAGAAAAATTCACAGTTGTCTGAGTCACACTGGCTGTAGCAGATTCACAGATTTCTTTGGTCCCGGTTTCTTCTGTGCCTTGAAACATCAGACAAAGGTAAGGAAACTGGTGTATTACCTAAGGTCCTTGCCAAGGATGTGGAAGACCTGGGCTCACTCCCTGCTACTCATGCTTATTGTGGGTGAACCTGTACATGCCATACAGAGCTATTTCCGATAACAAACTGAGGCAGAACTTTGATGTGCCTGCCCAGAGGTCTTACAGCCTCAGTCAGGTGCCTCCAGAGCTCTTTTGGCTCTTGCAGGGCACAGTTGCCCCTTCTTGTTTTCACCCTATTGCAGCAGGAAGAATCACGGGCTTCTAGGTTTTTGGCCCAAACCAGTACTGATGATGTTTGTTACACCATTTACAGCAAAAGCCATGAATTTATTGGCTTCTAAAGTTCCAATTAAGTCAAGATCATCACCGACACTGTATTTCCAGTGCCATGGGATTCATGTGTTGCAGATCAGGTGTTTCTTGGAGTCCCCTTTTCGACTACCAAACAAAATTTTTTTACTCAAAGTATTTCCCAAAAATTTAGTTAGACAGGTGGAACTTTATGGACTACTAGCACAGGGACTGCAAACTTGTGATCAGTGTTTGGTACTTTATTCACACATCAGAGAGTCACAGAATGGGTCAGGTTGGAAGGGACCACAGTGGGTCCCTTCAGTGATCAGTGTTTGGTACTTTATTCACACATCAGAGAGTCACAGAATGGGTCAGGTTGGAAGGGACCACAGTGGGTCCCTTCAGTGATCAGTGTTTGGTACTTTATTCACACATCAGAGAGTCACAGAATGGGTCAGGTTGGAAGGCACCACAGTGGGTCATCTGGTCCAACTTCCCCGCTCAAGAAGGGCCATCCTAGAGCACATGGCACAGGATTGTGTCCAGAAGGTTCTTGAGTATATGAGGTCCTTTCTTCATAAGGTGTTGAAATGCCCTAAAGTCTGTTCACTTGTTGAAAGGCAGATTGTTGTTTTATGCTGCTGTTCCATGCACAAGTGTCTGATTGCAGTAATAAATAGTATTTTGGACAGGGAAACTCAGTTTTCACTTTTTAGCGTACCACAGCAATTACAGTGGTGCAAAGCATAAATGTTTATAAAGATGAGCTTTTGTAAATGGTACTTCATGGGTAAAGTGAAAATAAGCATAAAAATCTAAAAGCAGGGTAGAATTTGGTATGTATTTTTATTATCTGATTTTGTATCTGCATTTTTTCACTTGACCTGTAGCAAGCATTAGTTAGGATATCAGTTCCATTAAATAAACATTTCAGAATTTGAGTGCTTTTAAACTGCTAACTGCTCATTTGTGATCATTTAGTAACACTCGGTGATGATGTCTCTATAACAAGTAATTCATGTCTAAACTGGCTTTCACATTGCTGAAATGTAAAAGTTCAAGCATGCTGGTAGAACAAGTTGGCCTCCTAAGAACATTTCAGGGTCATTTCACATGTTTGATCTCATCTGGTCTTGTAACTATGTTATGACACTCCTGGATCTAAAAGCCTGTTTTCACCCAGGTAATACACAGTACTGCAGCCCCATTTGCATTGTATTCACAAACTTAGCAAGTGGGTTGAAAAATGCACAGGGATATTCAGCAGATAGGTTAACCCACATCCAGAGATATCCAGAATGTGGGTTATGTACAGGTAGAAGAGGTAGAAGGGTAGAGCTGCCACATCCAGGTCAATGAGATGCATCTGGGTTCTCAGCCCATCCTTGCCTCAGCTGGCTTCCTCTGTAAACCAGGCAACTGGGCCAGTTGGAGATGCTGCTTAGCAGCTCACCCTGCAAGGAGGTCACTTTCACTATTAGCCCCAACTGCTCACACAGTCCTGGCAGTTGTAAAGCCCAGCATCTTGCAATATCGAATCACTGCCATGAAGTATTAAATTAATCTTTAGAACATAAGGTTGGAGCTTTCTTAATTACTAACAAGGATCACAAACTCCTCAGTGAAGTACAGAGCCATAAATGCAGCAAAAAACATCCTACCAGTATGAATTTTTAACTGAAACATCAGAAGCCAGGGGACTGATTAGAAGCAAGAGGCTACTCGTTTCTGTATAAAGTAATAGTAACTTTAATGTTTATAATTTTCAGGTGATTTATTCAATCTTCACACACATCCACAATGAAGGAGGGCAAAACAATTCAGTCTGTGCTTCATGGGGATGACGAGGCAGCAAGAATACAGAATCTGCCCAAGGCCAGCATGAGGAGTCTGGAATGCCTGGCTGCCAGCCCCATTCTCAAAATACATAGCTCCTTTCTAGAGACAGCAGCTGTTTGTTCTCTGACAATTATAGAGCATCTAAGATTATTTCCATTGACGTTAATAATCTGTGCAGTCCAGTGAGAACAAAATTGGGTCATAGATGTTTAAACTGGCCCAATTTCACTGAAGACTCCTGGTAAACTCACACAACTCTCTAATTACCAGGTTCAGTTTGGGAAGGTGAGTGGCACATGCAGAAGGCTGGGGCAATGACACAAAAGCTGTGCACTCAGCTTTGTTCTGCCACAAGCAGGGCCAGTCTTTTGGCCAGGGCAATACTTGTAGCCTGAAATGAAGCTGAGGGTTGCATGCACTCTGTGTCTCCTCCTATGCCATCACTAGAGGTGTGTACCTTCTGCAAGGAAAATTCAAGCATTTCCCCAGCCTGTGACAGATGCAGGCACCAGGGACGTGAACGCACAATACTTTGGGCAAAAAGGCTTCCTCTAGGATAAATGACCACCCATCTGCATTTCAGTTGTGTGATGGGCTTGTCCATCCCATGACAAAGGGGGCACTGTGGAGTTCTAGGGAAAGTGGCTAATAAGGGTGTACAGACAGGACAATTGTCCTGGCAAAGCAGGATCCGTATTTGAAGCCTCAGGTAGGATATCCTTGTTATGCTCTAGTAACTTTGTGAGACCTTGGGCAAAACATAAGCATTTAAACCTTTTTCCACAATAGAGCTGAGGATATTAACTTTTTTTTAAATGCTCTGTTCACAAAATTTTATAATTTTAAAGCAGCAGAATTGCATTGAAGCTGGCGGACAATACCTTGTGACTGCAAGAAAGACCTCAGTACTCCTGACTTGCATCGAGTTCCTGCACAAGCAGGACACAGAAGCCAGGAGCCATGAGCTGCAGACATTTGTGTATCAGGAACAGTAGCATTTAAATGAACATGCTAATTTCCATTGAAGAAATTTGTCTGTATTACTTATTTCTTTTTTTTTTTTTTTTGAGCAGTGGTGGGCAGAGTGAAAATGGATGTCAATATATCTGCTTATTTCAAACTTTCTCCTCCTTTTGGTACCAGATTTGGCCCTATATGTCCAGAGGGCATACTGAGACACTATAGGCATTTCACTGGGGCAGTCCTGAGTTGCTGTGTAGCACTTTGGACATCCTTACTGTCACTGAAGAAATGCAGGTACCATGAAAGGATAATTAAGCCCACCTAAGAATCCCAAAGTGTGTCAAACAGCTAACACTGAGTCTTGTGTAATAACCTACAATTAGCATGTAATGCCCAAGGCATTTGTGCATTGACAACATGGTTTAATCTAGTAATAAAGTAGGCTAAAATTACTATTTTAGCTAATAGTATTTTTAACAGAAGTGAAACTACAGAAAATAAGCTACAGAAACATATTGATTTCAGCTGTGCCTCCCTGACAGGCCTGTATAGATTTTGTTACTTATGGTCTATTTTTTCAAAAAGGACCCAAGGCAAATGTAGAAATCCCTGGTTGTATGAAATGGATGGTTGTGCATCAAAATGAGGGATTTGCATGTTTAACTGCCCATATTTGTATCCTTCTATACAGTTTGCATATGCAAAGGCAAAGATTGTTATATTTATCAGTGCATAAATGAAAGGAGAAGAGATAAATGACCTGGTTTGCAGAGGTGCTGAGCACATGCAGTTTCCATTTATTTCAACTGGAGTGTGAAAAACAGGCCCTAAGTGACTGGCTCAAGCTCACACAATGCATGATTGTCAGTGCCAGGAAGAAAACCCAGAAATCCTTCCAATCTAATCCTCCCAGTCTAAATCCTCCCCAGTCTAAACTCTAGACACAGTCTCTCCAAGAAATTAAAAAAAAAAAAAAAAAATCTGTCCAATAGCCTGACCAAACTCTTATTCCTATCTTAATTTGCTAAGAGAATAAAAAAAAATGGGACATGAAAAACTCCTGCATAATCTTTAATGACTAGTAAATAATGCCAAGTAGGGCAAGTAAATATGTGTGAAGCATTGCTCACACACCCATCAACTTGCATGTGTGTCACAGATGGTTTTAGTGAAGAGCCAAAAAGAGAAGGAGAGAAAGGAAAAGGAAAACAAGTCCAGATAAAGAGTAAGCTAGAAAGAGAGACAAAGACATTCTCTGTTATTTAAAAAAAAAAAAAAAAAAAACAAACTTAAAAATGCTACAAAAACTAATGGTAAAAAAAAAAAGCACTATTCCCTTTCCTTGATAACGTGTAGGCTAATCTCTACATAAATAGAAATAACAGCCCTTTGAAATGGCAATGATTTGCTTGGAAAACATTCATTAAAAACGTCCTGCAATTATTGACTCTATCATTATTTCTTGGCAGCAGCTGAGTCTCACTGCATCTTGTGTTTTTTCTCCAATGAAAAGCAAAGCATTGTTAGGGGAAAAAAACTACAAAAACAGAAACAAAAAAAAATATCAGACCAAAAAAAAACCCCACAAGGACATTGTATTTGAAATATGTGCTTGGTGACATGGAGCTGATTGCCCAAAGGAATCAGGATACATATATTTGTATTATTGTACACGTGAGTAGCTTGAATCATGTACTGCTCGCTCTCTTTGTTTGGATTATGCAGCTTGGCTGGGCAGCCATCCAAAAGATTCACATTAAATTCTAGCTATATTCAGCACAAAAGTCATCTAGCATCAGAGGATCAAAGTTACATCAACCAACAAGCACTAAGGAATTGATAAGCCACTAAAATTAGGTCATCTCCTAGCAGCTGCTTTTGATGGATGAAGTAGAATTTAGCCTCAGGTTTTCTATTTAAAGATCTGTTACAGCATCTTTTCCTGCAGCTACAATGAGAACACAACAAAGTATAATGCTTCTGATTAAATGTTTAATCATTACTCTTTACTCTTCTGATTGTTTCTGCCATGGCACAGAGTTACAGCACATACTATTTGCAGCTTTCCTAGCCCTTTTTAAACTGACATTAAAACAGTAAGGATTTTTAATTCCTTCATTGGAAGACCTAATAAATTATTTTGAAAAAATGTGGATAAAAATCTTTCAAAGCTGTTTACTTGCCACACTTAAAGAGACAGACTGTCATTTACTGGAACTGAAAATGAGTATCCAAGCAATTATCCCACCACTGTGCCCTCTAGAAGAACCACCGCATCAGTAGGAACTGTATGAATACAAAAGTACATATCTGTGCATAAGTACTTGGGCGGGGGGGGGGGGGGGGCGCAAAGCACACGTTNGGGGGGGGGGGGGGGGGGCGCTAAGGAAATCCTTATATTTTTATGTTTTTATTTTATTTGTGGCTACTTTTTGGGAAATGATCTCATGAATCTAATTAGCACATACTTTTTAAAGTACTAGCTAGTGCACTAGGCTATCTTTGATCATTAGCAACCAGCATTATAATTGCTAGAGAACAAAATACGCCCTACCAAGACACGCTTGTGGTATCAGGGTAATACAAATAGTGCCATCATTATCATCATTAGCATCAAAATCATGACACAGCTTTAGAAGAGAGTTCAAAAGGAAATAAACACAAAAAACTGAATTAGTTTCAAATGTATAGAACCTGCCCTTGACCTGTTCAGAAGGTCAGCTGGCTGCAGCCTGTGTACAACACTGTTGTGTCATCATTTCAGAAATGAAGCTAACGCAGGACTTCATTGTCAGGGTTTTCAATATGACATCTCTCATGTCTGTTGAAATCACTAGAATCTTATGTAAATAACCTTGAGAAACAGGAAGGGAAAAGAAACTACATCCATCCAATGTAAAAAATGAAGTAAATAGTTATCTGCCTTTCCATGTAAAAAAATGACAGAGGAGAAAGACTGAAAAGTATAGTACATGACAATGCCACATAAGACACATAACTTTCTACAAATGACAGACACGTGCATGCTGCTCTGTAGCAGTCATCCTCTGTGTCCCCTTCTGCCAGCCTTGTAAGTGGGCTGTTGCTGGGAAAGAGTCATAAGGGGTTGAAACTCGCTGTCGTTTCCATTCCAAATTTGGTGTGCCTGGTCTTTACTTGTGAAAGCAACATTATGTACTGTAATTCAAAGTCTAGATCTAGCTTTTTCCAGCTACATACCTCTTCTTCAACAGAAAGCCTAAACTGGGGCAGGGGGGAGGAAGGGGGGCAATGTATAATAATATGTCTGGAGTAGACAACACATCTGAAACTTCTTTTCAAGAAAGAATCTTTATAGAAAGAATGTAAATGAGTTTAATTTATCAGTTCTGCTTAGTACTGTATTCTGCTTGGATCTCAAGCTAATCAGCTTTGTCTTCTGCTTGGGGCCTCAGAGAAAAAGCCAGCCAGGAAGCCAGCTTGTAGGTGCCTATCTGGCTCATGGAATAGGACATCTGGTGAGATGGGGATGCTTTGATGCCACATAAATTTCTGACAACCTCAGCTGAAGGCTGTCTGTCATAACATCTGCTGTCTTACTGCACCATGACCATGCTATGCATTAAGCATATCTGATATTACACTATGTGAATCTTGGGATTTTAGTTTTGAGTTGCCTAAGTAGAAGTAGGACAAAACTGCCTCTTCTGTGCTCTAGCTGGCCTCCTTGGCATATCTTAGGATTAACATCCTTTCTGTTCGTTTGTTTACTAGCAGTTACCTCATCACCTCCTAATAACTGTGTGCTTAAGGCAAAACTGGCCAAAGATGCCAGAATGCAACAAGAGTTTGCTTACTTTGTGATATTGCATCTCTGCATTAATCTAAAGAAATGAACACAGCGATCTCTATTGTTAAACAAAATACCCAACCCTTTTTCCACTGAATAAAACTATGTATTTTCACTCGGTACACAAAGTTTGTTTAACTGAGGACAGAAAAGAATAATAACATTTTAAGGAGAAACTGTATTATCCTGGTAACTTTTTCTCAGTGGATCTCATTTAAAGTTAAACCAGTTACTGAATACTTCCTTCTTTCAAATTATTCTTATTCTTGACAGTGACAAACACTCATAAATAACAGTGGGAGTATAGTTTACATAGGATACTGAGTCTGATACTACTCTCAACGCAATGTAACATTACTTAACCCATGACCATATACTAAAAGCTGATTGGTCCAAAATGGACCTGAGGCACTTTTGAAAAATCCAATGGGCCAATTTATCATTTGACAGTTTGAAAAATTACTTTTTTTTACTAATTGTTTTTAAAAAAATCTTTCCTTTGCCTTTCTTTTCCTAGGGTCACTTGCTTCAACAAATCATGTGATGATCAGAATTTGAGGATAATCTAAGAAGGGAGAACAGCTGCCCTTCTCTTTTGTGCCATTACCAGTTTATCAACTGTCAATATCCTTGAAAAGATAAACGGAGATAGAAGTAAAACACCAGAAAAAAAAAATATAAAAAAAGAAGTCAATGCAATAGGTTCTCATATTTAGGGCATTTGTTCGGTACACTACAGTTCCTAGTTTTGATAAAATGCTGTGTTTTTAAATACCAGATTTGTCATTGTGATTGTGAGAAACTGCACTTTGTTAAAAATAATGTGAAGAATTGAAAACAGATCAAATCATATTATTATGAGCTGTAGTTCTATCCAACAGGTATGAAAGCTCTAATAGTTGTAGCTCTTCTTGCTTGCCCACACATGGTTGCTATGCATTATGTTCCGAAACACAAATGCACAAACTTGTTGGCAAGAGTCAGTGAGAAGAGGAAAACTGTGGTTACACATCTTATTGGATGAGACTACCTGCTTCTTCTAGGTCTCTTTACCTCTGCCTGTGTCAGAAGAGTTGTGCCATCATATCTGTGTCTTCTTGGAAGGGCAATATGTCCTATTCCACTTAAAGGTTGAGGTTTGGCAAGGAACGTTCTGATCTTCTAAGAGTGAACAAACATTGTGCAAGATCTCATTACAGAGATCCCAAGTTGCCAGCCTAAAATGCTTTACCAGGCAATCACTATTTCCTGAGTATGCTTATGTACCACAAGGAGCTTGATATTTATGCAGCTTGCAGTATGCTGCGCATATAAAAATCAGCTACAAGAGGGAAAAACTGTTTATGGAAGAAGAGGTTGGTATACACTGACACATTTTGATGGGTTACTAATCTAAACAAGCCAAAGCAAAGATTAAGCTGATAGTATGAGGTTTGGTTTGTGGTCATGTGTGCTGAGTAACCAGCTGTGCCAGCTGTCTTTCAAAAAGTGTTCACATTGTTTTCCATACCCATTTACTGCACTGGAGAAGAAAACTGTGAAAAGAATAATTAGACTCTCAAAATCAAGACCTTGAACCTGTGTAAATTAAGCAATAGGATTAAGGTTTTTCTCTGCCTCTTAATTGAGCCCCCCCACCATGCTCCCCTAGCTCAATTCCTGTAGCCAAGTTCAGTTAGACACTTTATAACTATAGACAAGTAAATAATATGAAACACAGTCAGATATTCTGCTGGAACCTCGCCTTTTTCAGTGAATGGGCAGTTACTCAATACTTATGTTTATCCTACTCATTCAGCATGAGATCTCAGGTGTCATTTGCTACATGCTTTTCAAACCCTACAAGCAAAAGAGACATTTTCTTTTTCTCAGGCTTTTATCTGGCTTCTACATGATAATATGTTCACATTGTTTCCTGTTTTGGTTTTTGTTTTCCCTTTAAATAAACCTGAATACATTTACTAAAAGTGTGGTGTCAATAGTAGCATTTTTAGATGCACAAAAAGATGAGTTTCAGTGAGAAAAAAAAGTTAAATTTGTCTATACTGCAAGCTAATTTGTGTGGCCAGTTTGAGTCGCCAGCTCCAGTTCTCAGTACTCGAGAGCAGTCTATATTTGCCGAATATGATTCTCACTGCCATCAGTTTCTGCTGCGAGGGTTTAGTATTTCTGCATATCAGATCAACACTTCTAAACATGGATATTCCTAAATCAAGAACCTACTGTTCTTCCCCAGCCATCTAGGTCCTTCTCTTCACCTGCTATTTCTCACCTTTTCACTGACTGCATTGCACCAAAGCTGCCATCTTCCCCTCCTACCAGGTCAGTAAGATTTGGATTGCAGCAAGGGTAGCATCTTTACTCTTGTGTCTAGTATTTAGCTCCAGATAACTGCTGACAGCAGCAATTTCAAGGGAAATTTGCAATGAAAAGTCTCCTCCCGTTTGTGTATGTGCATGGCCATGTAGCAGAGGTGACTGAAGTAGAAAATTATCATTTTCCCTTGTCTTTATCTAGTATCTTGTCTAAAAGCCTTTGATCACATCTCTTTTTCTATCCTGCAGCTTGTTGATGAAGGTATAGAACCCAGTTTGGGGTGCTCTACCCCTTTAACCTTTCCCCCCACTGCTTCCACAAAGGTTTTTAGCTGGGGTTGCTTATCTAGGGCCAAGACCCATAATTGTGAGTGGTTTAAAAGGAATAGTGAGAATAATAAGAAAAAAGAAGAATGTTCACTAAATAAAAAGGAAAAAATATCACTCAGGAATTTATTTAAATCCAGACCCAACTTCTAAGTGCTATGGTGGAAGACCAACATCTCAGAGCTGTGAAATCAAATGGACAAAACCCATTTTATGTGTGTTTATAGGGGATGATTTGAACACATTATACCAGACCTTTTCCAGCTAAGATTCCTAGAATTAAAGCTTACTCTTGTGATGCTGCCAGCAGCCCATGTAAGCTTTGCCTAGCTGAAGTGGTCAAGAAAGGTACATCCACAGCTACATCAAGGCCTTTCCAACTTACTTGCAATAGCAGTAATGAATATACAAA
The DNA here is from genome assembly GCA_013398275.1 of Promerops cafer. NCBI lineage: Eukaryota > Metazoa > Chordata > Aves > Passeriformes > Nectariniidae > Promerops > Promerops cafer. Next base: position 327,197 of record VZSE01012875.1, read on the forward strand.
ATATTTTACTTCCATTTTCCTTCCCATATATAGCAATTATTCTGTCATTCATCAAATGTACACAAATTTCTTTTCATATGTAAATAGACCATTTGCTTCACAGTTCTAGCCAAACAGTTGTGCAGTTCTTTGTTAAGAAGATAATATATTTAATGACGGAGTGCCTTGTTTCCATTGTACAGAACAGGTGTTGTTTAATGGCACAGGCATTGTAACATTACATTCATTTATTAATGTGAGTGTAACGAACATATTGTAGAGACATGAATGTACTGGTCTCATGGTTAGGGTTAGTGGTTTCTTATGATGTGGTAAGTGTAGGATAGTGGCTTAGATTCAGACTGCAGAGAAGCAGGAGTTCATTATAGCAAATCCAAGTGATGTGGCTGGTTTTGGCCCTTGTTCACTTTTGAAAAGCAGAGAATACATGAAAGACTTCATTGAAAATGTGCAAGTTATTCAGTGTGGTTAATTCTACGTTGGCTTCGCTCCCACCTTCTTTCAAGACTGTGTATGTGAACATGCTTTCTGAAACAGCAAAACCAATCTGCAATGCATTTATGTTGCTTTTGGATACATGCACAATCCCTAGCATCCTATGTCATGAAGTAACCTGTCTTCAAATATGAGGGAAGAATTCTGCAGGTGATCCACTAAAGCCATGAAACAATGCTTGCTTGGATAGTGCAGCTACAGAAAGTTGGTCCTTTGTTCTTTTTCACACATGCTGCCACATTTTAAGAGTTTCTGCTCTGAGTGTTACTTACCTAGAATTGCTGCTCAGACAGCTGGCAAGGTAGCTACAGCTGCACAGGCAAATCAGGTGAATGAGTGAAGTAACTAAAGTATCTGATTTTTCTTGTTGTGTAAAATTACTCATTTAGTATCAGTCAGAGGGCTAGAATTGACAAATGCAGGTAAATGGCTGCAGTGTCCATTTTTTTTGGACACATCTAATAGTTTTTCTCAAGTGCCTCATGCTAAATTTGATGCCCTATATCAGCATTATGCAGTGCACTAAAAGTGTCTTTTTTTTTAACCTACCTTTTTGGAAATATCACCTTTAAAAATCAAGGTATGTAATGAAGTGATTCTGTTAGAGAAAAGTTAATAAATGTGACTAAATTCTCACCTCTCTACCTTCTAATATAAGACATTTCTTAGTTTTTGTTTCATATGGCAATTTAATAATCTTAATCATATTATTCAGTATTTCACTTCCATCTGTAATGCTAACGGGTCCTTTCAGAGCACATTGCATACGTCACCCACAACCACTTTCCTAGTAAAGCAAATGACAGTATCCCATTAATGACTTTCACTGCTACTTTCTGAACTCCATCAGTTCCCAAAGTTTTACTTTTAGTGAAGGATCAACAAGAGAATAAGGTAGCTATGAAATAAAGTACTAATGTTATTCAAATATTTTCTTCACTCTTCTCTTGACTCTTCTTTACATTGTTAAAAGCAACTGAAAAATGCCCCCATGAGGTTGCCCAGCTTTTCTTCTTGCTCAAACTGAAAAGCCTTATTTTCTTCTCACTAACACAATTTTTGCAATATTCCATCTCCAGTTGCAGCTGAATTTCTTTACAACTCAGTAAACAAGAGGACAAACAGATTCATTATCTGCTTTCCAATTTTCTCCCATGAGGCTTGTGATCAAGGCATGGAGTGTTCAGTTCCAGCAAGAGAGGAAATCACTTCTGTGTTCATGGTCAGTCACAAACTGGGGAGAGTGGAAAGCCCCCACATATGATGATCCCTAAGCCCTGGTAGCTCAGCCCAGATAACTGGGCTTGAAATTGCCATGGGTATGTAGGACAGGCAAAACATTTGGGACCTTTATTTGAGCCACTTCACAGATTTGCTGCCGTATTTTAAGTCAGTTGCAAACACTGTGCCTTTGCTCTCAAACCAGGCTCTGCCCCACATCCCACACCTCATCGTATTTCATCCTCTTAACTCAGGCAACATTATCAATCTTCTTGTCCCTCTCATTTCACTCTCTCTTCCCTGAAGACCCAATTTCTTCTATGAAAACTGGTTTTACTGAGCCACCTCCCAAACCTACTGCAGGTTACAGAGAGCAGGGGAGTCATCATCCAAGGGCACATTGGTTCATTTTGTACTGTAATAGTGACACGTGCTACAGATGCTCATATGCAATAGGGGTTCCTGTCTTGGCCACGGCCTATCTGGACACTGTAGAAGCATACCCTGAAATACAGCCTCTTCCCTAAGCAATTTGTCTGCCTAGCAAGCAGGACTGACAATGGATTTGTTTTGAGTGGAGGCATGGGCAATTCGCCTACTGTTACAAAACACGACAGAAAACTGGGAGCAAATGCATCTTTTGGCTTCCCAGCACAATACTGTATCTGACAAGGCATGTCAGGCTGTTTTACTTAAACAGTTTTTAATGAATTTATTATTAACCAGAATGAATTCTATAACAAGATGGGAATAGTAGCCAGCAGCCAGCTGTGGCAGACCACACAGACTTCCTAGAAGCCTGGCTGCTACTCATCCCTCTGAGGACACAGACCACAGCACAGGATGGATCACACAGGTTGCTTTATCAGCTCTTCTTTTTATTAGTACTTCAGTTTTGTCACCTGCCACCAGAGACCTCAGGAGAGGTTTTTTAAGTATGCCTGTCATGTAAATCAGACTTTAAAAAATCACCCTCTCCAGGGTGAAACTGACAACACAGCCAGGTTGTCTACCAAATCACTCTGCAACCTGGACTTCAAAAGGAGAGGCAGCAGGGACAATTAAATCCATACATGGCCCTGAGTGGATATTGCTCAGACAGCTTTGTTACACAGACTTCAAGGCTACAATATGACAGCTTTATACCTGAACTGGAACCAGAGGGGGCAAAGTAGTTCTCCTATCTCTCCCGTGGTAAAGATAGTGTAAAACTTTCAACAGCATCCTCTGAACTAGCTGTCCTGTAAAATACAAACATAATGCATTCAGTTAGAGACACATGAGGTATCACACTCAATATTAATTTTTTCACAGAGTATGCTTCAACCCACATCAGGAGATCACACTGTCATCTGCAGCAAGAGGTTTTCTTAACTGATGGAAAAATAATCTTATGTTGGCCAAGAGAAACACTATTTCTCCACATAGGAGAATGAAAAGAATATATTCTTAAATGGACAAAAAGAAATCTCTGATTGATAGAAAAAGGCAAACAAATTCTGTTCACAGCTCTGCATCTCTCAGTGATATTGGCCAACTTAGGCTGAATTGTCATCAATGTAGATAAGAGCAAATTCTGACCAGTAACTATGTTGCATTTTATCTTACTATAAAAATAATTGCCAGCATGCAAAGTGATACCAAATAGGCACAGCATGAAGACAGCAAAGCAGGTAGGTAGGGAAGACAGGTGATACAAGGTTTTCCAGAAATAATTGTCCCTGAACAATAGACGCTCTCTGTGCAAAAGCTTTCTAGTGGGAAGATTAGTGTCTTTCAACTATTATTTTGAAAACACTGCTCTTCCTTAATAGAATAAACCTATTAATGTTGCCCTGAAGCACTTAAGTGTCAATAAAGGCATTACAGTATTTTAAGAAGAAATCCTCTGTCTCCAAATATGTGTTTTCCATCCTAAAAGGAATAATATTATTAAAAATAATCGGTACCGACTTTCTTTTAGGAAACTTTCAATGCTTTTTCTTCAAAGGTTTATGAAGACTAGAGAAGGCTGAAGCATCTGTGTAGTGAATCTAGAGCCTATACAGCTGAGGGAGATAGAGTAATCAGTGTCAGTATAATTCCCTCTTTCTAAAAATTTGACTGTGCCTGAAGTGATGGGACATATATGGGTACAATGCAGCTGTTCTATGGTCTCAGGCAGAGTGCAAGGGAGATTCAAGTCATATGGGTGCTAAAATGATGTCACTAAACATAGCTATCATTATATTATTTTTAAAGTTTTAACACAGAAACATGATACTACTAGCCAACAGTAACTGGACGGACCAGCTGAGGGGATCTACTAGCAGCATAATTCAGGACGCAGACATTCAAGACATTGCATACAGATCTTAAAATAAGCAAAAAGCGGGGTAGAATTCCAGAATTATTTTTAAAAACGATTTCATAACAACCCTCTCCACCATACCAGCTACTCAGTGCTTCAGGACACTCCCTGGTAACGGCTGTGGTCTTGCTATCATGATGTCATCTTGACTTGTCATTACATAAGGAGCTAAAAAAAATAGTATCTTGTTATCACTGCAGAAAAACCCTTATATTCTAAACAGAAAACGCACTCACAATTTATAGATATTAGTTGCTGTGTTTTCTTCCATCAACTTCCTAAAAACCTACTTGCTAGTGACCTCATGTGATTTAAATTTTCTTCTTTGCCTATTGACAGCTTCTGGGTGGCATAGAGGCCAGAATGGGCCAGAATGGAGAAAAAGGCACAGAAGAATTTCTACAGCAGCACCACACGTGGCACATTTAGCAAGGAAACTCAGAGCAGAGGTTGTGCTGTGCCAGCATGTAGGATGAGCATTAGTAGGTGACAGGACTCCAGAGCAGAAGGGTTTGCCTGCAACATCTGCCATTACCTGGAGCTACTATGATGTTGTATTGTGAGAACACTACTTAAGAAATACAGCTTGCTTTTTTTTTTTTTTTTTTTAGTGATAGTAATCATGTTTACTCATTCTCACACTATAGACTTCTAGTTAATGAGCTAATATATTCCTCAAGTTATGCAACACTCCCATAAGATTTTTCAGATTACAAATGGATTCTTTTTCTAGGCACTATATTGTCATGTAGCCCCAAATTATCAACTGACCTGCATTAATTCAGAACTTCTGAAAAGTCATTATGCAACATAGCAACAGAGGTACAGGAGCAGAGGTTAGTCATTACCATGCCCCTAATTGAAGTGACAGCACTAAAATCACATTATGGAAGAATTTCAAAAGACTACACCTACAGTGTCTAAGTAAAGAACGTAAATGAAGTGTTAATTGAAAGTCAGAGAAGTAGCAAGTTATGAAAAATAAGATAGTAAGAGTTACAGAGGAAAGAGAGACTCTCCTGACTGAAGAGAAATTATTTGTAAGTCCAACTGCTGTAATTTGGATAAAAAACCCTCGAGGAGGGTTATCAAATCAGACAATTTGATATTACCTTATTTATGTTGAATTGAACACCATAAGAGATAATTCCTAAAGATGCTAAATCCATACACTGCGGAACTCACCAGGGAAGGCTGACCATGCCTGACATTTAGGAAAAAATGCCATGAGGTTGCACTGTTCTTTTCATTTGCCCTCTGTACTCCTCCATTGCTGCTTGCTAGTGATATGCTCAGAAGGAAACCTGAGCTGCCCTCAACAGTAATGAAGTGCCATTGTGTTTTAACAGCATGCTTAACTTACATGTTTCAGTGTTATTTTTGGAAGCCATGTGATAAAACCCAAAAACTCTGTGTGTGTGCGTGCGCAAGTACATTAAAATCAATTCACATATGCAGCAGGCATAATTCTGTTCCAGAAATGAATGTAGTATCAAGGCTTAAGTTTTCTAAAAGTGTTTTTTCCTGTCTGATGCTTATTTGGGCAAAGAGAAATCTGCTTGTCCTACTGGGAGACACAGCAGCAATTTGCAGTAGTAGATCCACCTTCCCTCTCACCCCAACCTTTAGCATTTTCCCAATGCTGCTGCACTCCAATATACAAACTAACCATGGTACTGGAAGCAAATCTCAGTCCTTGCCTCATGCCTCCTCTACCCCAGGACCCAGAATAGTCTACAATGGATCACCAGGCTTCAACACAGAGCTTCAGTGGTGCAGCAGAACTGAAGCAGTGCTCTGTAGGTAAGGGTAATGATATTTCTAATGCAAATATAAGGTGTTTGCAAGCCATCTGCATCACTGCTGAGAGACCCAAGCTGCCAATAAGCTTTCATCCAGGCAGGGTAGCATCTGAAGAGAAAACATGGAGTGTCTCCCAGGACTACTCCTCCCCATGATCTCAGAGTGTCCTTCACATGATGGATAGTCAGGAAAGAAGAGTGGTATGAAAAAGCACGAACTATCAGGTGCCATATCAGGTGGATGAACAGAGCAGAATACTATGGACAACCCCAAGTCAAATTCAAACAAAGCCAACTCAGGTACCAGGCTGCTTTGGTCCATACCACCTGGAGGTCTCTGCAGTCTACTTTGCAATCCTTCTTCAGCAGCATGGCCTCATTTCTGGTAAAAACAAAACAACCAGTGGCATTTGGAAGATATTTTCCTTGTCAGGGCAACACATACAACAGCCTTTGTAGACGGCAAGAGATTGCTGGGCTTGAACAGGCAAGGCTCTCCTCTTGCAATACAAAGAGATGAAGATTTAAAGGACCCAAAGAGCAACATAAAAAGCAGGAATGGGGAGCAGTGATGAGCTCCAGGGCCTTGAGGAAGGAGAATATTTGGCATGGCTAGACATAGGGTGGTTAAGACCTGTGTAAGCTGCTGGCCACATTGGCCTGGACCAGGGCAGTGATTGTCCTCTTGTACTCAGCACTGATGAGACCACACCTTGAATCCTGTGTTCAGTTTTGGACCACTCACTACAAGAAGGACACTGAGATGCTGAAGATTGTCCGTAAGGGTAATCAAGTTGAAGAGTGAAGGGCCTGGAGAACAAGTCCTGTGAGGAGTGGCTGAGAGAGCTCAGTTGTTTAGCCTGGAGACTTTATGTGTCTACATCTGCCTGGAGGTTGTGGCAAGGTGGGGGTTGGCCTCTTTCACATATTTTAAGTGTCAGGCTGAGAGAAAATAGCTTCAACTTGCATCTCAGTTTGGGGAGGGATTGGATATGGGAAAAATGTCTTCAGCAGAAGGGCTAGCAAAGTTGGGACTGGCGGTCCAGGAAGTGGTTAAATCACCACCATCCCTGGAGGTATTTAAAAGATGTGTAGATGTAGTGCTTAGGGTTATGATCTACTGGTGGGCTTAGCAGTGTTAGGGTTATGTTTGGGCTTGATGATCCTAAAGGTCTTTTCCAACCTAAAAGATTAAACAATTCTAAGCTACCTAAACATCTGTATGCTGTACCTGGTTGCTGCTGAGTCATTTGATGCATTTGTGCAAGTCTAAACTCTGTGAAGAAAGTGTCTCAGTTTCTTCCCTTTGAAAGCAGAATAGTGTTTACTTAGCAGAGTAAACCTCAGAAACACCAAAAGACTGTCATGCACTTTGAAGCTCACAAGATACCATTTTACAAGACAGAGTCATTCCCTTTACTCCTGCTGCTGTTTTCCATATGAAAATGAAATTATTCCATGAACACTGAAATGAAACCTGGTTACTAATGGAGGTCAAACCTTTGTCCCTTCAGATTTCTTTCGCCAGTCACCTGTGCCCAAACCTGCCTCATGAGTCCTCACTGTGTTCCTTTATGCATAAAACTGTGCGTACTGTTCCAAGGAGCCCCATGTTGACTGCTGACACTTTCTTTACCTGCCTTCCCTTCTGCAGAGGTACTGCCTCTGCCTCTCTTCTTCTAGACAGAAAGCAGTTTCCACAAATCTAGTCAAAATATAATTATTGCAAACACTCTTCAAATCCAGCTGAAGACTGAACAAGTTCAGAAGCTGTTTGTGAGCGCAAATAGCAGACAGACAGACTGATCATAAAGAAAGATTGCATAAGCATTATTTTCTTATGAAACCAAGCTACAGTAGAATTAAGAGATTCAACATAATGTTCCACAAGGACTGTAATTCATTCACCTTATACAATTTATTATACACTAACATTTTCATTTCACACAGCAACACAAAATATTACACAGGAAAAAGAAGAGCTGATCCCTCATTATAATTGTTTTAGGGGTCATGAACTTCATTATGGGTTTTGCAAGCAAATATAAAAAAATTAACTACAGCATTGAAGAATTTAACTTAGAATTAAAACCTACAGAAAGGTGAATAAAAAGAAGCGGGATTCAGATTTATCATCAAATTACTATAAAGCTAAGCTACACTATTTTAACTAACTAAAATATCAATGAATCACAGACATCTACAGGAAAACTGGTTACCCTTCTAAATTTCAGTAGATACAGCATAGTCTTCCTCACAAACAGTTATGTCTATATACCTAAATGAAGTTTCCACAGCTGAGCTCCATTCTGCGGCTGTTTTGCAGTGTTGTACGTGCTTTACATTTTGGTATTACACACACTTCACTTTATAATGTGTGAGCTTTCTGTTTAATTTAAGTTCCTCATTCCATTTGTGGTTGCCATCAAAGTATTTAACCTTGTTTAAAACTCACAGAACTGAAGAGTTACCTCAACAATATTGAAGCCTATGCCTTCCTGATGACCTGCATCCAGCCATTTTAAATCAACAAACAGTGTCTTTTCCCTGACCCTTTTGAGCTTTTGTTCAAAAGTTTGAAGGCTGCTTACTGACAAGTGATTTGTTTCCATTAGAACATGCCTCATTCCAGCCATCCGTGACCATTTTGTACTTAGGGCTTTATAACCAGCACGTCTCAACATTCCTAAAATCCCAGAGAGGATCTGAAAATAGAATAAGAAATGAGCATTTAAATTAAAAGCAACAGCACTTGCTTGAAGCTGCCAGGTTTTTATGGTAGATAGTGTCTTTTTGCCCACCCCCACTCTCTCTAGTCCCCCTTTTTCTCAGGGTTGTAAGCCATGTTTTCCATAATATTTTGCAATGCCACCTAGGGTTACATTCACTCTATTTATAGGGGCCTGTTTTAAAGTGAAACAGGTGTCAGATTGAATGAGGCTGTTGTCAGCATACAAGTCCTCTTGGGGAGGGGATGGGAGGTTTACTACTTTCTGTACTTGGGGAATTTACAGTCTGATCTCTAATCTCTCTGCAGGGCTCGGTAGGAGGAGGGGGAAAGGCAGAAGAACGGTGGAAGGAAAGGTTAGCTTTCTGCTGGAGCTATGCATTGCTGCCTCTCCCCCAGATCTATGCAACCAGACCTTTGCTTTTTTCATGTGCTGAAACTGATCTGAGTGTTCATAAAAGGGGCCAGACGGACAGCCTGTCCTGAGGAATGGAATCCTTCCAACAGACATGAAACAGACAGAGCTCAGCTGACAACAGGGCAACTGAAGACCCCTGTCCCACCTGTATTCTACCCACCCCTTTCTGTTGATTATACCAGGCACCAGTCCCAGGGAACAAAGATCAGCATCATGCTTCCATGCCTCTCCACCTCATGCCACCTTTGCCATTATTATATCCTGAATAGCAATACATTAACATCATGATCAGGAATGCTGCAAGGACACAAGCTACAGAACACTGGGCTAGTAGTGTGTAGCAGTAAATACCAGCATAAAGAGTCCCTGGCACACTGAGCTCAGAGTCAGACCAAGAAGGCAATGAGTATGTGGATACATGAAGGAGGTGGCATGGGAAGATGAGGTAACATTTAAAAAATAGTTTAGAGAAAAGAAGTCACAGCTTGTCGCTCACCTTCACTTTGTTTGCAGGATAACCATGCTTATTGCCTAGGTAGTGATTTGTAAGACTTAAATAGGGACCACTAAGACAGCTGACACAGACCAGTAGCAGTTCATGAATTGTTGAAACTATTAATCACTACCTATATCAAAACTAAGACTCCAGAACATGCCAGACATACTACAGTGGCAAGGAAAAGAGTTGCTACTTATTCAGGAACACATCCGAACTGCAGAAGTCAATTTGACACACAGAGGGAGGACAAAGGTAATGTGATAAAAGTCAGAGAGCTGACATGAGGAAGGAGAATGGAACAAGAGAAAGCATGACTGGCTTTTCTTGCTGAGAACATTTAATGCAGAAATGAATGCCTTTTTGGCACAGTATAGAAAGCAGGTCTTCGGGAAGTGCAGGAATGAGAATGTCACAAATGGCATCAATGTGTAGGGAGAACCTGAGACATGTGCATCATCAATGCCAGAGGTATGGTGAGCACCATAAGACTGGAAGCACAGCTGTCAGGGTGAAGATAGTGTGGAAAGACAACAACAGAGACTATTTGATAAGTAAGATGACACTGGTGACAATGATTTAGAGGTATCTTGGACTCATCTGGCATCACCAGCATACCAGTCTGGCCATATGATGTACATTTTTGTAAGTATTCACAGGTATTCATCAGGAATTGTAAGCTAACAACTTCCAAAATACCTGAAACTGGGAGGATCTTTAAGTATTCCTCTCTTCCAGATTTTTCTTGAATGTGGGTTTGGCCACCATACTGATTTCCATTGCAAGAAAGTCATCTGTAGCTCTTGGAAAGATGTAAGTCCCATAAAACTGCCATATTTATCCAAGGAACAAGGCGTTAAGGCAAATGGATTTACATGTGCAAAAATCTCAGTTCAGCATGTGTTTGTGGATTTACTGTGATTCATCAGTCATTCATGTTAATTGGCTATACAAATAACAACTTACATTTTAAATTTAGTATTTGTACTTGGAGTTATCACTACTGTGTAACTCATCATGGTATTTGTGGTTTCTTTTGTGTACTCATTTATGAACACTTGGGGTTTAAATATAATGAAAATCACAAAAATATGAACAAATAATCACAAAAATATGAAAATCCCATTGCACAGAAATGCAGTGGGACTCTTGCAGAACTATTTAGTTTTGTTTATTAAGCAAGGAAACACACTCTGAAAATAACAATGAAAAAATATCACATAAATTCATGGAAAATGGGACTGGGAGAAAACACACAAATATTTAAGTACAAAAGGTTACATTTTCAGAAGAGCTCCCATTCCTGAAAATGAACACCAGACCCACTGGATGCTGAGTGCTGTCAAAAATCTAACCACTTCACTGAAGAGCCTAACGGGGAGATGAACTGTCTTTGTAATCTGATCCCATTTGGGAGATGTGGCATACCAAATTCTTTGGAAAGAACTAGATCTTATCACTGCCATTCCTGAATTAATAGAACACAGTTGATAGAGTACTTTATGCAATATAAATCATTTTAATAACAAATTTGCATACAGCAAAAACAAACAAGCAAACAAAATCTCTGACGAGTCTAAGCTGTTTTAGCAGGTTGTTCTTACATTTGGTAGGGAACTTCAAAACAGGCAGCTGGATAAATCCCCATGTGCTCAGAGACTCTGGACACAACTTCACCGGACTTTGCACTTCCCTAACCTCCAGGGCTGCTGTTTCTTCTTACACACAAGAGCAGAGGGAGTTCTGGAGACTATTAAAACCGCAACGGCTCTCTTGCCTGCTGCCCTATCTTCCAAAGGCTGGTGCAACTGTTTCTTGCATTCCACCATCCCTAACGCTGTTGTGCCCAACCCCTCCCTCACAGCAGGATTCAGGTGTGCAGCACATCCATATGCAGATATGTTTAGGTATATATATGTATACATATGAAAATACAAAAACTGAGACATTGCAGACAGGTTATCCAGAGGGGATTACAAAGCCTTTGCTTCCACTCTCTGAAAAGTGTTGGGGTCTTGAATTCAGCTATAACAATGGAAACACTTTCCAGGCAAGGTCTGCTACCAGACTCCTGCATCCCTTCAGCTTTTGTCAGACCTCATACCTCTAAGGAAATGCTCATATCTTGAATTACAGGAAACAGAGATGACAATCACTGTAGTCTTTCTTGTCATTCTTAGGTCCTTATCTCTAATATTCTTGGCAAATGAACACTTCAAAATGATCACTATATCTATCGATCTCGGTAAATCTGCTACCTGCTAGCTGTAGCTCTTTGTTTTGCTCTACTCTCCTACAGATTCAGTTCATTTTGCATTTTCTCTCCGATCACAGTTCTTTCAATTATTTCTGCAAAATGTCCTTCCTGTCTAGAGCATCACACAATTCTGCATTATATTTTCATTGTGTGACAGGCCTTCATTCTTGAGGGCCACCAAATCTGCATTTGAAAATTCCTTGATGGCTAGAGCAGAAGCTTGTACACCACTCCTTGTGCTGTAAAAATAACAAAATAATAAAAGCATCACTGTGCAGCAGGAACATCACATTCACCTTTCAAAGGGTTTGCCACCCTTATGGAGTTAATTTACATTAACATAAATATTCCATTAGTAGAAATGTTTATAACATACTTCTCTCTCAAGAGGCATTCTGCAACAAGATTCTTCAACCACTTATGTTTAACTAATGTGTATCACATTTGAATAATATAAAAAGACAACTGAGTTAAGTGATTGAATGCCTGGAGAAAACCAATGTTAATTTCCACTAAAAGCAAAGCACATTCCCCTCATTTTGCTGCTTAATTACTGCAGTATTTGGACCACAAATAAAAAAATGGTTCAAGAAGTTTCCAATAATAGGTTGCTGAAGCTTATTTTTGCCCTCCCACATACCTCTAAAAAGGATTTTTCATATGCATTATTTCAAGCCTATTCCTGTGACCCAGAGCAAGGCTGGTAAGATTGAATACCTGCTTCCCAATATAGTGTTGATGTAATCTGATAACCTTGCAGGAGCCTGGCATGGGGTGGCTTCTGCATCCCAGGATACATTAGTGCCAAAAATCCACCCAAAGAATATGGAAAACAATGCTCTTCTCCTCAATTCTGATGGGATATTCTCCATGGTTCTCTGGAATTTTTCCGAAGAAGCTTTATAAGTAAACTGCAGCAATGAACTGATCCCCATGCTATTCTGCTACTGTGACTTGTTGGCCACGTACTTTTAAAAACAGTAGCAATGACTTGCTCAAGGTAGTTGGTTAAGATGAAGGACATACTGTTTCATATAAATTTCTACTAACTGATATACAAAATAGATGGAGTTCGTTTTCCAGCCATATAAAAGGCAATCTTAAAAAAACTCCATAAAAATGAAGAGAAGGCAAAGGCAAGTCAGTATATAAAGAATGTATTAAAAAGCTTAACCAGCCTTCTAGTTTATGCAGAGAAAACATATGACTGACAAAGTTCAGGCAAGCTCAGAACAAACTCGTGGCCATGAGCAGGATCACTCCTTTGACTTCAATAGGACGAGGGCAATTTACTTTATCTGGAATAAAGCAGTGTCCTGATGTTTTACATCATTGCTTAGTGAAGTTGTAACCCAGAGTTCTACTCCAGGCATCTGGAAACTTATCATAAGAGTCACTTAAAGTGTAATTATTCCTACTTTATCATGGTTATAGAAAGTTAACTTGTTTTGTATGAATGTCTGTGAAATTTCTAAAACCCAGTTGCTAAAAATTTAGTTCTAGAGACTGGTTTTCAAGCAGTCAGATGAGCATGCAAGAGAAAAACTGAGAAAGATTAATTTGAGCCTTGTAAAGCTTTAATTCTTTCCTTTAATGCTCTGGCTGTTAATTATTTCTTTCTGCAAGTAATAAAATCTTTGATTCTTCACTAAAGTATGTGAAAAAATCTGCAAAACGGCATTAGCAGGAAGCAAATGTTTAATTTCAACTCAAGCTTCAATGACTTTTAAGAAAGAGGGTATATGTCCCTGAATAGACCATATGATCTCTTGTGTGCTCAGCCCACCTCAGTTCTTTAGTCTCTTATCTTTGTGTCTAGAGTGCACACAAGTGCACTCTACGCAGAATCTATGGGACCATCCTTTAATGCAAGTGGACATTTACCTTCTGGCAAGACTTTTTAAATTCCTGATACTGTATGTGATACATTGAGATGTCTGGCTTAGATTATTGACTTCTATGGACAATGTATATTGAGAAATGGCTGAATGGCAGATCTCAGAGGGTTGTAATCAGTGGCACAGGGTCTTAGCTGAAGGCCTGTCATTAGTGGTGTCCTCCAAGGTTCCATACTGGCCCCAGTATTGTTTAGTCGTCAATGACATGGATGAAGGGGCAGATGCCACCTCAGCAAGTTCACTGATGAGACAGAGCTGGGAGCAGTGGCTGATACCCCAGAGGGCTGTGCAGCCCTTCAGAAGGATTTGACAGGGTGGAGGGATGGGAAGAGAAGAAACTTCTGAAATTCAACAAAGGTAAATGCAGGGTCCTCAGGCACCAGCAGAGGCTGGGGGTGACTTGCTGGAGAGCAGCTCTGTGGAGAAGGACCTGGGGATCCTGGTGGACAACAAGATGTCCATGAGCCAGCAGTGCCCTTGAGGCCAAGAAGGCCAATGGTATCTTGGGGTACATTAGGAAGAGCATTGCCTGCAGGATCACCTCGAGGGAGGTGATCCTGATCCTCTGCTCAGCCCTGGTGAGGCACATCTGGAGTGCTGTGTCCAGCTCTGGGCTCCTCAGTACAAGAGAGAGACATGGAGGGCCTGGAGCAAGTCCAGTGTACGGTTATGAAGATGATCAAGGGACTGGAGCATCTCTTGTATGAGGAAAGACTGAGGGACCTGGGCCTGTTCAGCCTTGAGAAGAGACAACTGAGATGGGACCTCATCAATGTCTGTCAGTATCTGAAGGAAAGGTGTCAGAGGATGGATCCAGGCGCTTATCAGTGATGCCCAGCAACAGGACAAGAGGCAGAAACTGATGCATGGGAAGTTCCACCTGAACTTGGGGAAGAACTTCTTTAATGTGCAGATGACCAATCACTGGTACAGTTTGCCCAGAGAGAGTGTGGAGTCTCCCTTACTGAAGATATTCAAGAACTATCCAGACACAATCCTGTGCCATGTGCTCTAGGATGGCCCTGCCTGAGCAGGGAGATTGGACCAGACGACCCACTGTGGTGCCTTAGAACCTGACCCATTCTGTGACTGTAACAGACTTAACGCAGCATGAGTATAAAAAAGTGCACAAGGATAACACCCATTAGGGACAAAGGACTGATGAGGGACAAAGGAATAAATGTTAAAAAAATAGATGTAATTTTATTTTTAAGAGCCTCCCATTTCTCACATCTAACATTTGAGGTCAGTTTAATACAAAGGCATAGGCAATTAAGTTATTTGCCTACTCATACAAGAGGTTATTTAAAGCAACCAAGCAGTGCTGAGAATAGCTATTACACCCATGTAGAGATTGTCCACAACTGTGTGCAAAAGGGTATTTATGCAGTTTCTCTCAATTATACCTTTTGTTTGTGTGAGTAGAAATTTTTTCCTAATTTGTAGAGGGTTCTACAGGTTCAGAGATCCTTCTTCTTTCCAGATGTCATGCCAATTATTATCTGCTGAGTGAAGGAGCTGTCTTAATTTCAAGAGCTGTTGAAGGAAACAGTTGTATCTATATGACTCCTACCCAGTATTTTTGTCTTTGGGCATGTTAATTGAATAAAAGACCAAGCCAGTTTAGCTGTTCTTCTGAACATCAATCAAACAAGGAATCTAAGTGTATGGCTGATTTTACACATGTAAGTATATTGATGAAATCTGCTCATATTTTTGAAACTAGACAAGTGAACTATGAATATGAAACCAATTTCTTAATGATGATGGACTGAGACTAGACCTTGGAAGAAAAACTTAGAGGTGTTTGTGGATTAAAAGCTCAATGTGATTCAACAATGTGCATTCACAGCCTAGAAAATCATCTGCATCCTGGGCTGCATCCAAAGCAGCATGGCCAGAAGGACAGGGGAGGAGATCCTTTTACTAAGTGTCTTTGTGAAAAGTCCCTCTCCAGCCTTCCTGTAGGCTCCCTTTAGGTACTTGAAGGCTGCTGTAAGGTCTTCCCAGAGTGTTCTCTTCTCTATGGCAGGAGAACAAATTAGTGGCTCTTGTCTAGATCTATTAATGTCTTTTTTCTGTTGGGGACCCCAGATCTGGACGCAGAATTCCAGGTGGGGTCTCACCAGAGTAGAGCAGAGGGAGGGATTTCTGAGTGTCCATGAAAGTAATCAGCATGAAGCTGTTGTGGAGAACTTTTGATGCCAGGAGGGATTTCTAGCATGGACAGGGAGGATGCACATCAGATCAGGAAACATGATGGTACAGCAGAGAGCTAGGGAGAAATGTGGCAAGGCTCAGAAGAGCCATGGGGCAAGAAGACCTATGCACCCAGCTCTGCACCATGAACCACATTCCTCCTTTCTGGGAAAACTAACAGTGAGTTCCGTGCCACAGTCACAGCATCATCCATCAGACATCAGAGAAAAACAAAACTGAAACATATAACCACAAAATTAAAAAAAATAGCAATCCTAGCACTTAAAGAGTTCTGACACTTAATACATATAACTGCATTCCAAACAATAGACTCCGTGCAGCCAGACATTCATGGTACACTTGATCATAAAGAGCAGAGAAGGAGCGTCAAAAAATATGAAGCATTCCAGCTTCTTTGTAAGCAAGCAAGCCTGATGAAGGATACCTGTCTGATAGCTATGTGAAGGATTTAAGCCTCAAATTTATTTCAGCAATGCACAGAGGTACACTGGTTTGGAAGCTCCCCTCTTCCCTAGATGGTAGGAAGCAGAAGCTTCAGCTGCTGAAAGGACTACACACACTTGAAAATCACATATATATATATTTTTTTTTATATGCATGTGTATATGTATATGTATATAAAAATATATATATACACACACACATATATATACATATATATGAACACACATATACATACATACATGTAAAATCACCATTATCATGTGGAGTTACTCTCAGCTCTGCTCACAAAAAGGGAAGCATAGAGCTACCCGGCCTTCTCTTTACACATCATAAACTTTTCCACTGGAGAACCACAGCCTTAGGAAGAATCACCAAAGTGCCCTCCTGGAGAAAAGTATCTTTGAGGAGACATCACCAAGAAGCAGCTACCTTCCTAACAGGCATATTTATTTTTTTTATTTTATAGGAGAAATATATTCTTAGCATTCACAGTACTACTTTCTCAAAGACAGGTTATATAAAGCAATACAACACACACACACAGAGGCATGCAAAAATAAAATATGAATGACTCACTGCACTTATGCAAACTAAGTTGCGTAAGCCTGTTTTTCTCAACTCTTAAAAAACCCCAAAACAGCACATACACAACCCTACAAAATGAGCTGAAATGCTCAGTTATGAAAGCTAAAATTGTTGAATAAAAGCAGAACTCCCTCAGCTTCTCAGGGTCCTTCACACCCACATCTGGTATAGTGTTTACTAACGGATAAAAATAGAAAGTTGAAACTTAACAGACCCTAACATTTATCACAGTATTTAAGAATCAAAACAGAAAACATCTGAGAAGTGGCATTCACTTCTTAGGCAAGAGAAACTTAAAGAAGGAAAGATCAACAGCTGCGTTTTGAAAGGGATCCAGTTAACTCTCACTGAAATACTACCCTCTAGGTACTTAGCAAGGACAAGCTAGAAAGAAAATAATCAACTGTACTTCTTAATTTCAACAGGTAGGTAATTTTAATGTAACCTGAAAAGAATTTAATATTTTTAAAAAATCTTGCAGGATTTCCTCTAAACCATTATATTCAACCCATTGTTGGCAGATGACATCACAAGACTTGATTTCTTTAGACATGTACAAAATGCATTTTTCTTGCAAAAGAGCAGATTATTTTCTTATCTGCCAGAACCAGCAGATGACAACATGAATGTTAGAGGTGGGACATGAGCGCATGGGGTTCAATAACCATTATCTGTCCCATGCACAAGGTATCCCTGATCAGCCCATAATGCAATAGCTGTTCAATTGCAGATATGGAGAAGTTTGGCACACCAACTTTGAGAGCTGCCAAATCATGCTTTTGAACAGATAGGCCACAACATTTAGATAAAATAAGCCCTGAATTAAGGAAGGTGTAGCATGAAATGAACCTTCTAATGTAGTCTCAGAATTGTGATCCAAAATAATCTAAGAGAGTTTTTGCAAATAATCCTTTTAATTGCAGTAACCTGATTATTTTGCAAATAATCCTTTTAATTGCAGTAGTAGCATTACTTTGGTGAATTATTCAAATCTATTGCTGATGAGAAGATGTCAGAGTAGGAAATTGTATGAGTCAGCTAACTCACAGGAATCTGTTCTCTCTCTGTCTCCCAGACATAGTATACAGATACATAGCACAGAGGTGGAGCATGCCATTGATTAGCCATTGGCTCCTATGAGCACCTGAATGTCATAGAATCACAGAATAGCTTGGGTTGGAAGGGACCTTAAAGAACATCTAAAGAACATCTTAAAGAACATTCTCTGATATGAGCAGGGATGCCTCTTATTAGATCAGGTTGCCCAGTGTTGTCCAACCTGGCTGTGAACACTTCCAGGGATGGAGCATCCACAGCTACTCTGGACAACCTGTTCTAGAGTCTCACCACCCTTACAGTGAAGAATTTCTTCTTAATATCTAATCTATACCTACTCTCTTTCAGTTAGAAGCTATTCCCCCTTGTCCTGTCACTACAGTTCCTGAAGAAGTATCCCTCTTTGGCTTTCTTCAGCAGGCCCCCTTCAGATACTAGAATTTTGCTGTGAGGTCTCCATGCAACCTTCTCTCCTCCAGGGTGAACAGCCCCAACTTCCTCAGCCTGTCTTCACAGGGAAGGTGCCATTATCAACTTCGTGGCCTCCCCTAGACTTGCTCAAGCAGTTCCATGTCCTTCTTATCTTGGTGGCACCAGAACTCCACACAGTGTTCCAGGTCTGGTCTCACCAGTGCAGAGTAGAGGGGGAAGACTCCCCTCCCTTGACCTGCTGGTCACACCCCTTTTGACACAGTCCAGGATGTAGCTGCCTTCATCAATCAATACCCCCAAGTCCTTCTCCTCCAGGTTGCTCTCAATCACTTCCCTCAACCCGTAGCTGTGTCTGGGACTGCCTCAACCCAGACACAAGACCTTGCACTTTGCTTTGTTAAACTTCATGAGGTTCATGCAGGCCCAACTCTGAAGCATGTCCAGGTCCCTGTGGACGACATCCCTTCCCTCCCATGTGACTGCATCCCACAGCTTGGTGTCAAACTGGCAAACTTGCTGAGGGAGCACTCAATGCCAAGTCTGCGTGACTGCTCAGAGGCTGAAGTACTGCTCAGAGAAAGGGCAGGTGAGAGACCTGAGCGTACCAGTGTCCGTGCCAATGCTGAGAAGAGCTGAAGCGCCAGGACAGGCAGACCAGGAGGACCCTGGACGTGATGGGACAGAATGCTGCACTGGTAAAGGACCAAAAAGACGGGAACAGAGAAGGGAAGACTTCAGGATGGCTCAGGAGGAACCTGAGGCAGGGCTACAAGAATTTTTAAAGATGACACTGTTATACAGAGGATAGTAAGCAGGCACTAGAATAGTACATATTATATGTAGGAAGAAAACTCTTTGCACATCTTGTATTAGAAGTTGCAGCTCTATCTCAGGATTCCAGCATCTCCATTCCAGCTCTGTGACCGCAGAAAAAGCCCCTGATGGCATCCTAGCCTCACAATTGAAAGTGGTGCCTGTTTTGTTTTACATGGTACATGGAACACAAATCCTGGTTCTGTGCCCACTGCATGTTACTTATTCAACATGACAGACACATAGAAAAGAGAATGGAGTATATTTAGAGGAAATAAAAGCCTAGACTTTAAGGCCACAAGCCACAGCTCAATGGTTTTGCAAGTTATCTTTAGAAAAATACGATGTTCTGTGTTGTGGTAAATTAAGAGTTTCTATTTGAAGAAAATATTGATTTTTTGAACTAGAGAGTCAGCAATAAAAAAAAAATCTTACTCTCTGTCACAAGAGCAATCAAAGCAACCCTGATTTTCAAACAGCTCATGGATGACCAGACTTCAGTTTTAAACTGTTGCCAGTACACCAGCTTTGAAGTACAGGTTTCCAGCACACTGGTAACCCAAAAATCTGCCTGCACTACTGCCTCAGCCACAGAGACAGATAGCATTCAGGAACCAGTTCTATCTGCTCTGGAAGACAGCCTAAGGCAGAATCAGCAGTTCCCCTGCCTTCAATTAACTCTAGGAAGGCAAAGAACAGCTACATTCATGGACTTCACTGCCTTAAGATGCTTCTGGTGCTAGAGCAAAATGTCCTTCAAAACTGAAAATTAGCCTAGGCTTGGTTTCAGAAAAGACTCCCAGGTATCACACAGCGTCAGCTGCTGCATGACTCTGCCTTCCACTTCAAGACACTTTGGGTCACTGCACAGTCAGGTTGAGCTAGGGGCACTATACCATGCTAGGCAGCAGCACCACCAAGACAGAGTCTTGCTAAAGATCTATCATTTAAACCCTGATGAACCATATTTAAATTAAAAAAACAATGCAAAATATTCCATTTTGGGGAACCAGATGAAGGTCAGTTTGTACTGGTGACTGCTTTAACATGCTTTAAGCAAGTTGTTACGGGTATCAGAAACTTCCAGCACTGCAACACAGAGTTTTACATGGGTCATTTATGATACACTGTGCCACAGAGACCAGGTCCAGAAATGATATAATCTTGTCAGCTACAACAAACAAAAAAATCTTTCTATTAATGGAACTTAAGTGCATAATCACAGATAAATCCAGCTTGACTGATACAAACAATACTATGGTTGAGAAAGACACAAGGAGAAGTTGAAAGAAATAAAGTGACACAAATCTAAGACCTATCCTGTAATCTTAACTCTACCCATTCTGTCCTGTCAGAAGTCAAATAAATTAACTTTCAGATCTTAAGATGCTTTTTAATTCTGGGGAATAAAACAAAGCAGAAGCAAGTTCTAGTCCTACCAAGTGGGTGGCTAACTGTATTTCCATAGTTTGTCAAGTCACATAAAGTCAACTCACGCTTAAGTTTTTGCATAATGCAAATTTTTCAGTGTCTCTTTTCAGAGAAGGAAACATTTTGAATAACTAACATAAGCCAGAATACTGTGCATGTACAATTAATACTATTTCAGTATATTTGGATTTCCATTCAACTTTTGTCTTTCAATAGTGTCACAAATAGCCAAATCAGTTTATTTCCTGCATTCTGTCTTCCAAACAACATGATAGAGGCCAAAGACAAAATGCCCTGTCAGACAGGGCAAAATTCAGTTTTACAAGAATCTATTTTAGTGAAATCCACTAAAAATATCCACTTGGGTTTCACAACTTCAACATGACCAATGACAAGGAGTTCTGAATTCCACTGGAGATGAAGATTATATGCTGGTACTCCATAGTGCTTATACTGATAAGTTCACTTTATTTTTAGGAAGTACAGATTCTGCTTTCAGAAAGTACCACCATGACTACACCCAGGTTCTACTTTTAGGGACAGGCAAGAATCTACAAATTCAAACCAGATAGTTATGCCACTGATCCAAGTCAAAGATAGGGATTTTTCCCTCTGTTCTTCACCAGTTCTTCCAAACTTTGTGATCTTCCTTCCTTCTGAGCAGGAGGATAAAGAACAGGAGTATCATTTTATGCATTGTGAGACTATATGACTGCAAAGAAGTAATGATGACTGAAAAAGGAAACTCAGAAAAACAACAACTCAGAAATTTTGCATTCCATATTTACTGTGAACAAAAGGATGCTTTCTCTGAAAATGACAGTCCAGCTTCCAGATTATGCACTGGGGTTTTGCTGAGGCTGTAATTTGAGCAAAAATGAGCTGACATCACAATTACAAATGCTAAATGTCAAATGATTGGCCCAAGTCAGAAGGCAGACACTGCAGCTCTGAGAAATGCCAGTCTAAGTGAAGCCCGATAGCTGGAACTTAGTAACTCACACACACAAGGTCTCTGCTGTTCCAATCCGGCCAAATCAGGTAAATCAGTTCCTGACTGAAAAGCATCACTGCTGGGCACCCTTCTCAAGCAGACAAGCCCAAAAGGAGAATGATGGGAATTAAACTGTTCTTCCAGCCCCAGAGGCAGGGCTGTGCCACACTGGCAGAGCTGCTCTTCAAAGCTAGAATGACTCTGGTATTGCCAGTCTTGGTGTTGATGGAAGATGCTGGGCTCAGCAATTACCCTAGACATGTCACACATGATGTCCAAATTCACTTCCTGGTCCTAATGAGATAGTTGGAAGTCTGATACAGAGGCTGTTTTCTTTTAATAAAAAACATTTAAATTATGTTCCACACATGAGGGTATGATAAGCACACAGGTATATATGTGACTAAATTAATTATATATTAATGTCTATATGTAATAGAGACATTCTAAATATACATAAATGTAGTAGGTTTTGCAAATGTATTTCACAGAATTACATACCATTCCTTTCCATCTTTCCATCACCTCAGTTTACACCTAGTTAGTGCTCACCCAAAGAATGCTTGTGCCCATTCTTTTGAAAATTTTAGTCCTAAATTTAAGGTATACTTAATTTTTAATGTTAATTAAGTCATTCCAGCTATTAAAGCCATTGATACCTGCTAAAACTATCAAACACTATGTCCCACAGAGCATCTGTTTAAACAGACCCTTTTTCTAAGAGGAAGAGGTATAAATGAGACCCATGTACCCAAGTACCCGAATGCACTGCACAGGATACTCTTCTTCAGAGTACTGCTAGCAGCTTAAGCAATACCACACATCCTAGAGCTGCTTGTGGCATTGGTGAGTTGTGCAGAGAGGCTGCAACTGAAGAACAATGACAACAGAGAACTCATCTACAGTTCAATAAAAATTTTTTGTGAAACAGTGTATGCCTAGCATATAAGCACAGATGGGTCTATTTTCTGCTGTGCTACCCTAAGCCAGTAATACAAGCCTAGCAACATACAGCTACAAACTGGCACAAGAACTATTTTCACCCTTTTTATAATCTGGGGAGTAAACTTCAGCTCTGAGTTCATCATAGTTCCAATATAAAAGGACTTGGATAACGAAAGAACAGCAACAGTTTGTGCGTATTACGACTTTACAGCTATTAAATAGACACAAGTATATATGCATTGCCTCACAGACAGCTGGTATATTATGTCACATTTTTTAATACACACACCTATTATATTCTCATTTTCAAGGACAAGAAGTCTGATAATATAAACAATTGTACAAAAAGGTGTCATCTATTTGGTTATTGAAATAGTTGACAAGTGCAGCACTACAAGCCAGTTCAAAGAATACTGTAAGGAAAGCCTACTCAGAGGAATGGTAATGAAGTGGGTATGTGCTGGCACATTATATGTGCTATATAAGCTAGACCCCCTCTCAGCCGCTGCATCTCTAGCTCCCTTCAATCACTCACAAATTAAGTCCAGCTGACTACCAGCTGCAGTTGCAATTTCAAGTTCTTTATAAAGACGTCTCTGGGTAACTTGACCAACCCTGGAGTTTCATCCTCTCTCCTACCTGCAGAGGTATGCTTGAGTTTAGGGTAAGTGAAGAAAGAAAGACGTGATACACCAAGATTGAATGACAAACAGGTCAGACATGGTACACCAATTTGCAACTTTGATCTACCTCTAGCAAGTGAAAATATGTCCTGTATGGTCAGACAGATGGAATTCCCCTGTCTTCTGAGTGGACAGTCAGTCAAATATTGTCTTGCAGCTAGCTGAGACATGGGGACACCTGGAAGAAGCTTTGGGAGGAAGGGTATATGGGGACCCACAAGGTAGCAATGGTTGTAAGATATAGATCAGAGGTGTGAAAAATATTTGCATGGTGCCAGCTGCCACAAAATCATGCAGAACTTTTAGTTGGGCATTTCTATAACAACATCATCTGATGTGTTTCACAAGAAGCCTGTGTTATGTGGAAACAGGTAAATGAGCAGAAGCACAAACTATTTCCCAGCACAGCCCTGCTAAAGCAGTACTTACTACTTTTCTTTGAATTAGAAAGCCTCAAGATGGCATACCAGAATTAAGTTCTGTCATCGTGGCGTGAAACATTAGCTTTGTTGCATATGCAATGCAACAGCAAGCTAAGAAACATCTTTTGTATCCTGACCACTAGTGTCACTCAAGCTCTAGGCCGAATCTACATACCGTAAAGACCCCTCTCTGAACAGACAATTCAGCTGGACGAGAAAGATGGCAGCA
The DNA here is from genome assembly GCA_013398275.1 of Promerops cafer. Classification (NCBI taxonomy): domain Eukaryota; kingdom Metazoa; phylum Chordata; class Aves; order Passeriformes; family Nectariniidae; genus Promerops; species Promerops cafer. The sequence goes on from VZSE01012875.1 coordinate 351,116, forward strand.
GAGCACACATTTGCTCCCAAGTTGCCTTATGACACTTGACCAAGAAGGGACTTCCTGACCTGTGAGGGGAATTCCTCTGACTAACAGTGAAGTTTCCATTCCATCAAGCTAACTCCCCTGTTCCAGCTCAGCAGGTGAGAATTTAAGGCAGTGGAACCATGAAAAGGAGACTGCAGACAGTGTCCTCTCAGCTGTCATCTCAAGCCTAGTTTGCCCTCTGAGAACACTCCCTCGTGCTGGTGTTCCATGAAAGGGATAGAAGGTCCCAAGAATGGCAGAGGATAAAGGGTCCCAAGAAGGATAGAGGGATAGAAGATCCCAAATACCACTTGCAGGGGTTTCTTTGTTGGTTTGGTTTTTTGGGGTTTATTTTTTAGTTTCACTGTATTAATGTAGAATTCTGGAGAGAATAATAAAAAGCCCTAAAAGGCACTTCAAAAAATTATTTTTCAGACCAGATGCATGTTTCAAGTTAAAAATCTTGAGGTCCATTGCCACAACATGCTACATCTGCCACTGGTACACCAGCCATCATTGTCGTCTTATAGCAGAGTTCCTTGCACTTTGCAGATAGTCTTTTGTATCTCATATTTCATCCCATTAGGATCATAGAATCACAAAATACGCTGAGTTGGAAGGGATCCATCAGGATCATCAAGTCCAACTCCTAGCCCTGTGTAGGACACCCTAAGAATAAATCACACCATGTGCCTGAAAACATTGTTCAAAAACTTTCTGAACTCAGATAGGCTTGATGCTGTGACCACTTCTCTGGGGACCCAGGATATTGAGAAATAAGCCCTATTTTATAAAAGAATTAGGCCTAAATGTGTATAAAACCCTGTATTTCACAAATCCTATCTGTTCAGGCAAATTCTGACTCTCAGACACAACAAAACATCTATGTATCCACCTTACAATCCTCAGAACTAAAAAAACCCCCTAGTCTTGTCCATGAAAACACCTGAACCCTTACAGGATTGTGCTGGATTCTGCACTCTAGAATAACTTAAAACTGTTTCGATCAAGGTGGTTAGACACTTCATTCATGCCCAAGCCCTTATCTTAAAACATAGAAGCCAGGTGTTCCTCCTATCAACCCCTGAAGAGGTTGACTCTGACACATGTCAGCGTACGCCACTCATTGGGTCACGCTGATGTAAAAAAATAATAGCCACCACTTTCTTCACTTTCTTTTTCAGCATAGGTGCAACTGATATGCATTTTACCCTGGATATGGGATAATCATAAGTCACCGCCTCTTTTCCTGAAGTGCTATAGGTCTTCATTTCACAGGAAAGCATCGTGAGTGGTGCCTCAGCCTAGAGGGCCGAATTTTCAAAACCACTGAAATTGCATGAGTGACCAGCAAATCACTGGTGTGGGTATAGGACATCCATGAACACATGTAGAAAAAAATGAGCCACCTGAGGGTGGTGAGTTCTCCATTTTGGTCATTAAATCAAGCATGGAAGCAATCATATAAGCAGGAACAAGAACACAGTTCTGCTTCTCACCAATCATGAAAAAAAAACCCACCAAAATTTTATACACTGAAAAAATCACCAACAAGGAAAGGCACAAGCAGTAGCCAAGTAATTGTACTATTGCCTTACAGCAAGAAACAAATATGGATTTGAACAGAAGAGACATTTGAATTAATTTGCATCAGAAGCCAGCAACCCACTTGCAGTCTAGAGAATGCAGGTTTAACACTAGTGTCTGGATTCCACTTGGAGACCCAAATATCTGCTCTTCACCAAAGTCCTCTGACCATGCCTATGACAATCTTTCATACAGCTGCCTTCCCTCCAAAAGAGCTGCTTTTCCCTTGACTTAAGTGATCAACATCAGCCCAATAAGCTCATTATAATCAACCATGAGGGTACTTCCTGCATAGCTTCTGACATTCTTGTCTGTTGAAACTCCTCTGACCTTGGGGCTGTATCCCATGGATCCTGCTTTAATCCACCCCTATGTTTTTCCATAATAAGGTTCATATATCCGCACACAACAAATACAAGCACACATACAGACAGTGTTTTAAATAATTAGTAGTTTTCCCTTAAGGGTAAAAATGTTCTGTAATAGTATTTCTTTTTGTTATGAAATAATGTAAACGATCTTGGTGTGGTAATATTTTGTAATATGTCTGTGTTATGCAATTAAGACTGTAGGATTCAGATTACTTACATGCACCTGGACATACTGACAGATAGTGGAGACTTGGCACTGTTGAAAAGCACTTACATATCCTTGTGCTTATATAGATACACACAGATAAACACACAAAATGACATACCCATCATCTACATCCTTTTACAAAAAAGTACTAGGTACAATAAGATCTGTGTAGTTCAATTTCTGCTCATTTCCTGTTCTCTTCAAATGAAGACCCTTTGTAAACCTTAAAACCCAATATTTGTGTCTCATTTTAAGGGAGGTAGATATCCTGCCTTCTCTTCTCCTAAGACATGTAAATCTTGTTGACTTCAGCTAGGCCAGGGCAATTCAATATCCTCAACTTTGATTTTGATTCTTTTCCTCAGCTTTCAAATCAGCTTGAAAATGTAGAAACTTGTCAAATGTTCATGTTTGCAAAGCAAGTCATACTGCCAAGAACACAATAGTTTGTTTGTTTAGTGACTTCTTTCCTTCTTCTAAGATGATCATCAGGTTAAGGTGATCTGAATGACAATATTAGCATGAAAAGCAGTTTCACACTTCCTCTTTTCTTTAATTCCAGCAAAGACCGTGGCTGACTGCATAACCCAAAGTTTATCTCAAAATCATCACAGACCATGTGGTCCTGCCTAGGGAAGTTAACCCTCAGTGGAGTTAAGCACCAGTCTGCTTGTTGCCTCAGCACAGGCATGACAGTTAATCACATGCCTGTCGTGGCAGCATCAGGCATTTTTTCACACTTTCCATCATCCCACAGATTCTCTCATCTCAGGATTGTGGGATAGCAAATCTGTGTAGGAAAGGTAGGCTTTTAACACTCACCAAAGAGTTGGTGTGAGAAAGGAATTAATTTGTTACTGCAGGGGAAGACAACAGAAATATCAGTGTTTGGAGGATAAGGAAGATGATAAGAAGGTTCAGGATCAGTCTTAGTAGATAATACTGAGACAATGATAATTGTGGTCAAAAAGTGTCAAGTCTGTGTAAGATTAAAGGGTAGAGAAACATTTTCTTACAACAAAATTTCACTAGTTTACCACTCTAAAAAGAAATTAGACTGTTTCCATGCGGTTTCCATTTTCCCCCCTAACTCACAGTCTGTCCCACCCAGTCCTAGGGTTCTGCGCAGGGCCATATCCAGGTCAGGCTACAGTGTGATTCTACAACATAAGCAAAGATACAGATGTGTGTGGCACCAATTACTGCACAGTTATAAATGTGAAACACAGAGCAACCAACTGACACCAGAGTATCTATACATATATACCTTATCAGATATGACCATTCCTTGAAATGGTCTGTAACCTACAGCACTTCCATGACCCCAGCACACTTTGCTGATGTCATGCACATACAATCTACCTGTCCTTTTAGCAAGCAGCATCAGGCTTCTGTGGGTAGGATCTCATACTGCACTGTACACTCAGTGCGATGGATCTGAAAGCTGAAGCCATAGGTCAGGGCAGAGTTCAGGGTCTTCAGCACAGCACCTACACAGGAGTATACTCTTCAGTGCACTACAAGAGAACATGTATCAGAGGCTCTTCTCCCACCTTTCCTTTACATGACAGCCTGCATGCTCTAGAGCTTCTCTCCAGGAGTACTTCAGTCAATTTGGTTTCCAGCCCAATGGATTCCACATTGCAGTGCCATGGCTGCCAGCATTACTGACAATACACCTACAGAGAGAGCTTTTCCAACTGAAACATTGCAGCTGAAGTTCAGGGACCTTGAAGAAAGGTCTGCTACGGAGCATATGCTGAACTCTGACAAGAAGTGCAACACTGCTTGCTGTGAGAATGTAACTTATGTGCGAATGAGGACCAAACTATGGGGCCTCCTCAGGAGTCAATGGAAAGGAGTCGATGCTGTCAGCAGGGATGATGCATGACTACATCTATCTGAGCACCTACAGGTAGGAAGTAAGCATTCACAGCACTTAATTGTAAGACAAAGTATTGATCTGGGGAATTACTGATATTGCCAATCTCCAAAAGAGAATAAGAATTCTTAATACTTCACAGGATTTGACTCTAAGGAGCTGTACCTCAGATACAAATGCTGCCAGTCAAAATATTTCGCACTGAGATCACTAAAACGAAATACCTTCCTTAGAGAGCTGGTTTTTGTTTTCTGCAGCCATCCTTTTAGAATACATTCATGTGATACAGAGATTATAGATACCACATTCTTTTACCTGAACCCTTATATTTCATCCTTATGCCAAGAGTTATGCCAAAATCATCTAATACTAAAAATTCTTCTGAAAATACTGTACTGTCGGTCTCTTGTTATGTCAATCACCTGCACAGGGAATCCAAAAGTCTTATTCCTTTCCCATTCAGTAATTTTGTCAAACCACACTTTAAATACAAGAAATGTATTAAATTATAAGGCAAACATAAAAGCCCTATTTGACTCACATGCATTACCAGTAGGTTTTTTTTTTTTTTTCTGCATGAATAACTGTCACTCTCATTTTCATTTTGGTAATTACAGAAAATGGGCTGATTTCTAATGTCTGTTCCAGCAGAGCTGAAGATGTTGATTTCAGACTGATTCAGACTTTAAAGTCTAATTCATGCAGTTGATCCACAAAATTAACCGGAGTGTAGGTTTCATCAATTTGGTAGAGTGTTTTTTATAACAACAGATGGTAATTTTTTGATATGTAAAGCATTAAATTTACTACTCTGTTACAAAACCACTTTAAATGCTTTCTTAAAAAAAAAAAAAAAAAACACCAACCAACCAAACCAAAACCCAATAGAAAACTACAAAAATTTCTCCCCCCACAGTGCTCAGATACTTTAACCCAAAGAAATTGCTGACAGATTTGTTTTCAGCACAGCAGAGTAAAGAGCTGACAACGGGGTTTTTTTGCTGGATATGGTAACTTAGGTCTATTTTTAGGGCTTCTTTTCTTTTTTTAAAGTACACCAAAATAGCAATGGGCTTAAAAATCACCATCTGCTTCTAAGAATCAAATAATTCTCTGAAGAATAGATAACAGGCATAAAAAGCCTACTCCCAACTCTCAGATCTTTCACATCAAGATTGAAAGTCACATGTTATTTGTAAACACTATTTATTTCATCAAACAATACAGCAGGGTCACAACACCCCTGTAAGTGTTCAATATACCTATTTATCAGTTATCACTCGCATAAACTGTTTACATTGTAGTCATGAATGACTGACTAGCAAGTGCTATTGCTATTGCTTTTATGACTTAGAATAAGGCTGCTGATATTTACAGCACAATAAGGACTCTCCCTATTTCTTTCTTTAACTTTGATTTAGTTAAGGTGGGAAAGATTCTAATTTGTAGGGACTTTTTATTTAATGCCTATTAGAGCTATTCTGCAATTAGCATATTAGCATTATTTGCAAATGCGAGTAAAGAAATCTGGGCTAGTTTGGATCCTGCTAACAATGAATCACTATGTCAGTTCAAGATGGCTCAGAACCTGGACACTTGCTGACAGGCTGAAGCCTGTCAGCAGTTTCCCCATCTTCAGCATTTGTGCCTCTGACAGCTCGGATGACTGACTGCTCAACAAGACAAAACCTGGCCCCTATCTCCTATGCTCTAACCATGCATCAATAGCCTTAGAAAATAACATGGTACCATTGCTATCAGTCAGTCCTCACCCTTGTATCTTTTGAAACTTACACTATGTAAACTGAGCTTGAAAAAGGTAGAAAAGAAGGATAAATTAATTTTCCATGAAAAGTGGTTTGAGGAAATAAAAAAGGCTCACACTAAAGTCCCGGTCCCACTCTGTTTCTGAATTAAAAATCCCACAATTTGGTCATCACACTTTCTGTGAGGGTTCCACACACAAACAGCACATACCCAAGGTTAGATGGCACATATCCCCTCTCCTCAGCAGGGAATATTGGGGCAGTGGGAGCAGGGATTGTATGAAAGAACAGTCAGAAGGTGGCAAAGGCCAAAGAGGAGGAGAAAACCAGTTTCACTAGTATGTGTGCGGGTGGGACAGTGTTCCCTAGTTCTGTGATTTCAGTAGAGATGATAAACTTTCAATTGCAGTAATTACGGTTTAAAACATTTCCATGTTTTGAACCACAGAAGAGCATTTATCTTTTCAGTATCATTTTCAAGAAAGATAGGTTGGTTTGGTTTTTTTTCCCCATGATATTCCATTAAAAAAACAATGTCTTTTTCAGAGAATAAGACTAAATCTTCTAAAATAGAAAATTAGATGAGACACTGCAAGATACTTTAAATGACATCTAGGATGAGTAACAAACAAACATGCTTACAAAATTAAGACCTTTTGGAAGTAGTAGTATTTAACTACTACTACTACTAGTTTTTAACACATTTGTCTTATTGTAGTTATTTAAAATCAAAGTTCACAACAGAAACAGTTCAAAAAAGGAGATGTCCATTATTCATATTTATACTTGGTGGATTAGAATTTTTGTGAAATGATTTGTCTAAAATTTAAAAGGCCTGCTAGTGACCACTGTAGAAACAGTATTTAGGCTAACATTTTGACAAAAAAGAGAGCAGAAAAAATCATGGAGAAACATATGCTTTGTTGCTATATCCTGCTTTGGCAGGGACAGGAATTCTTCAAAGTAATGTGCAAGAATCATCTATTTCTAGTAAACAATTAAGAAATATTTTATTTGTGAGGGAAATTCATTCTTATTTTTTTCTGAGCCAGTAGTCAAAGGAACTTCTCCAAGAAAGGGTAGAAAAAAGTAACTAAGGCAAGCAGTGGGTTTGAAAACTTTAGTATTCCTTGGACATTTTCAAAGGAGACCCTCTTAACCGAAGAACAGTTGCAGAAAAAAAAAAGAAAGAACAGATTATGAATAGCCAAGATTCCTAGTGATCTCACTGGGAATTACACATTTATTTGGAAAGCATTAAAGGAATAAGATTACAGAAGCAAGACCTGATCCAAATTCCATTATGTAAATGGAAAAAGAAAATTTTGTTGTCTTAAAAGGAAATTGAATTGAGCCTTTAGTTCCCAGTTAATGAGATACTAGTAAATGTTGAGAATTGCAGGGGAATTGATAAAGCAGAGATGCCATTTTGGGTTGGGTTAGTTTTTTTATATTAAATACTTACTTAGGTTGCGATTTACTCAAGATTTATCATCATAAGACTCTTCCTCCTACTGACAAAATCTATCTAAAGTGCCATTCAGATACAATGGAAATGGAGCATACCACAGATTCCAATTTTTTCATTAGAGTCTATGGGTGAGCAAAGAAAGCTATTTAACCTGCATAGGATCAATTGCTTATTCCAGACAATTTATTCTTCAATAGCATACAGTTATCACCGGTTCTAATGGTATTACCTGGTTTGAAACAAACACTTCATAGATTCCTCCTCCTTTTACAGTTGGAACACCTTAGTGATTTGTTTCATTCCACTGAAGTTACTCTTGTTAGTGCATGGAATCACCTAAATGCATGCCAAGGCTGCAAGATGATCTCACAAACAGGTTCTCCCACCACTGCTAAGTAACACTTAGGCCAACTGGGCTCATACTCTGCACACACGTCCTAGAATCTGAACCCAATTCCAGAATAAAGGATTAACCTTTTGTGCTGCAAGGTTCTCAAAGCTCTCAGCTTTTGCTGGACCCAGAATAAGTTCAAGGCACTCAGCAACTGAGTCTGCACAGCAGGACTGTTCTAGAAGCGTATCAGAGGCATGAGACTTTTTGCTTCTTCTCTGAAATTACAGGTACACATAGAGGACTACAAATAATGTGAATTTCAAGAGAGAAACAGATCCATTTTGATCTATTTTTTTTTTTTTAATTAATACATTCAGGCTGTGTATAAACTATCTAGTCATATCCTGTAAAAGTTTAAACAGTGAAACCACAAGGGAAAATAAGCTAACATCTCTTCCCTTTTTATCTTAAAAGTGTCTGAAATGAATTGGTTGCTAAAGAAACCTGATATAATTGTGACAGAGTGTTTTGAAACCCTTAGTGGAGTTCATCTGAAACCTCAGCATAACAAGTGGCCTCTTATCTGCGTACTATTCCAGGAAGAAATGCATGGCATTTCGTCATCACAGCTGAAAGAGTAGCTGGCTCTGCACGTAGGCTAAGCGAGAATAAGAGCCCTCAGCTATAATGAGGGCATGCTGGTAGCTAATGCTTAGTCAGAGGCCATTTCCTTTAGCCTTTGCTACTGCTTGCAGGAGTTGGAATGCAGGAAAAGGCAAAAACTAAAGTGAACATACTGAAGGTCAGTGTTTACCTTCTGTACTTTTTCTCAATGAAGATTAATTCTGAAGACATGGCACATACACATTAATGTGGTGACATCCTAAACCATCCCCCCATTACAAGGACTCTAAGTAGCTTTATTTAATGTGGTAGTTCATGAGCAGAATTACTTAAAGGAGAGAGAATCATAAAAAAGCAGATGTCTCTTTTTTTTAGTCTGACATTTAAAGGCAAATTAGTAAGTGGGAGTTTAATATAGATATTTCCTTGTGAACACTGATCTTGAATTTCCAAGCAGGCTGACTTTCTCCTTAATAAAGCTCTTGAAACATAGATAACTTGTAGCAATTACTTCAAAACCGGGGATGAATCTTCATATGTGAGGGAATATGATAAGGAACATTTCTTTTTATAGGCTTTTCCTCTTCTGTACATCCTGAAGATGGTAATATGAGTGATGTACTGTCATGATGCTTTTTAACATAGGAATCTGCATAATTTGAACATGAAATGATTAATCATTAGAATATGAAAATGTTAAATATGAATGTGTAGCAATGTTCAGGCTGTAAGTTTGCAAGACACTTCATTAGGGAACACATTTTGCTTTCTTACTCTGCCTGCAGAAACATCAGTAATTATTGTGAATTTAATGAGCTATCACTATGCTGATTTAAGCACACAACTGTATGAACTGTACTACTGAACACAGACTGAGTCATTTTACACACATGCAGTTGCTGGTCTAAATAAGGGCTAGATTCGACTTGTTCTGTTTAACTCACTGGCTGAACTGAAAATAGTTGGCACAGATTTTTCTCAGGAAATTCAAACTTACACAAGCAGAGGAAAAACATTGCAAATGAGATGCTGCTGTGTGCAAAAATTCATCTTGGGTAAAACTTTAAACCCTAGAAATAAATCTTGTTTTCAGTTCTCACAAATAGGCTTTTCTATTCAACTCTGAAGGTTTAAAGCAGTTGTTAATCAAATACTGTACACAGTACTAAGCAGGAAAGTGTTCAGTTATTTCTGAAACACGTTATTTTGAGGCTATGTTTGAATCTTCCATATTTATGTGATGAGAGTTATGTCACAAAGTTAATCATTCCCAGGATGCTAGCATTCGGGGTAATGAAAAACTTCTTGTGCAAGCAGTCATTAATCAGTGAGTCTAACATTGCATAATGCTTTCTGAAGCATGTGTTATGTGATCAGAGTACAAGGCTGCATAATACAGCAAAGTGTTTATGCCATATGCTGACCTTTTCTAAAGTAGAAATGAAGCCATGTGATGTGCCGCTCCTGCCAGCATTTGCTTATTGCCAATAATTAAGTTTGATGATATGAAGAAACACAAACTTGTATTGCTTTAGAGTTCTAAAAGGAAGAAGCTTTGAAGTTTTTGGCACTGTAAAGCACAAAGATAGCCAACTTGGCTTGGATACATTACCGTTGTCCATTATAGGCACCGCCCATCAAAACTGGAATCAAGTGCCCTGCTCAAGTGGTTACTGGCATTTGTGTAAAGGAAAACATGTGCATCGTTACAGGACTGCTGTATTAACTAGAAGAGCATAAAGGTCACAGAAGCAAAGCAGCCAAAAGCATGCTTGGTACCTCAAATCTCAGAACATCATTATTACATTTGATGTTCTTGTGCAATAGTGCTAGTAAGCAGCTATTACTTAATCTCCTACCAGTATTACACAAAACTATACTTGCGAAATACTTCGGATAAATATGCTGTAATTATGCGAAATATAAAAACATGTATAGGGCAAAATGTTTTTGTAACTCTCAACACACATACCTGTGGGGATGTGGTTTGAGTGAACTATTTTAAAAATTGAATCCATGCTTTAAAAGCTTCTATGAATAACCTTAAAACTATGTGCTGGAAGAAGAGTGGACACATGGATATATATTTCATATACTATGCATAAACACAGATACACACACAGACACACAGACACACAGATGCACAGACACACAGAGTGTCATCAAAAGCCCTGTCCTGTATACAGCTACTTTGTGTCTGTTGGCAGAATCAGGCTACTGAGCTGGAATAACCCGCTTCATACAACTTTTTTAGCACAGCCAACTGTAGCTATGCAACTGTTGCTCCAACATCACTTCTCCTCTCACTTGCCAGTGTTTCCTTCTCTCTCACTGATGACTGTCTTTAGTTCTATTTTGGAGAGCTGGTACAGACAGGGGCAGCCATTATCTGTGAGTATTATCACCTGTTAACAGCAACTCAGTTCCATCATGTGATCTATGATATGGTACCAATGTCTGAAAAGTGATTTCTGATATCCCTTGCTTACACTGAGGAATTTCAGTATTTTCAAGCTTAACTAAGAATCCTAAAGAGTAAAGAAGACTAGAAGCACAATCTCAAAATTAAGACATCTCTGCACAGAGACAGAGGTATCCTAGTCCAAAATTCAGATTCTCAAAATTCCCGCTGAGATTTTGCTTCAGGAAGTGATGATAATAGGCAACTGCACTTAGAAAGTGCTGTATCCAAAGCCTTTTGGAATTAATGAATTAAACCTTCCACATCTAAGGAGTCTGACTCATTAAGGATCTTCATGTTTAGCAGACAAGAGTCTGTACAAAGAAGATCCTGGGGACAAGAGCAAAGTGAGCAGGTCTCCCATCCTTGCTACAGTGATACTAGCTGCATGAGGGAACTGCAAGACAGGCCTTACCTCAAAAAACTATTAGGTGGATGTCATTATCTCTACATCCCAATAAATTAACTTGTAGAATATGTAATTAAAGTAGAGAAATTTCATCGTGAGTAACTTCAAAGAATCCAGTGAACAGGTCACTACTGTAGGAAAGTTTGGCTCGGGTCAATTAAGTGAAAGGAGAGAGCAGAAACTGAGTTGCTTTCGTATTTCATGAGTCCTTCAACTGAGCAGTTATAGAGATGGAAGGGCCATAGCATATCCTCTTCACTTTTTCAAAAAAGGACTGATGTCAGACTGATGTCCATGTGTTCATTTATGAACTAGTAACTCAGAGAGAACTTCTTGTTAGGCTGTTTTTGTGGCTCCTGCCTCCTTTCATATTATACAGACACTCTAGGAATCATGTTTGGAGGTTTCCAATCTCTACTAGTTTTTTGGGTACAGAACTCAGGTGCTGTAACCAACCAAAACAGAAAGATCTATTTTGTGGTGCTGCTTATGAAGATACTAGAAATGACTGTGTTAAAATTAACTGTGTTATTAACTAAAAATGCAGCCTGAAACCCTACAAAATCTCTTATATATACACTCTTCCAAGACCAACTGCTTCTTAGAAGCATGCTCCCTGGCTCTCTTCTCCTTTCACCTCTACTTGGATGGAGTGGCCAAAACATGATAACTACAGGACAACATGAACCATTCACCCTTGGGTGACTAGGGGTCACTAGCTGGGGATACTCACACGCATTTACAAAAATACTTCAGCTTTGAAGACAACAGTCCCATCAGTAAAGACTTATTACACAAAAGATGGAGAGTCAAACTCTTTTCACACAAGCCTACAGACATATTATTATCATTTATATGTCGTGAAAACACAACCTTCACAACTCTATCCTCACAATTATATTTTTTAACTTTGTCTTTCTAAGCTGCATGGAAGACACACATTTAAAAAAAAAATTGTACAACTGGCATCAAAATTTTTTAACATACTAAAAAGAATTGAGCCAAAGATGATATCACAAAGTCCCTTATGCTTAAGGGAAAATGTTAAATCAATTAGCAGTTGCCAGAATAAAGAAGCAACAATTTGATGTATAAGTTCCTTACAAAAATAACAAACTGTCCATGTTCTTCTGAAAGTGGTTATATTATGCAACAAGAAAACTTCACCATATCCTCAGCTCTTTAATGTTACAAAAGCTTTATTAGCATATGCTTCAGAAATTATAATCAAAGGATAGGACTCACTAGCCAGAACTTTAAAGAGTTTATAAACATACATGTACAGATTATGCCTTAGAGGGTTAATGTACTATTTTGAACTCAAGTATTGCAAATAGGAGTTAGCTTTGACACAGAATGTTCACACCCTCTGTAATAAATTCTTTTAACATACTTCATATTTCTTCCCATGTGAATGAGTGTCCTTGGAAGAATTATCTACCAGATAAAAGCTGAAGATGAAATCTAAGTCTAGACTTATTTAAAGGGGGTAGACACTGATCTTATAATCTATGACAGTGGCTGATTAATGAGCTGCTCATGATTGCTGCAGGCCTCTCCAAACTGCAGAAGCAAATTATATTACAGGACTGGGAGGAATGTGCTATCTGGATGCCACACCCTTGTTGAAACTTAAGAACTCACTTTGACTCCTACTACATTTATTCTAGCCTTGAACTACCATATGTACATGACCAGATACACAGTAACACATGTGCATACCCTCGCTACTCACCTGCTGCTTCTGCACCACAATTTCTGTGCTACAGAACATACAGTAAGTATGCCCACTTGTAGCAGTCATGGTACGTGCTGTGTGGGGTCCACTGCTTTGCCGTTTGTGCTCTTGCATAAACAAATTCAAAATTTCCTGAAGCAGAATAGTAGTATCACATCTTGAGGGATTGATTTGATCTTGCCTGACAGTCTGGATAATTTTATTTAGATGTACACACATACCTACGCACATACATATACACATGCATGCATATGACACGCCAGTATACACACACATATATTATAAAGCATAATGAACACATTGTGTAAGGACAGCACGTTCTGCATAACTACAGAAACTTCTATTCAACTCTGTTCCAAGGTTGAAACAGAGCATGGTTTAAATCTATAATGAAAAAGGCATATTACCTAATCTTTAGTGATAACACAGTGATTTCTGGTTACATCTTTCAAACACCTTGAAGGAAAATTTTTCAAACTCTAGTAACTTTGCTTGTAAAACACTAATGTTCTTAAAGTGAAAATAACCCATACAAATTTTTAGAAGTGTTCACTACACATTCATGTCAATACTTAGAGGAAAGAAAAGCCAACAGGAAAAAAAAGGCACAAATAGAAAAATAAGTCATTGTAATCCCACAAAGTAGACAAGAGAAATTTTATTACCTTTAGCTGAAAATAACTCTTCTTTTGGTTTATCTGCTTGCCATTTTTCTTTTTATCATTTTTGGAGATACTTCTCTTTCTAAAAGTGTGCAGAAAAAGAACATCTTAACCACATCATCATGAACTTTATCACACCTCGAGTACAGAGCCTGTATCAGCCTCAGCAGACTATGAAGCCCTATAGCTTTTCAGCAGTGTCATTAAGTTCAAGAACAAGGCTAGAATTCTGCAAATGAGACATGAAAGCACATCTTGCTCAATGCACACCACTCAAATGAACAATGATTTTTTTAAAGTACATTTTTAAAAATTGTAAATAAATCCCCTCTCTAATCTCAGCAGACATCTTTTGGGGGATTTTCTTGCATGAAAAAGGTGTAAGTAAAGACTACACAGTGATAAATTAAGATTTCAACTATTCTTTTCACTTTGCTATGAGTTGGGTTTGGGATGTAAGTGACCAGAGTGCCAGAACCCCTTACTTTACTCCTTAAGTCTCCCAAAACCAGATTCCAAGTAGCATGATATTCTGTCCTCTCCTGTGGTGATCTCTTCAACATATGTGACTATGATTAAATGCATCAAAGAGCAATGACTGAGTAAAATATGAAGCAGTTGAGAATGACCCTGATGTTTACTATTCTAAATGCAGCTGGTTAAAAGCAGTTCTAGAAAAGCGTTGACATGAGAGTTAATGTAGGACTATGAATAATTTCACATAGAATGATAGAATTTCAATAATAACTGGGCACCAATAACTGCAAATGTCATAAAAAGGTTCCACAGAAAACATCTCCAAAAGCACATAACTGTGCCATTACACAATCTTAGAATAAATAAAACACACCTTTTTTTTCATTAAAGGTAAGCTACTCAAGAGCCATGCAGACTAGAGCCATGAAAACTTTATCCAGAAATTTAGTAAAACTACTAAGAATGTGTTACTTCAGTAATGTTGAAAATATTAAAGGCTAAAATTATATGTGTTATATGAAGTCACACATTAATTTCTGCATGAAACTGAGAATTTCTAGGCAATTCAGTAAGTTGAACTTACAAATGTTGAGAAGTTATCAGCTGATAACTAATAATGGATAATGGACCTACCTGCGTTATAACTTTTCAATATCCAACTCAGTGAAGTGCAGAAGAACTCACTATCCACTTGAACTCAGCAGAAGCAGAAGAAAAAGCTGCTTATGGTCTAGGGACCATGAGATAACCTTTCAGAAAACCAGCAGAGACCAGGGCTCACTCATCCATGAGGTATTGTGGGAAAAAGCATGGCTTTACCAGGAACTGAAAGAGTTGAGCCTAAGTGCTTGAAGGAGGATTTGCCAGACCATACTATTCATAAGGAAAAATCAGCCTTTATATGAGCATTTTTGATACAAATAACCCTCTCATGGAAGCAGAGTTTTAACACTACTATTAATTATGACCACTGCAGTCATCATAACATGTCACTTAATAAATGAGCTAGTGATTAACACGTCTTTTGCTAAAATATTGTTCCTCCTGAACTACTTCAACATCACTCCAAAGTACCTTTAATAACTGTCCTACTGATACTCACTTTGTAATAATATTCAAACTGTTGACTTCAAAGAAGGAACTCAAATTGCTATGATATGACACTATCTTCTCCTGAGAAAAGGAATGCAAAGACCACTGTGACAGCAAAATTATTTTCTGAGATCAAAACTACTAGTTAAAGGCATGAATCTACACAGTCATATGCCACAGCATTTAAAGTTATTAGATGTTTTTAAATAGACATTCACAGAAGCTACTTTATCAGTGCTTGGTAGAAACAGAGGCAGCTCAATAAACAGACTGTATATCAAAGTTATGCAACAGAAACCCATCAGCATACACTTAGTATTTTTTTTCCTATTAACATAATTATTTTCTAGTCAGTAAAAATGAAAATGACAAGTCAGCATTTCAAAAACACGAGAAAATGACCCTCTAGGCTTTATATAACTATCAAAACAAGTACCAATACTTTATTTGCAAATTATTGTGCAAGAAATGATCGACTCAGCAAGTTTGCCAGTCAACAAAGTGTGAGCTCTACCAGTTATAATCAATTTACATGTAATGATATGTCTAAATATGAATTTAAATGAGTTCTTGTCATTTCATATTGATGAGCTGCTTTATCATCATAGATATGGACAGTGACCATAGCTAATGTTGCAGAAACAGCAAAGCATGCACAAGTTTCATGAGTCAATGGTAACCCAGCACGAATAAATTTGTTTTCATATAAAAAGACAGCCTTGGACTGCTAAGCCATGTTTATTTTCCAGTCAAATTAACAAAAATACTTTCTACGAGGTTATTTCCAGACATTTGCTGTATATGCTGCGTCCACTGCAAATACACAGTATGAATCACAAGTTTTCTTACCTTGAAACCTACTGCATTTCTCTTGCAATGTATGAAAAGAATTCTGAGGCCACCACAAAATAAAGAGCCTTTCAACATCATCCCTGTTGTATATAAATATACATTCATAAAACTTGCAAAAGGAATATTCTGGAGATTAAGATAATTCTAGGTTCTATTACAGCACATTGGTCATATCCCCGCACAACCACCGTTAATACAATCATCAGAAATTTAAAATAACTGGGGCAAGTGAAACAAATTTCCCTTACAGTGCTGATCAGATGTGTTGGAAAAATGCAAGACAAAGACAGGTCTAACATATAAGAATGTATAATTAAAGGCTGGCCTCAAAAATGTCTTCATTTAATACAATTAAATGAATATAATGGCAGCACCTTTATCAAAAGGACACCATTAAGTGCTAAAGTGAATTTCATTTTGCTTAGGATAGCGTAAGTAAGATAAACAAAGCTTAACATTTTCTAAATGATAATCCTTTTCATTTCCCCGAGCTTTATTAATATTATGGATATTCTGATAGAATACTCAAATATAATTTTTACTGATATACAGAATCATTTAAATGCATATTTGGTACAATTTCTTATTTTTGGTGTTCAGTAGTTGCTTTTTTTTGATAAAATGATATAGCAGACTTATGCTTAATATCACAGATACATTTTGTCTATGTAAAGAATTACAGAGCCTTTTCAATTGTGGATTGGTATGTTTCACACATGAAATTTTAAAAATGCTGCATGAACCTGTGACTTCGCCAATACATAGATCAACCATCAGAAACTGTAATGAGCATGAGCTGACACGATTTCTATCTTGGCTTCGTACAAGTATGGACACATTCAAAATGTTGTAACATCTGTATGATTTGCTGTTACTTTGGTGATTGTGATATTCCAGGTGCGGATGCAAAGTGCACCTTAATGGTCCTCATAGAAGTACTTTTATCCCCCTGTATTTTAAAGGCATCAGATTCCTTTATTCTCCCTTGTAGCGAGGAGGTCTCTTCTCCTTAAATGCAAGAAGGCCTTCAATTCTATCTTTTGTTGGGATAGTCTGCAATGAGCAGAGTAACAATTCATTATTGACACCAAAAACAATACCAAGAAAAATATTTTCATACAAATCCTAGTTCTTCAATGCATCCAAGATGCCTCAGAAAAACTATAATACAACAGAAAAATTAAAACTATCGAGTCAGATATAGGAATGTATCAGACACTTCAAGGGCATGACAAAAGGTTGATGAACAATTTGGGTGGACAAAGAGCCAAACAGATGAGTTTAAAAAATTCTCTATGGTTTGCGGTTTGTTTGGTTGTTGTTTTTTTTTTTTGGCCAGGGCGGAGAGGGGAAAGCAGGGTTTGGGTTTCTTGGGTTTTTTTTGGTTGGGTTCATTTTGGGGTTTTGGGAGGGGGAAGAAGGTTAATAATCTGATTACCACATCTTAAATAAGCATATAATGCTTAAAAACTTGTCTCAAAGTCCAAGAAGATATAATCTTAAACACATTATTCCCATGTTTCACTGGCAAAGAGGCTTGTCTCAAATTTTCATTGGTTAGTACATATGCCACTAATGGCACATGTTCGTGAAGTGTCCTTTGTATTATTTCATGTTAAACCAAAAGAAAGAAAAGCAAGGCAGTCCTTGGACTGGCATGGTAGTGTATGAACGGTTAGGTGTATGGCTCATACTGCTTCACTACCTTCACCCTAACAGTACTGGTATGGATGTGTCCTGAACTACACCTCCTCCCTTAAATTCCTTACAAAATCAGACCAAGTAGATGGAAGTTTAAATAAAATGCCAAGAAGTTTGCAGAAGAAATCATAGAGCAATTTCTAGTTGAATTTTTGCATGTTTCATAACAGACATCAACAAAGCCTGTTCTCTGTGATTTTTTCATGTAATCATATTTACATACCTGAGCATAACAAGCTTCTTCAATTGCTAAACCTGTTACTAAGTCGACCTGAGGAAAAGAATACAATGGATTTTAAAATAATTTTAATATTTATTATATATTATTTCCTCACAGCTAACAAAATATTGTGTTTTTATATGCCACATACTAAAATACTTCTGTAAAGTTCTCCTACACTACTTTAACATAGAAATGCTACACTGACATGTGGTAAGAGTAGTTAGTATTTTGGTAACAAGACTCCTGATTTGGCAATACAACTGCATGCACTACACTTAAAAAATGTCTGCTCTTTACTATGAGTCATCTGGTTAGGTAAAACCCATTAGCTACCTGCACATTTATAATAATTCCACTCACTACAGGGGAAAAGATGCACTGCATGATTATTTAAAATTATTTCTGAAACAATGTATCTTCAAAATGTCATATAAGAACAGGATAGCCTGCCACCAAATAAACACAGATTCAAGTTCAAAAGGATTTAAAACAGAAAAAAAAGAGGCCCATGTCTATCCTGCATCACCATCATCATCATCATCATCATCATCATCATCTATTTTTAATACATTTATTTTCTTTGTGAGCTGTTCTGAACAGTTGAAAAGGCTGAATTTTCGCCTCACTATTTGTCCATCTGTCTTAAGCACCAGATGCTACAGAATTCACTAGCTCTCCACTTGACCACTGGAAGGACTATGGCTATGCACCACAAGCAGTTTTCAAGGGGAGATAAGTTATAGGATAAGTTATCAAAGGAAGCCATGGAATCTGTGCCGTAGTAGTTTTGTATCAGCCTGGATAACCATTTGGCTTGATTGGTTTTGAAATAGTAGACCTTGTCTTGGGCCTCAAGACTGAACTAGAGACGATCATTCAGAGTCCACCTATCATCCCTAATTCTCTAAACAACATTATTTTGATCTTTCAATCCACTGTATCTGGTAGTCAGATAACTTGCCTTGTAGCATTTCGAACCTTGGGTATTAAAATGTATCTCAAATTCCATCATTACGTGCTGTGGAAACCTAACATATTTGTGCAATGGCATCTGAGCTTGGTTCTCACGCCACCACTTACTGGTGTAACGCTTTGCTGAACTCACTGGTTGCTTTTGTGACTTTCAAGAGAAAAGGACAAATTCATCTTCTTGGATTCACATGCTGAATGTGGTATGATCCTTTTTCCTTTGCACCAGATTGAGCTACAAGGTGTCTTGGTGTAAAGCCTAACTTTAAATATGAGCAGACCTGCTGAACTCAGCATCAGGATACATACACCTAAAGTAAAACACATGTCCAGACAGGATTTTAAATGAGCTTTAGAGCTGGGTCAATACTGTGGCAATGGAGTGGCAATCAGAATCAATCATGAAATCAGGTTCCAGGTACAATTTTAACACTAACAACTATTAAACTATTAAAAATAAATAATATGCCCTTCACCCTTATTTATTAGTTACTAAACACTGAGAGCTTGACAGACTTGACAGAGTATGACTTTGATCATTTTTCCCACCTGAGATTTGAAACACATTTTGTTCATAGGAGTTTATGTTTACTTTCCACTATTAATAATTAGCAGAGTACACTACTCTTGAAGTTACTAAGCCTTGTTAAAGAAATCAGGATCTCAGGAGTCTGAGATTTAAAAAATTACATTTCATTCTTTAGAAAGTTTTGACCAAATAGACTTTGAAAGACTACACAATGAGAAAATAAAAACAGTTCTGGAAAAAGAATTTCACCACAGTACAACTGTTGCCAACCTGACTTCCGGCCTACTCTCATGGAAAGTACAGATCCTTACCTCCATTCCCTGATTGATAGCCAGTTTTGCAACTCTCATTGCTACTGGTCCCTAAAATGAGAGAAAAATTTATTTACATGTCATCAAAAGCTGCAAGATTTGTAATTGAAGAGTCTGCACATCAATAATCTTATATTAGGACCATCAAGACTTTGGGGTTTTGTTAAATTTACAGTATGTAAGTCATACATCCTAGATTTTAGTAGACATTTGCTTCTAGACTGAGTTTGAATACTGAGAAAAAGTAAAAGTACACTATTTTCAAAAGAACCTAATTATTGTGTTTGGTTTATGTTTCAAAGGTGCTGAGTGTGTCCACATTTGTCAAACTTTATCAATTTCCTTCAAAATGAGCTCAGAATGGCCACTTTAAGATACATCATTGTAGGTCTTTGCAAGGTCAGTCCTATGTCCCTACTATCACTCAATGGAGACACGTGAAAATATATAATCATGAAATAAAATTATTTGATGCAAGCTTCAAACCTACAGTATGCTATTGCAAAGCCTGCTCTGGTCAAGTGATGACACTCTCCTGTGAGTGGCTGAAATCCTCAGTAAGCAGAGGGATTCCCACACTCGCCTCCAATGTGCTGCAGAACTGCAAGACATGTCAGGGAATCATCTCAGTCCTGTGCCTATCCATCAGCATCAGCTTCTGGATGTTCAGGCCTGCTGATTTGGGACAAGCCAAATACTTATAAGGCGGTTCTACTAAGAAGTGTAACCATCAATAAACTTTCCAGAACTACTGTATGTTAAATTTTTTACTGTACTTTTAATTTCTGTCCTTCTATCAAGGTGCTCAAGACACAAATAACCACCAATAAATGCCATACCTAACCTATAATATTTTACATTGCCAATGAAAAATTTTAGCTGTTACACTTGTGATCCAATAAACTGGTTCACTAATTATTTTCTTTTTCTGTCTCCTATGAATTTTCTACCTAGGACCTTTTGCCTCTCTTCTGAGTTCAACAGCAACAAAGTAATTTATTAAAATAATTGCTATACTAAAAAATAAAATCTGTATAATCTTTTTTTCTTGTTTATAAGTTGAAAGCCAGAACACATAATGAAAACACAGACCAGATCATGGCAAGATGAGGATTGGAGTTTTTTTCTTCACTATGAAATAATTACCAAATAACACCATTCAATACAAGAGAGAAAACTTCTGATTACTTGCCACATAATTAGCACAGTTTTTTGATACATAATTTTGAGACAGTTCTCTTTAATAAAGCTGTTTATTTTTCAGTCTTATTATTTGGTAAAAACTAAAAACTGAAATCAAAATAATTTGTTATACCTGAGGTAAGAATTCTCTCGCCAGAGCTAATGCTCTTCTGTATGCAGCATCCCCTGCTTCATTCTGTTCTACCACATGGCTAATCAATCCTATTGATTTTGCTTCCTCACCATCTACAATGCGTGCAGAGAAGATTAGTTCTTTTGCCAATGACACTCCAATTGTGCGAGGTAATCTTTGTGTCCCCCCTAGAGTTTGTAAAAAGAGAAAATCCAACTATTATTTTCCCATGTATCTATACCACAAATGTAGATGCCTTGTTCACTTTAAGTATTTTCATTTTAAATGCCATAAACAATTACATAAACATACAGAAATTCAATTAGTACAAAAGTATTATTAAGTACCTTCTCCAGTTTTTCAGACTACATCTAAATTGAAATCAATTGCCCTGTTTCTTAGAAAGACGTAAACAATTGAAAAGAGGTACTATTAATAGAGATTCTGTTCTGTTACAGACAAGTTACCTTACTCGTGTCAGCCAAAAGCCGAACAAAAACTACTTGACAGTAATTAACATATCCAAACCCTCTGTTTCTTTTGAACACTATGTATTTTTATGGCATAAATCACCACTTCCAAAGAACTATACTTATCAAGAAAATATGCCTTAACAAGTCCGTTCTAAAATTTGCACCTTAGGAACAATATTTACATGTAAACTAAACTAAAGCCACTACTAGACAAGGTCTCTAAGAAGCCATGGTTTTGCCTCGTCTTACTCCCATATTATTGTTGCAACCTTAAAGTGTGATTACAAAAACTAGGGAAGAACAATGACAGGTGCAGATCAGCAGAGAAAGGCATCTAACTTTATAACAGGTGGCTGTTTTTAGCACATTAAAAACTTCTTTGACTTATCAGCATTTTCAGAAGGTCAATAAGCGGTAACTACATTAACCAGACATGAAGATTGCTTAGCTGAACTAACAATTAACTTTTGAGAACTCACAAACAATAAGAATGTAGGAATAATCATTATCAAAATGGAAGATGTAGATTCAAATCACTGAAGCATACATTTATGAATTAAAACAGTGGAAATTGCCTTTATTCAGGAGAAAGGATTTTGAAAATCACAAGGTCTACCATTTTGATACGGATCTGAAACAAATACTCAATTTATACAAACAGTCTGTAAGCAAAAATTTCTTTCCAAATAGTTATTTCTGCAAGAGCAGAAATAATATATTCAAATGTAAATATATATATATATACGCAAGAGGAATATTTATAGGAGTTGTTCAAAGTGAGGTGGTATCACACTGTGCAAATTTGTGTTCAACTAACATATATTAATTTCTACTACATAATGTGAATTAAGCCACGAGTATTTCATTCAAGCCATTCAGTTTTCTTACTGATGTTTCCTGAAAATAACTTCCAATGCATTATGAGATAAATAAACTGATTTGAAACAAACTAAAAGTTTTTGTGATTTAATGATCCAGCTTTCAACTACTATTTTTTTCTGAACCACAAGCTTCAGTACTACTGTATTCCTTTCCATAAAAACAGATCTGCCTTTGAACACCTTATAAAATACAAAATTGTAGACGATTTGGAGGATTTCTTCCTTATGCCTTTCTAGAATATTAGAAGATGATGACCTATAACAAAAACTGAGATACATTTTCCAGGCAAAAACTGGAGGAATGAAAAAAATTATAACAATTAAAATAAAATTTGTAGAACAAAAGCATTAGTAAATACAAATAATGTGATATTCTCTATGATCCTGCAGTACTTTAGAGGATTTTAGCAAGTCTGTCCTAATGGTCAAGGGCAACAGCAATTCAATAAATTCTGCTAATTCTGCTAATTTCTAAAGCTAAACCAGCGATAGTACTAGGAGTCAAATTTTGCTACCAGCACAATTTGGAGACATTTTAAAGAAAGGGGCAAGGGATGTATATACACTAAAGTAATCCCCCACTGGATCCCAATAAACACTACAAACCCTGAAGCATAAGCCTTCCCCTCAGCCTTGGCTTGCCTCACTGGTGACATTCATGGAGAATAACTAAAGATGCATCTATCAAATTTATACCAGACCTACATGCCAGAAAAATGTGAGCCATGTTTTCAAGAAACTCACTGCTTCTGATACTGAGCTGTACCACCAACACCACCCCCACCAAACATTTATTGGGTTTTTTATTTAAATATTGAATGTCTTTTAATTTCTCACCCAAATAAGCTGTCACACTAATCAACATCTATTCTTATATACATTTTAAGCACACATTGGAACATCGCAAATGTCTACCTTATTCTCCTTAAGAATATTTTAGTCACAAATTATTCCTTTCACTGCAGCCATGGAATCTAGTAAAGCATCCAGTTTGGCTTTTGATTAAAGAAAACTATTTGTCCAAATCATAAGACCTGAAACCATATAAGGCTGAATTTATTGATTCTGCATCTTCAGCTTCTTTCTTGCATGTATTTCTAGTATTCTACTTTACTTAATTATCTGCCCCTTCCTTTACTGTTTTATCTCTTCTATTACTGCTTTACCAGGAAATGCTGAAAACAAATTTTCATTGAGCAACAATATTTCATAAGTTTGACCAACAATGGATATGTTGAAGCACGAAATAGCGTTTATAGATTAAAAAAAACTGTTCTTGCCAGTGTCTTACACAATAATGATTAAAGAGCAAAAAAAAGTAGACTATAGTTGTTTGGCTGCCTCCTACACTGAAAAGCCATTAAGCAGAGGAGCATACTCTTTGATTAATATTTACAGAACAGAAGCCAACAGTTCACTGCATCAATCATATATATTCAGTAGTAGGGGTAAGAAACTTGCACACACAAAAGCTATAAGACCAAATTAATCAAATGCGAACAACACACTATAATACATCCAACACACTGAAGTTGCATCCATTTATGAAGAAAAGACAGAGTACGCCACAGATAGATGTTCTGTTTTGGAAATACACAAAGAACACATAGTGTCTGCCAACTATAATCACAGCTAAAGGAAGTAACACCCAGTCTTCAAAGACATTACTTAACCAAGGCATTTCATCTAAATGTGGTGCAAAATTTGATGGGAGAATAGTTGTTTCATCTTCACAAATTTAATGACATGTTATTTCAAGGACTAGTGATCTGGTATTACTCACTGTGCTGATAAAAGTATTTAACATACAGTTGCAATGTAAATGCGTTCCTACCTGAAATGGTATAGAGTCAATGTTGCAATAATTGTAAATAGTATTCTTAGATACACTAATTCATATTTAAAGTTTGTTTACTGGGAAAAGACATAGTAAACAAAAGACTGCTAATTTCTGGTACAAAAACTGTTAAACAGTATTTTTATAAATTTAACAAATAGTTGATTTTGTATGAATATTTATTTACTGTGAGTAATTCATCAATTACAAAATATGTACACAACTGGTTTGAATTAAGGGAATTACGTGATAAATGCCCAAGAGTATATCCAACAAGATGAAGCAACTAGCTTACTGGAAATAGATTCATCATTCTGGCAGAGAATATCTACAGTCAGTAGTTTCTCACAGCTGACGGAACTGTCAAAACATATTGGAAAAGATTGTGTTCTGACAAAAAAAATCCAAAATTTAATTCAGTAATAATTCTGTTTATTAAATTAAGTAAAAAACAGTCTTCGTATCCTATCCTATCCTATCCTATCCTATCCTATCCTATCCTATCCTATCCTATCCTTTGTTTGATTCACAGTGGATTAATTTAACTGATAGGTTTCTAGTTTTCTTCTTTTAAAGAGTACTGTGCACATCTTACATTTTATTAATAATCAGTCGTGAAACCAAAGCCAGTCATCCACAAACCTTCTAATTAGAAGTAAAATGTATTCTTGTGATTTTTTTGCAGAAAACTGTAAGTAAATTTTTCACTCTTCCATTTAAACTCATAAAAATATAGAATGCACAAAGCTGCTGTTTATAATAATGAATCCTCAACAATGTAAGTCCATAAAAACCCTAATATGGATAAAATTATTATTTTAGTATAACACTTTTCAGTCATGTTATGTCCTATTTTAAACGGCTCTGTAACAAACATAGCTTCCACTTTTAAAGTACCCGCCATCTGTTGCTAAGTTAAGCAATTTTCAAAATACAAAACATGCTAAAGGTCTAAACACTGATAACATTTAACACCAATTCTCCAACAGATTATTTCCAAGATTAGGTCTCGATCCAGAGAAGTTGTATATGTTTTAGTTAACTTAAATTCAGGTATAAATCTTTATGAGCTCAGGCATCCCTAATTTTGTCTCAGAACATGAAGAGCCCCTCCCCAGCACAAACCAGAGAACCAGCTCACAACCAAAACCAGCTGAGACTGGAAAAGACATCCATAAAGATGCAAAAAGATGACGGGGTGAAAACGTGACAGAGAAGAAAAGAAACAAAACACTATTTCTGTTAGAGGAAAAAAAGCACTGAGATGACAAAGAGCAGGCGGTAGGTAAGGCCACTCTTATATACGTAAGTTGTAAGTTTCTCTTTGGAAAAAGACTGGAGATCTGAGAAAAGAATGAGACAGTGGCCTGAGGCTGACTCAGAGGTTGCTCCGGGGTCTGTAATGACTGACAAAAGAAGTTCTTCAGCAAAATTTCATAGTATGTTGCCCAAAGAGCTCACAGAAGTCTGGCTTGTCAGTCAAGCCAAAGAAAGCCCCACAGGCATGCCAGACACAATCTCCCTAGCTGAGGTCCAAGAGGCAGGAAAACTTGCTATCTATGCCAGCCTGGCTATGGCAAACCCCATCTCCAAAACAGTCCATTTTATTTGCAAATCAGTCCTTAACTTTCACAATTCTTTCTATTCATCTGCATCTGTGGATTGGTTTATTTAAAAACCTATCTGAAAAATGCCTACACCAAACCGCTATGCGTGGGTGGCTTGAAGACGACAGCTTAAATCAGAAGAATGCAGTACTTGGCTTGAAGATGTACAAATGCTTAAGATGCATGAGAGGAAGTGTAAATACACTTTAAGAATTCACTAGGAGTTAAATAATTACAGCTTTTGTGCTGAAAGATGAAATGGTCATGTAATTTAGAAAAACTAATTTATTTTCAAAATCAGTAGTTGTCTTGTAGAATGAGAAAACAGAAGATGGTTTCCTAGCAGATGGCTGCGTACATAAAATGGATGGAACCAAAGAAATGCATTTGGAACCCAAAGTTCATAAAATGGACTCCACTTCAAAAGGTTTTCTGCACCTGGTGTAAAGAGCCCACTCCACAGTCCACTCACAACATGGTACAAACAAGTCCTTCTGTTAGACAAAACACTGTTTGAGAAGCACAGATCTGAGTTACGCCCCATGGACTCCCAGGACTTGTGACTCCCAGTATTGCTAATGCACACACTGACAATATGTCTTATTTGGTTTTAAACTGAAATTATTTGAGGGAAAAAAAAAAAAAAAACAACAGAAATGCCAAAGACTGTTCATCTACTTATTAACTTTTACTTACATGTACAAAAATGCAACAAGCATGAGCACACAGAGATACTCAGTAAGACCACGTGCCTTCCTGTTACTCCATATAGGAGCTTGGTATTTTGTTTGAGGATGCAATAAGTCACCTTAAACAAAATTCAGAAGTAGATACACATTAAAACATAAGTCTTCTTGCTGCAGATAGATATTAATGGCCCACAAGAAGGCATTTTCCAGTTTCATAATTACACCCACACATTTATGAAGTCATTACTCAGCTGTAACAACAGGTAGGAGGTTTAGACCAGTGCTGCACTGTATGATCATACTTCATAAATCATATTAAGTAAGAACTTTTATTTAACTTGTATTTTAAACAAGTAATTCTAGTCCATATTCTTATACTGTTCAATTGACTATGACAGCTAAACTTCATTTAATATGAAAATCAAGACAAGAAAAAAACAGACATAAGAAAAAAAATTGTCACTACCTACGGCAAGTGAAAGAGAAAAATTAATTACACCATGGTAGTATCCTATTTTTATTTACATTTTTAATGAGATCACAGTCTGAAATTGTATCAATTACTATAGTTTTCAGTGGATGGAACTGAAATGAATAAACAACAAGCAAAGCAAAAAGCAGACTAATAAATCTGAAGTCTTTACTGCTTAAAAGAAAGTGACTTGAATGTTTTCTTCACTTCAGTGCTCTTCTTACAGAAATCTACCATTTTATTCTTCCACACAGCAAAGAAATCTGCTAACCCCCCCAAATTAATTCCTATACCTTAACTCTATTCTTTCTCACATCCTGACTACTATCAAATTAATCTGCTTTCAACTCTTCCAGAGTAATGGGTTTTTAAGAATTGATGTCTGGAATTATTCATCCCTGAAATTCTGTGACTTGAGCAGCACTAAAGAAAGGAGAATTCGTGGCTAATATGATGTAAGCTCAGGGAAAACAGCAAAGTCAATGAGACAGCAGGAGGACACAATCTCACCAGCTTCAGCTACCAAATCCCAAAAAGGCAGAGCACTCTGTCTACTGATAAATATATGCAAAATGAACTTGTACATATGAAGCACATTTTTCATCTTAAGTAAAATGTCCTCCCAGCAGAGGAAGCATACACTACAGCTACACTGCAGCTAATCTAGTACTTAGGCTATAATAAAATGTCTACAACAATTTGAGGGCGGCTTTGAAAACACAGATTCTACAAAAAAAACTGGCCAAATCCTTCAATACTGGCATGCATTAATATAGCAATATGCAATGCAAAAAGGAAACTCTTCCATAAATTGGAACTTGAGATACATTAGTATCAACATTCCACTTTAAAGGCAGTTTCTGTGCAACAGTGGACCTACCCCAATAAGCACAAGCTGGTATTTTAACACTTTATTGTCTGGGACTACTCAAACATTTTTCCTTAACTAAAGCTCTTCCATCACATTCTTCACATTTTTTAATTCTTGAAAAAAAACGCAGAAATCAATATGTGAGAGGAAATCAACAAAGAAAGAGACTAAATAAGCGATTATTCCCAGTTGGCAGCTGTCAGATGGTTACAGCACTACAGAAATGAAGTACATTAAGAAAACACTTTTTATGTCCCTCTTGCCTGCTGCTGTGACATAGCAATACAGGACAGAAGTCACTGCATGCAATGCAAAATGGCTGTATGCAACGGCATGTCTTTCCCCACAGATGAAGAAACTATTGCTAATTATATTCTTCTGTCCCCCAATCAAGCACACATGAGTTGGATTTTATGGACCTTTACAGTCTTAAGGATCAAAGAAATTAGACAGTAATTTTGTTTTCCTTACACCCTCCATCTAAATTCCAGGAAGAAAGACATTAGGGGCTGTATAGGCATAAGGTAAAGAAGAAATTAACCCATGTCAACAGCAAGAGCTAGAATAGCTGCCCTGCATCTGTGGGGCCTTGCACTGCACTTACTAAAAAACTTACAAACATATTTTAATTAGTATAAGTCATTAAGAACAGTTTGTATAACAAACACTAAGGTTCAACAAGACAGGGAACACCACTCACTTCTGACTAGCTGGCTTCAACCTGCTCTTCAGGCAGGACTATTCTGAAGTGAGCAGAGCCCACCACTGAACACTTTGTGCTTCTACTTGTGGCTACAGCCCGGCTGCTGCTCCTAGTTTCTGGATGCCTTAGAGCACTCCTACATGCAGATCCTTTGACCCTTCTCTGGCAGTAATCCATCTGATTTACTAAAGATTCAGTGCTAGAGCTCTTCCAAATCCTCAGCAGGTCAGGAACAATTTACTGGAGCCTGGAGACATCAAAAGCTCTATTACTGCCCAAGTCCTTCAGAGAAGGCATGGCATTTGAGCAAGAAACTAAAATAAAAAAAAAAAAATCTTTAAATAAAGGACACTTTTCTCTTTGAAATCGGAAGAGAATCATGGAATCTTTAAGGAAAAAAAGGTTAAATGACAAGCCTTTTAAGAGTCCATTAGCCTGCAAGGCCAGAAATTTGATGAGCAAGCATGAACCCACATCACCTTCTTGGCCTCAGTCTCTTTTCTTTTTCTTTCTCAGATAAAATGGTATTTTTAACATACTTACTACTTCTGTTTCATTTTAAGCCTGGGATGTGTTTCACCCTAGTTACTGCAGGCCTTCTTCCCTATCCAGACTCAGTTGTAACTTTTATTCTTCTTGGAAGTAGTCCACTGAAACAGCTCAGAAATTGAAAGCATTTATCACACCTCCATTTGTAATCCTAGTCAAACAGAGTTGTATCTTACCATGCACATGTAATGGAAGGTCACACAGAGAGCTGTAGATGTTCTGTGGAGCTATCTGGTGGAATACCAAAAGCAAGATAAGTTTGCAATGTGTTAGCATGGCCCTTATGACTTTTTATGTTACAAGACATAAATATGATTTGAGAGAGTCTACTTTGTTCTCTCAGTCTCTCTCATCTATTTCCTTGTCATACATCTCTATTTCTTTAGGTGTTTTTAAGATTCTAAAACAACATTTCTGGAGAAGCAAAAAAAATAAAAATAAAAATAAAAATAAAAATAAAAAAGAAAATCTGAAACAAAGCATTAAAGTTTTACAACTTGTTTACAGTTGATAAGTGCAGCCATTGAACTGAACCCTCAGAATTTAACAGTCCTACCTACACCTGAAAAAAACTTATTAAAGCAAATTTATCCCTCCTTTCTAGCCTGTTCCTTGTACTCAAGCCACATACTAATTCATACCAGTGAGAACTTGTGTGAAAGAACACCCTGGTTGTTTGAACAGACAGAAATAAAATATAATTAATAAAAATGAGACCATTAATGTGACAGTGATCTTACACGGTACTCACACTGAATTTGTGGAGTATCCTTGAACAGAAGCAATTTTAATTGTTCTGCATGGATAATTCCCCACCCCTGGTAATAAGCACATCCTCTCCTTATTGGTTTGTAACAGAATGGAGGGCTAGGTGCAGCTGTGAGCTCAGGCTGCTAGGTTTGAATCCCACAGACAATCTTACCCTCCTTATTTGACTAAACACAGTCATGATGCCCCACAATACTCTGGCTTAGGTCCCTAAATATGAGAGCACTGGTGTTTTCTTGCAAACGTTGAATGGGAAAGAAACAACTACTTCCCCCTCAAAAATTCAGAAACGTTTTCTGCAGATATAAACTACATACAGCTGATGCTCAAGGTACACAGAAAGGAAGGCAGCATATGGGGAGAAAGACATTTAAAAAAAAAAACACTGGAAAACTGAAGCTAGGGAGTAAGCCTGAAATTGCAGGGAGTTAGAACAGATGACTGTAATTGGAAGAAAAATTTCCAGTTGCCCTGTGCAAAGCTTCTAAATGTGCAAGATCACTCTATTTCCTAGAAACTGGGCAAATATGGGCTTCCTTTAGCTTGGTTGTTTTCTAGAAGTGTCTAGGAAAAAATTCTTAGCACCATCCAAATTCTCTCTGGCCAATAAATATGTATCATCATTCTGCATAATCAAGGAAGCCAAGAAGCGACGAGGACCACATTCGGCCCAAGACAAGAGGAGAATTTCACTCTGTTCATAATGAACTAAGAAACTCCTTCTGTCAGGTATTCTTCATATTAGCATATTGAACTAAAAGGTCAAAATTAAACTCATTTTCTTCATCCTTTTTAGTTTGGATAAATCAAGTTTCAACAGTTATTCATATTTCTTGATGCTCAGATGCAAAATAATGTCAAAATATGCACCAGGGTAGGCTTGTGAGAGACTGAATTCTTAAAACACCCATATCTATGTCAAGTACATTGCACTCTATTCCAGTTTTCTTTACAGTTTCACAAAACTTGCCAGAGCAAGAATTAGCTTAGAATTACTCAAGAGAAAACTTAGATTAACTCAGTCATCTGATTAACACTGTCTTCCCAGATCTCAATTTCTTATTAAAAATACAAAGAACATTAATATAGAGTTGTTAGCATAAAGTTACAAAGGATTAACAGCTTTTGTTTTCATGATGAAAAATGGAGGTAAAGAAGGAAGGTCAGGAATCTACTATTTCTGGAATTCAGAGATTTGCAACAGTTGGCTCAAACAAATCTCCAGAGCCAGAAAGGTTCTGTGAAATAATTAAGGAAACAGTACACCATAAATCATTTTGTTCAGCTTGTTTTGTGGTGAACCAACTTGTGCAGCTGTTCTTGAGGCAGACTACACAATTGGCATTTCATTTGTTGAATTTTCTGTATGCTGAAGAAAAATGCCAGACATAGAGTGAATTCATTAGGAGTTTAGAAACTATTTTTCTTTCTCATATAATACAGTCATAAATGAATATGAAGAGGAAATAATTAGATTCTGTACTCTTATTCAGTAATGACAGATCTCCAAATAAGTAAACTACTCAATTAAAACAGAGCTACACTATTCATACTGATATAAAAAATATATTTTTAATTTCCTTCAAATTTAACATTGATCATAAGTAGACCATATTTAGTGTTTTGTCTTACGTTGGCCTGACACATTGATGCAACTTACTTCACAGTAGTCAAAACCCCGTGGCAGCTGAAAATGGGGCCAAAACAAACTAGAATGCTGTTCTTCAGTATCAGAGATGTCAGATGTTTCATTGTATCTTTACATTACCTAGCTGAGAGATCAGGAGATGGCTTAGTTGTGTTTTCCAAGTACCCTTCAGTGTTCTATAGTGCCATTATGGCAACCATACAATATAATTCAATTATTTTTGAACAACTGCATTTTATCTGTTACAGGATGAATGACGCATAACTGTATTTTGTATGAATATCCTAAACTCAGTTACTGTACCTCTGAAACAAGTAAGTCTGATTATCTTTAAAGCTTAATCAGGTGATTTTGTTTATTCTTTTTAGTAGAAACAAAAGATTATCACTTTTGGTCTTCTGTTCCTCAAAACCTTTAAGTATTTTATAATACAGTAAAAACAAAAACTTGGCCTAATATTTTCATCTTCTATGCCTCAAAACTCTTTATTAGTAATGCTTCTTAAACACAGAAAATGTCCACTTGTAATATTCATAAATGAATAGTTGGGAGGGTTGCTATTTTTAAGTATTTATTGACACAAAAAAGTGCTAAAACTTGCATGCACTAACAAAAGCTTTTTTCCTCCCCATTTCCTCCCACTTAGTAACAGTTCATACTCTTACAGCTCCCTACATGCAAAGACATGGATTTCTTTTGATTGAACGCTAAGTTTTCTAATTCAAACCAACTGCTCTTGCAGTATAAAATAGGTTTAATATTTCAGTTTGCTCTATTATATGTATATAATTACATATATACATGTATATATGTAATTATATACATACCTGTGAACAAGGGAAGTGAAATACATCAGAATCTGTTTTGCAGCCTCTGTGATCATGACTAATTCAAGTCCAGTAATCACTGTTTAACAGGCTAAATTGGCTTTTCTAAAAGCAGAGGGGTGGAACCTAATACGACACGTTACAGCAGATGTGGAAGTTTTAAGTTTACAAATCTGATTACACCTGTTAAAATTACAAACTACACAGGAGAATACCTCAGTGTATCAAAAATCAACTAATGTGAGTTTATTTAGAAAAAAGTGGAGATTAATATTTTTGTTGCCCACTTAACATTTTGTCTAAAAAGTCAGGACAATTAGGAGATGAAGAAAGCTGTTGTTTGATTTTCACCTTGTTAACAAAACAAAGCTGTTTATAGTCCTTCACAGGAGTTTTGGAAAAAGCAAACTTCTTATCACCACAACACAGCTTCCTCATAGATTCTACTGAAATCTATTTCCACAACATTCCTGTAGGATGAAGCATTATCACCTTCATGCATTTTTAATATGGAAAAATGAATAATTGTGTTCCCAGAACTATGCTAAAAAATGTAAAGGAAAGAGGGAATGATGTTAATTTTACATAAGCAGGAAACAAAATATACAAAATATTGAGTATTAGATGATCAAAGGAGAACCATCTATTTTATGGAGGGGGTCAGTGAAGAAATGTATCATGTTTTGTAATGCTTATGCACAAAGGAGATAATTTCAGTAAAAAGGCATTATAGTGACAGCTGAACTTGTTACAGTTTCTCTGACCATCATCAGAAAATGTTAATTTACCAGTAAGTGAAGTATTCAGACATATTTTTCTTTGAGCAGAACACAGGCAGGTTTTCTGTAAAAGCAGCTCAGCTCCCTATCAGTTAGTGTGTAACTCATTTAAGTTAACCAGACTCTTCTCTCTGAGGAAGCTTAGCCAAGATTACTGTCCAGTCCCACACTGAAGAATTGGCAGGATTATAGCTCTGCAGTGGGCTGACCAAGATAAATATGTTAGGTTTAAGAAGAAAGAAGTACTAGGCTACCTGGACAGGCTACAGTACACCAAGCTCTGGCCAAAGTGAATGCCCAAGGCCGGTAGCCAAAGCAGAAAGCTGGCCAAGAAGCCTGGCAGCTCTTCAAGGTTCTCCCAGTTGAGGGTCCAGGATCAATGGCTGCTACATCAGCAGCTCCAAGGCCCCATTAAGATAATTCTCAGGCTTTAGATGTGGCATGGAAAATCTATGTATGAGGTAGAAAGGTTGCATAAACAGCTAGCCAAAAGCCTAGAAACCCACAGACTTCATACAATTAATCTCTTACCTTTTTATTTCATTTGCTTCTTACTAATTCCTGCCTTAGCTTTATGTGTCAAAAAAATTCCTACTTCCTTCTGCCATACCAGCTATCATTCTTAGGCTCTTCAGTTGTCTTTATCATTCATCACAAATGAAATGGGTTCAGTGCATCATGCACAGCTTTGTTTCCCTCCTGGAATTACTGTCCATTTTGTCTCACCAATCTGATTTCATTATGAGATTAAGTTTCCCTTGTAAGTTTAGCAGGTTAAAGTTGAAGGTTAATAACTTTCTTGAGTTCTGCCGATTTGTACGAAATGGGCTGAGGCAGCATTTCACACCCTACTGCTCAAACTCTGGAAGTGAGTATGAAACCTGTATATGGGGATCAGGTAACAGTAAGAGAGTCTGCAAAACAGTAGATGTTAATTATCTCTGGCAGGAGGAGAAATAGCTAAATGCTACTTGGTTCAATTTTCTAGTACCCCCCGCAGGTTAATACAAAGGAATAGCATTTGGCTTCAAAGTGAATGGCATATATATCCTGCCTAATTAAAATGAAAATAAGACCAAAGGTCTTTTATGTTGTTATTAATATTTAATAAAATATTTCTAGGCTTCTGTGTGAAGAGAATACCAAAGGGAGTTCTGACTGTATTTCACCCATCTCCTCAATTTCAGGAAATGATAGTATCTTTTGCACAATACCATAGTACCTGCTATTATTGTTGCGATTATACTTAATAGTCTTCCTTGTTTTCAGTTTCCTCACATACATATCAAGTTATGCAGACTACTCACACTCCTCTCGTCAAAGAGATAACATTGACGGTTCATTTAATTCAGCTACTTCAAGTGCAAACTAATCTTCCTAAGAGAAATTCGTGATTCAAAAAAAAATATAGAATTTTGTTAGTTCTCTGAATTAAGGTGTTATATTTTTCATTTCTTACTGCATTGTCTAATCTTCCTAAGAGAAATTCGTGATTCAAAAAAAAATATAGAATTTTGTTAGTTCTCTGAATTAAGGTGTTATATTTTTCATTTCTTATTGCATTGTCTAACAATGTTGCATTTTTTACTATTGTGCAATCAGTTTTCATTTCACACCCAGATTAATTTCCTTTGTATGAAACAATAGGGTAAGCAGATTATTACAGATCTCATTTTTCTTAAATCAAGTGCTAAAAAAGTTAAAATCCATCTAAAAGTTAACACTTAAAGAATCTTAGCAATATGATGCATTTATATTTCTATTTCAGGAAGTGCTAATAGCATCACCTTTATTATTATCACATAAAATTTTCCAATACAAAATGTTGTTTTTATTTAAGCATAATCTCTCAAGTTTTTTAAAAGCTATTCCCTTTATAAATATTATAAAGAGCCCAGCAATCAGTTCATAGTGCTAAACTGGTCACAGGTTTTCCTAATTTAGCCAAAAAACTTCAGCTATACCTAAGAATGAAACTCACAGGAAAATGTGACTTGCTCAAAAAAGAGAGTAAAGAAAAGGAAAGGAAAAGAGAAGAGAAGGGAGGGGAAGGGAGGGGAGGAAAAAGAGAGCCTTGCTTTGAGTCACTCTAAGATTTTTACATTGGAATACAGACTTAAATTTGGCTTGACTTTGGTAGCAGTGTCATTTTCAATCGGCAGAATATATCTGGGGAACTTGCAGTCCTCAAAAATTTCTCATTATGAACTGCACCAGTATATATGATCATGAAATGAAAGAATATACAGAATAAAGAATGAAGAGCTGGCTTAAAACTTTACAAGCTATATTGTACAGTTTTGTGCAAAATTGCATCTAAGTAGCAAATTTTTGGGAGCTTCAATTTTCAACCAGTCTTTGCCAAAATGCATTTTACATTTGTCTGTATAACCTTCAAGGCATTGCCTCTGCTTCTGTTTTTTTCAGGATCTGTATGAGGAACCATATAAGGTAGACTTTTTGAGGAACCATATAAAGCATATTATCTTCAGCTGCAAGGTCCTGGACTTCTCTGCTGCTAAAAGAACAGTAAAATTTTCCTACAGCAACACTGAATGCCATGTAGAGCACAGTACATACTGCAGTTGGGACTGCTGATGACAGAAGAGTAATATAACCTGCAGGATGACTGTATGGGAGCATTCAAAAATATCAGACTGATTTATATTGAAGTAAGGAAATTCAAAGTTAATTAAATAAAGCAAGTTAAGTCCATTCTAACTGAGAATCGTTTGTGTCCACACCATGCAGCTTAAGTAATACTTAAAACAAATAAATTTTGAAGTGACTCCCCTCTTCCAGCATACATAAGTCTTCAAAAAACACTAGCTCCATTCCCAGCTCCGTAAGGGACTGTGTTTTAGCAGGCACAATCATCTCTGGTATGTTCCCATCCAAATTTTTTTGATGTACCATCTGTCCATCTGGACACTCTGTGTCATTTGCTTGCTGAATTATCAGCCCCAGTCCCCTCCTCAGTGTTATGGCTCTTTAACAGGCTTTTCTCTCCCTCAGCTACTAGTTCCTTAAAACCTTGTCCTTTAAGTTTCCGGATCACCTACCAATTTTCTCCCCCTAAAAAAGCTAATGTAACTCCTCCCAAAACTCCATTTCTTCTCCAGTTTTGCTTCCTTTTGAAGTACAATTTCCTGCTAAAAAGGTCCTGAGCTGCGTCTCCCTTCCATACATTCCCTATGAGCTGTGAATATCCACTGGGGTGCTCTGCATCCATACATACGCTGTAATATGGTGGGCATTTCAAAAGGGCAATCTTTTGCACAGGAAGAGCCTGAAGCACAGGAAAAAGCCCAAGCTTTCTGCCCTGGCACCTGACTTCAGCCTCTCAATACAAGGAAAATAATGCTCAGGCCTGGACAGAAACAAATAAATGTCAATGGGAAGTAGCAGACAAATAAATAGTATATGAAGACTCAATTTTTGTGCTTCAGTCTTCAGTGGCAGCCTCTCCTCCCACACCTCTGAAGAGGACAGACCACAACACAGGGACTGGGGGACCAAAGTTCCTCTACTGTAAGAGATCAGTGAGGGTGGTGAGGTACTGGGACAGGTTGCCCAGAGAAGTTGTCAATATCCTACCACTGAAAGTGTCCAAAGCCAGGCTGGATGAAGCTTTGAGCTCCCTGTTTTAATGGCAGATGTCCTTGCAAGCTTTCCAAGGAATCTCATGTCCTCCTCTGAATATCTTAAAGCATTCAGAGAGAGGTAATGTCCACACAAGTTAGTCTTTGGGTTTTTTCTTCCTTATAGTGTAGTTCTCTATCAGATATCCAGTGTTTTTTCTTGCAATAATCTAACTTCTTTAGACAAGAAACTGAACCACACAGCAATCTCTCTTCATCACACACAGCACTGCAACCAGAATCAGTGTCACAGACATTATTCTGTCAAACAACTCAACTCATATATATTTATTTTGTCAAACCATTTTAATAGTTTCAGGTAGAAAAAGTTAAAACAGAGTGAATAATAACTATCTTTAATTTATTAAATTCAAACAGGAGTTAGTCAACTTGTAGTGTACTTTTCAAAATCAATTTTGAAACACCAGTGCCATTGATACTTTAGAAAATCTACTTTGTTTTTTAACTGCAGGTGTCTGTCTTTCCAAATTTAGAAAACCACAGCTGCAACAAATATGTAATAGGTACACATTATGTATATACACATATTTGAGTCACTTTGAGATAGCATTAAAGATTAGGTTTGTACAGAGCTCCTTTTGGCTTTCTGAAACTTTGTGCCAAGAGGAAACCATAATTTTTATTGACATTCATAAACAAACAATGGCTTATGTTTAAAGCAAATTAGTGAATACTACACAGAGAAACGTAACATCATGTTTGAACTTGTTAAGAGCTATTACCCTTTGCATTTGCAAAGTACATCAGTGCTTGACATGAGATGTTGGAGATGCATAGATCTACATATCCAGGAAATCAGTTGGTACCTTATATTCAAACAATCATTTGCCTTAGAAATTTGTTGAGTTGAAGCTTTACAACTTTTCACCCTCAACAACATCACCGTGAAACTGACAAACTGCTTCAAAATATGAACTTTTTAGACCACAGAGGTTCTCAAATGCAAAATGACGAAATTGCAACTGGAAAACTAAAAATATGGCAAGAAATCCTGAATATAATGAGCAATTCCTTTTCCCTCCTGAGCAGTCCCTCACAGAGTTTCCTCAAAAACCTTAATTAAGAAAGGTTCACTCTTCAACACATAAAGATTTGTGTCCACTGAAGTGTTTCACTTTCATTTCTGAAGCTGAGATACAGCAATATTCTCCAAAGTTTTGCTCTCTCAGTCAAGACAAAAATAACACATGCTAACGTCATACTTAAATATATCATGTCCCTAGTACAGTCTTGACATATATTTATGTAAAAAACCCATGTACCTACTGGTATGATAACCTTTCATGCTTGCATTCTGTATGTGTCACAGAATTTGTCAGCACTGGGGGCTTTCCAGTTATTTTCTTATTCAAGTGAATGGAAACGGAAACTTAAAAGGGCAAGCTCAACATAACTGTGGGCATAGTGATGCATACGTTAACAGGAGATACCAAATATCTTCCAGAACAAGCTATACAAAGTGCATTTTCCTATTCAGTACAATCTGTAGCAACACAGTTTGATAATAAAATGTCATCCATCTGCATGCTTCTCTAAATGCTCCAATACCCTCCTGCATGTCAAACCTTCTCTTCAAACTTTTAGCTTCTGTTGACACTTCATTAGGGAACATTTTGAAAATCCCCTTGATTTCAAATATATGCATTTTGAAACACAGAATCTGTGGAAGGCTTTTAGCAGTTCTCTCTTGGTTTTGTATATGAAGTTTATCTTGCATCTTTTAACTCTAGTTTTTGTACACTCAAATAACGCAAAAACCCTCAAATGGCAATTCAATGAGCACTCTAGAGCCTTCCTAGTCTCCTAGCAATTCATATATTGATGACAGGGCTGAACTAAAGACTTTAAGGCCTCCAAAATCCATTCCTCTGCAAAGCCTCAGCATATGATCTTTAGGCTGAAACATCAAATTCATTCAAACTCCCTGCTGCAGAGCTAAGAAATCTTACAGAGTCTAATTATGAATTTAAAAAGCATGTAGACTTTAGAAGGAAAAGATCTTAGTCAAGCAGGTAGGACATCTAAACATATAATGGTAGGTATTCGCTCTCACCTGAAAAAAAAACCCAAAAAAAAAACCAAACACCCCCCCCCCCCCAAAAAAAAAAAAAAAAACCCCCCCCCCCCAAAAAAAAAAAAAAAAACCCCCCCCCCCCAAAAAAAAAAAAAAAAACCCCCCCCCCCCAAAAAAAAAAAAAAAAAAACAGAAAAAGAAGAAGAAAAAATTTTAAAAAGAAATCTAAAAAAATTTTTTCTAAAAAATCTGTGAACCAGCATCTTTGATGGTCTGCTACACTTCAATATAATTCAGATGAGGATTTCATTATTTTTACATTGGCCTTGCATGTCATTGCTCATCTCAGAGCTCAGTGAAGCTGTGCAGGAATGCTCCCTTAGCAGCACAGTGTAGGTCAGGATGCTCATGCTACACAACTGAGACCCTGTTTGCGCTGATGTTCAGGCCACAAAATGTGAGAATCTAGAACTCAGAGTTGTGCTAAGAAGTCTAAAATTTTGATGCATCTGGTCCAATACCAGTTTTCAATTCTCTGATAAATTTGCTGCAGTTTTTTCCAATGCCACAGATAGTTTCTGAAATTTTAATTCTGACACATCATTACTTTCCCCACAATCATTTAAGATTTTTAACAGATACACTGCACATATTAACCTACTGCTTACATGAAAGTAGTTCCTATAGAAAATCAACAACTGAAAGAACTGTTTTAGATAGCTGTATATTATTTGCATTTTCTATCTGTCCAAGATTTTTCTTCTGGTCATTACTACCCTTGCTGTAGTGTATTTTATATGTCTGAATATAACTTCTAAAACTAGTCCTATAACTCACGGATGAAACTGAAATGAAAAAGGATGCACTTTTCAAAAGTGACAGAACTAAAAGTACACAAACACCAATTAGGATTCTATAGCGGCAGATGTCAGTATTTTATCATTCATTTACCTCCTCATTCTGAAGTCCCTGACCAGGTGACTGAACAGTAATATTTTGGTCACCAGTTCATCTCTAAAAGTAACTTTCCAAAAAGAGATTTCTGTGGTACTTAAAAAAATCTAGTAGAAGAGGTTTTTGACCTGCATACAAGTAATTACATCCTAGGTTCAACCAGGAGCTGAAGAATGAAACAGCATACTGAAATTTTTCCTTTGCTCTTGTTACATGTCAAATGCAATTTTCTACAATAGTTACACTGTGACTGTATTTTGTTTCTTTATCACTGAAAGATCATCAGGAAGGGATTTTGATAACAGTCTAACACACCTGTGCTTTAAGTAGATTACAGAAAGAAAATGTAATTNATATAATATAATATAATATTCTGCTTCTTTATTTAAAAAAATGTATTTTTCAATTCGGGCTGACTATGAGGGTAAGGTTAACCATTAAAACATTAATTACTTGAACAGGGAATACAGTACAAAAGTTGTTTCACTTATTCCTACAGACTTCCCAACATGTAGCACCATTCAACAAGTTACTAAAGCCATAATATTCTGAACCACAAGTGAGTCATCATACACATTCCATCCCTGAGGATCAAAGCTAAAACTTTACTTTGTTCAACATGAAGTCATCAGAGTTTAAAACTCATTTTAATTCACCACATAAAGCTTGAAGCTGTCACTGAACATCCTACATGTCTGTAAACTATTAAATCAAACCATTTGAAAAATATGATCTGTGCTTTCTAAACTGCTTTACACCAACAGAGTAATTTGCCTTTTCAGACAAGTCATCATCTCATAAGACAATATTAGGGAAAGTGTTCTTTTTAGGAAGGGCATGATTAAACGGCTTTGGATACAGTTAAACTCCTAATTTAAAAACCACTGGAGTTGCCCAATTTAAGACACTGACAAAAAAAAAGCTCAGTTCTCCTTCATACATCATACAAAATGTAAATACACAATTATTGTACATGATAAAAGCTGCAAACACAGTAACATTATGAGAAAATTGTGATCAGCCCATTAAACTGGTTAGTGAGCCTTGAACTGTGTTAAACACATATCCATTACATCTACAGATTGCAGTAATTAAGCTTTCTGCATTTTATTGCCATAAGATAATTCTTCATGAACAGTACAAAGTTTTATAAACTTCTTTCAGTGAAATAAAATTAAATATACATTTGCTAATAAAGTCACTATAATAAGGATATTAACATCTATCTTTCTAATTCTCTGAATTGCTGTTAAAAATAAATCTACTTATCACAGAATGATTGACTGATTCTTTTTTTAAAAAAAGCTACAAAAGAGGTATTCAGACCTGCCTATTTTTTAAAGGAATGTCTCAAATACTGAAAAAAGAGAAGAGAAGGAAAACTGCTTAAATACACACTTGAAACACCTAAATGCCACTCCAAGGTTTGAACAAGAAGACTTACCTTACAATTGCCTTTGTCCAATTTTTGAGCAGACTAAACAAAAACAACCACCCTAAAAATCAGAAAAAGGTTTACCTGATTTTACTATACACCCTCCTATATAAATTGATAATTATTATATGGTTTAGGACTGCACCCTGGCTCTCATATTTCAGAACATACTTCTAGTATCACATTCCCACATGAGGTAGCAGGACCTGCAATTCAATTATGGAACACAGTCAATTACTCATGAGAAGAGACTTCAGGTTATTGAACTATTTGTTCAAAGTTAAGTATTTCTCCAACAGAATACAATGAAATTTCAGCAGCAGTCCTCAAGTAGAAAAACTGGGCATGCAAAAAGCCTCATGATAAATTCCCTCTGCAAATACAAATAGCAAATACAACATCTCAAAGGAAAATGAGGAAAAACCCCAGAATGTCAGAAAGAGTTTGTAAAGTGGAAGTGGGAGCAGTCCACTTAAGAACAATACAAAAACACTAACCACATGAGCACAAGTGGAAGTAAGAGCTGGAGTTAGAGGGGAACAAGAAGACCTTCTCTAAGCATGTTAGCACCTTAAAAAATAGAACAAAGTAAATGCATGGGTCTCTGGTGAATAAGGCATGAGACCAAGCAACAAATGACAGGGAAAAGGTACAGCAAAGGTCACAGAAAGGCTTCAATATTATTCAGTGCTTTCTTTGCCTTGTTTTTCATTGATCTGTTCCCTGGCCCATCAGAGTTCCTCCTGAGCATCACAGTAGTGTCTGTGGGACTGAAGTACTGCACACAGTAGCAGATGACTGGGTCAGAGACCAGATGAGCAGAACTGGACATTTCCAAGTCTCCAGGGACAAGACAGGATGCATCCTAAGGGACATTAGTCAAGGAAGTTGACTAATGTCACTGTGATACAAGTCTCTTCTTCAGAAGGTCCCAGCAGTCAAGTAAAGTATCCTGGGAGTCATTTGTATTCACAGGAGAGGAAGTGCCTGATCAACCTGACAGTGGGATGGTTGACTCAAAAGATAAGGGGAGAGCAAAGACTGTAATTTACCACAAATTTAGGGAGCCTTTGGCAATCTACCAGTGTCCTTGTTGTTATCCTCAACCAGCTAAATGATAGTTACAGAAAAAACAGAGACCAAATCATCTCAGAGATACACACCAAAAGCCTCAGATGTAAAAAGCACAAATTGCAGCAAATTAAGTTCTAATAAAATAGAAGGAAAAAGGTCCTCACAAGGAGGGGGATCAAACCATAGAACTGGTTGGTCAGAGAGGCTGATAAATTACCTATCTTTACGATATACCAAATGGCAACACAAGGCCCTAACTAACCTGATCTAACTTCAACAGGGAACTGAAATATATGTCCTCAAACGCGCCTGCCCAACCTAAGTTACTCTATCATTCTAGAATACACAAGAGAAGTTCATCTTACATGGCATCAACCTTAGTCAACCTGACAGGTCCAGCTGTTCCAATAAAAGAGGTTGCTGCTTCTCTAAACACCCATGAGGTTGCTTCTACAACTGATCCCTGGACTCAGAATCAGATTCTCCAAGTCTGCTGTAGTCACAACTAGCTTGGACATGTTAAATTATAGCTCTTTTGTAGACTTTTTTTTTTTTTTTACTATCATAAAGAAGAATTTGAACAGCCTGCTCTACAAGTAGATCTAAATGAGTGATGACTTCTGGCACGAGGGCAAGACACACAGCTGAGGGTATGACAGTAAGCAGTAATCTCTTGACACAGCTGCTTATGATATACTGACACCCTACTATGTAACTATTGAAATTGTTTAACCAACCACATCAGGAAAAAGTGCATCATGACTAGGTGGCCAGAGCTAGCATTCAACAAAGCAACTGTTCTTTGTCAGGTAACACAGAGACTCAAATAAGCTAGTGTGAGTTAGGTAAGGAGCAAGGACCAAAAGAGCAGAAAAACAAAAAAATGCATGAGTTTTGTCAGCACTTCCCTTACTGCTCAGAGAATCCACATTTGCAGGCACTGGCAATGATGTAATGGTCATTTTAAAAAATGTGGTACTTAGATAATTTAATCACTTAACTATCAGGTCACTGTTACATTAGAATCTACAGATCCCACTGTGCAAAATCAGCTCACTGGTACAAGTTCTGAACAAAGCTTGTAACAAAGCAGGGGCTTAAGGGGAGGAAAGATCAGACAAATTCATGGAAGCAAAATCCCACAAGAGTTATTAAAAATATATAAAACTCATACAGCTCAGAAAACCCTGAATCAAAAAATCAGAGACTGGGAAAGTAATAAAGTGAAGTTTCATTTATAGATGCTTGCCCTGTGGGAGACAAGACATGAGACTAGTCAGACCTTTGGGGTATGCAATACA
The DNA here is from genome assembly GCA_013398275.1 of Promerops cafer. Classification (NCBI taxonomy): domain Eukaryota; kingdom Metazoa; phylum Chordata; class Aves; order Passeriformes; family Nectariniidae; genus Promerops; species Promerops cafer. The sequence goes on from VZSE01012875.1 coordinate 394,660, forward strand.
AGCTCTTTGGTTCTAAAGTCTCACTTGCTCAAATAAGCCCCATCTGTAAGCTAGAGAACCATATCTGGAAAACTATAGCCTCTATTCATCCTTGTACTTGAAAGTTTAAATTGGAGCTTATAGACTTCAACCAGTTCTTAAACTTCTCTGTGGACTAATCAATTGTTGAAGAATGTTAGACTGTGTGTATATCAGGAGACAAAAAAATTAACTCAAAAACATTTAGTCTATTGCAATTTCATTAGCAATGCATTTTAAATTTTGTTTGATTTTTAATTTTATTCTTGTTTCAATATAAAGAAAACAAGACAAGTATACAAAATTGTAAATCTGTGTCAGAAACAAAAGTTCTAATAACATCTTCATCTATGCCCTAAGGGACTCATTAAGGGATCAGACAGAAAAAGGAGGCCATGAAATGGCTTGCACAATCACTCAGCCAGTGGAGATTCATAGCTCAAGCTGTATTTACTCAATAAAATGTACTCAGATTTCCTTTAGTATTTTCCTGTAAGTCCTTTGCCAGTTCAAAACCTTTTTTCCATATTTCCACTGAGTTTCATTTGCAGCATCAAAAAACTGTTCTTCAGGTCAAAAAGGTTTGTCATAAAGATCATAAGTAATGTATTGAGAGAGTACTGAAAACAGTTTATTTTTTCTCAACCTAGAATATCTTGGAGAGTCAGAGGCATTCTTTCCTAGTCCTGCTGAAAGAAACAATGGGTTTAGATTACAATATATACAATTATCTTTAACACCTCTGCTGATCAGTGTATGAGGATGAAACTTCAGCAAATGCTTCATTCTCTAAATGTCAGAGTCTCTGCTCTGTTTTGGGTCCTGACATTCCTCTCTTTGCATTTCTTGTTGACTCTACACTGCTTCTATTCAGTAAAAATATCAGCGTAATGCTTTTAGGTTTTTGTTTTATCCATCCATGAAGTCTCATTCTGTACTGTGAGATTTAATCTGCTCTTTAAACTATAGGAGTAATTCCAGCTTCCACCATTCGCTTCTTGTCTTGTGAAACAAACACCATTTTGCCTCCTTCCTTCACACACCTCATGCTGGAGAGTAGTCTTGTGGACACAGTAACTATCCTCTTCAACTCAGGCCTTAAATTTTCTTTACTCTGATGCCTAAAGAAAACTGAAGACTGAAGAGACTCAAAGCATTACCTATCACACCCATTAAAGTCTCATGGTTTCCTTATATTTTGAAACAATATATTACATCTTTTCTACATTTATACTTATATTGTAAATATTTTCCATCAGGAGCAATCACCTTCCTCCACTTTGCAGCTTGCCTTAAAATACAGGCTTCTCATCTTTAACCAGGGTATTATTGTGCTACAATAGTAAAAATGAATGATACCAAGTAATTCTAAAAGTATTCTTTGATATTACAGATTTTAGAAAATATCCAAAATTACTTAGTTCTATTCTTAGTGTGTTAGATTTACAGTTATCAGAAGAAAATCTATCTCTTTTTTAATATAAAAACAATTAGAAAGTTCATTTAAATCACTCACCTAAATACCACAGAGATAAAGTAGGACATGCAAATTATTTGGGTTTGGGTAGGATTGATTGTTTCTTTTAAAAAATCATATTCAAAATTGAAGTGATTTAATGAACTTTAAAGTAAATGGCAAATTAACAGACTGCTGCCATTACATCATTGCAGAACAACTGTCCAGGTACAAATACGTAATATTTTTCCAACATGTAAAAAAACAGCCTAATTCTACTGCACTGGCTTCATGGTATGAATAATATAATAACCAAATGCTGATTCATATGACTATAAAATAAGAGGCTGCTGTGGATCACAGTTCAATGAGCTTTTATTCCACTGAGACAAAGTGATTCATATAATAGACATTTTCTAAACTTCTGAGAAACTATGCCACATTAACTCTTCCATAAAAGAAGGATTAAAGTGTGATACAAAGCCTTAACTGTGCAGAAGGCTTGATATACAGACGTTTGCTAGGGTCCAAGAAGTGCTCTAACACAAAAGGTATTTAGTAAAATCTAAACACTTTACCACTTCTCGTTCTGCCAGTCATAAAAAGACGTTTCTTTTTCTGAATGTGAAGATAAAAAGAAACTAGGATTGCAGTAAGAGCTATTTGGGTTACACAGTCACATTGGCTATGTTTCACTGATGACCACATCACTGACAATGTTTCACAAGGTTTACAGAAGTTTTTCAGCTCCTCCATTTCAATATACAAGGTTTCATCTATAAGGTCTTGTGAAATTCGAGAAAACATTTTCTGTTGTTTATGAGATTACTATAAATCCCTTTGAGTTTCTTCCTTGATGGTCTTCAAAAATTCATATTTTATCTTTCAAGTGTCATAACTGTTGTAAGGTAACTGGCGCTGCCTGTTAGGACCCGGCAATTGTTCCTCCCCTCATATCATTAAACATTGAATAAAATGTCTCAATCCTGAAGCTAGTGCAAAAATGTAACATCACGGGCTTAGAGTGATCAGTAGCATGAACATTTATGACGGCTCAAATGAAAATTAACAAGCTGCATGTCATAAAAATGGAAATACCACTACTAACATCCTGCATGAAATGAAAGCAAATACTTCTACTATGATTAGTAGTCAAAAAAAGTAGAAAAAATGAAAAAGAACAATGTTTGATGAACACCAGTATCACTTTTGCACTTATTTTAGGTTTGAAATTTTCATAGGTAAACATTTAAACAAATACAAATATCACAGACCACTAGTCAAAAATGTGCTAATCTTTTGAATGTTTAATTGTCAAGAATTGAACAAAGTCATTTTTTATACTTCTTCAAAGTCAATAGAAGTCGATAATGGTCACTACAAGCCTCTGCTGCCTAAATCTATTTTCTTTCCTAGCAAACGCATACTTTGGGAGCTTACTCTTTCCCAAAGCACTTAAGAATTTTGGAGTCACTGTCATTTAGATTTTTCAAAATAAACAAACTGTTTCTAAAACAAAAAATTCAAGCTGGAATTATTTTAAATTCATTTACAAAAATAAAAGTTAAGAAAAAAAAAAAAAGAACATTGTAGCTAGTGCATTAACTAGCTACATTCACCTAAAAAGTTGAGTGTATGGATGCATACATACAACACACTGCACAAGGTGAAAACAGAAGTTATTTAAAACTGTTAATTCTTACATTTACAATAAATTAAAATGGTTTGGCTATAGTAACAATCCCTTCAACACCATGCTTTTTTCACATTTAGAATATTACATGAGCTGTTGCAGAATACTAAGTGCAAGGTAGTTGCAAGACATAATTTTATTCAGAGGCATCACAAATTTAAACTTCCATATATCAAAGAAAAATATTTAAGATTTTTATACACTCTGTTCTTCAAAGTAAATACTATTTCTAACTAAATCACAATATATTACACTTTCTTTTCTGTACATATCACTTTTATATGTCTTTACTACAATAAATCAGTCAAGTAAATAACCACTAGACTTATCTTAAAAATCTTTTCCAACCTAAAGGATTCTGTATTCTAGCATTCCCTAAGCATTCACTGAACTACTTTTTGTCACCTCTACTTAAAGTAATTTAAAAGAGCAAGTACAATAAGCAGTAGTCTGTAAAATGAGCTAGGTATCCTACAGCATGACCCTAAATCAGGGAACACTTAAAATCAGAGTAAACTCAAGTATAGAACAATTACAATTACTTAGATACAGTGTAGCGTTATGTGTATATGTAGATCTTCTTTACTAAGTTATCTTGTAAATATACATTTAGTTAGACCCATGAAAATACAACTATAGTATCAGCTTCTACAAGTTTAACCTATGTTAAACAGTTCATTAGAAACTCAGCTCCAGGTAAATGATAGAGCCCTTAGTCATGTGAAATTCCATTCTAATTATTTGGAATAATTCGTATTTGCCTAGCATCACAAGGCAAGGTCAGTAATACCAAGCAGAAATATACAGAAATATAGTAGAGATATACATTCTTGTTTAGCTTACCTGCAAAGTTCTATTGACAAGTTCTAATGAAGCTTCAGATGTCTGGTTTCTAAGCAGAATGGAAGTAGAAGACTGAAAGAACACTGAAGACTAAAAGTATATATTTTTTAATGTTGTAAACATAAACTGGAGCTAGAATAATTAAATAAGTAGATGACTTCTAGCAGCTTCTCCATTGTCTGCAAGCTGTAGGATTTTCAGACTGATGAACTATTTCATTGGTTACTTTCTGCTTCTGCATTATTAAACTACAGGTATGATGGCAAAGCATTATGAAAGAGCCTTTGCAGCAACAAAACATTATCTACTGTATGAGCCAGATTCCACCTAGTTTCATATTCAATATCATATTTCTTACCCAGAAAGACACAAAAAGGAATGTGTTGCATTATTGAATCAATGTAGATTTTCCTTAATCACACATTGTAAAAGATTGACTTAGTTAAGTAGAGAGGTTTGTAACTTTTTCTATGTATTTGGGAGTCTACAATACAACAAATAAGTAATTTAAAAAAAAAAATTCATAACATCTTAAGAAAATTAAAGTACCTTGCTTAATTCTGATCATGTTTAGAAGTGGTAGATATTAAGATTTTTACTTAATCAGACACATGCTTGATTATGAGGCTAAGAAATGTGCAAATCAGCCCTTTTCATCAACCATTAAAAGAGCTTAGTAAATCACAGTGAAAGAGGACAGAGAAAACTGCCATACTGACCACGGAAATAACTAACAAGTGCCGAAAATATTTGACTCATCATGTGATGCAATGAAAATCAGAATAAGGTATATGTATTTTTTTTTTTTAATGTAGAGAAACAAAAACTTTGCAGGCCAATACTCAAGAGATGGAATCAAAAGCAACTTCTCACAAAGAATGTCAATGATTACTAGAAATGAAAATATCAGTCATATGGTGGTGTGTTCTATTTAGATGAAATGATATTCAAATGCAGTTAATTCTTGGGAAAAAGATTTCCTCCTACACACATGCTTAAAGCTGACTTTTTCATTGTGGGAATTATTACTACTATTACATCACTTCCATATTTCTACATTGTCATCTCAGTAATTGATGTAATCTACTTTAATTAGACATTCAAAAATCAATAAGCTACACCGTGAACAGTTCATGTTCCAACATCCCACTTCTGTGGCAGTGCAGGTTAGTCTGGAGTTATTTTCCATTTCCAAGAATAGGCATAAAAATTCATACTCATACTTTATTTCACACATATCTGAAGATCAAAAATGAATCAGTAACATTTTTAATGAAAAAAAATTTCAGGTTATTTAAAAATACTCACAACAACATTTTTCATAACTATAATTACTTAAAACAAAATAACTAGGTCATTATAATTTGTTAAAGCTGTCATGGTTTAAATTCTTCAAAGATGTTATGTTCACCTGCTTATATCTCTATACAGAAGGGAAGTATCAGGAAGAAAAATCAACACCAACTTTTCCCCAGAAATTACTTCCATTTTAGTGGGCATCAGTATTTTGCAGAAGAAAGGGACAGTAAAGACCATGTATACAGCTGTGGAAAATGACAGACCTGTCTCAGTAAATGTCAAAAGTCATATTTGGTCATGTAGAGTCAGCCAACCAAACTCCACACTTTGTCTGTGCTTATGATTCTATTATCTAGTCTACTAAAAATGTATCATTAGTGTAACTTTACCATCTATTCAGCTGTACATTAAAGATTCACTGCAAAACATTATCTACACTCATCCTTTCAGAAACCTTTGATCTGATAATAATGTTACAGGAATAACAGAAATATTCATTATATTATTAAGCATTCATTTCTCTCAGTGACAAAAAATCTACATCATCACACACAGAAATGATAGATCTATGATTCTGAAAATGCACTTCCCCTAAGCTAAGTGCTTATTGATCTGTTTATGTAAATGCCTAACAGTAACACTATCCCTGACAGAATTAGACTATGTACATATAAATAAGAGATTATTTCTTTAAGCAAGGAAAATCTGACACTTGCATTAGTTGTGGGTTTTTTCGTATCTGTTTACTTCGGCATTCTTGATGGATTTCAGTCACAATTCTTCGGGCAATGCAGAACCTTACCTCTGTCAATGGCTACTTCAGAAAATTATGTATACTGCAACAGCTAAACTACATCCTTGATAAGAATAAACAAATAAAAACAAAAAAAACCCCTCTCATTTTTCTCCTGAACATCAAAACAAAGCAAATATCTCAATATTATTTTCAAAAAATAACCTTTTAGTTAAGATCATTCTATATGTTCTTTGCATCTGCAGAGGCACTACACATATGCTAAAAGAAAGACTCCTACTTGGCGTTTGGTCCTAGTTAGAAACAAATCCTACAACAACCAACCCAACGTGACCCAGCAAAATCTGGAACAAATATCCCAAGGGAACTCAGTCAGTAATGTCAGACACGCTAGAGTATAGTAATATAGAGTTTAGGTAAACACTTCTTCAGCCATATAAAAGACCTATTACTCTAGAAATTCACCACCAATCTCAAGAGTCCTTCTTAGCAGTTTCTCTACAGTCTGATGATACACTTTGAAATTAACTAATACAATTTGATCCTCACATCTATATTCTCAGACACACTCAAATCAGAATTGGATAAGGTGCTGTACTAGGGTGTCTCCCCATTCCTTTTTATATCTTCTGTCCTGCCACTCTCTGGGTCAAGAATCACTGGACCTTGTGGATCTTGTGCTCCTTGAATGTGACTGTTCACAATAATCACATTTTCATTAAGATACAGACACTTTTAAGATAATCTCAGAATATATTTTACGTTTAGAGCAGGAAAAGATCTCCAACTGAACAGCCAAATTCATCTCAATCTTAGCTGTAGAAGTACTATTACTTCACTACTCTGCATTCATTTGTAAGGATAACTTAATTTTCCTTCCTGTTACTCAAGCTGGCTTCCTGATGTGACAGCTTAAGCCAAACTCTCTTTGGCAGCAACTCAGTAATTGTACACATCTTAACATACCTTATCCTTGGTTGCGTAGGAGTACGTTAAAGATCTGCAGCAAGTCCATTACAATCAAAAGAACATGAAAGTGAGTTTACTGTCCACATGACACAGAGTAAGAAGAAAGAAGGTAGAAATCACAAAACATCCTTGTTTAAAAGACTACAACTCCTTTCTTTTAAAGACTAAAGTATGAATCATACATGTAATGAAACATTTGGAATAGGGATTTTGTCAGAAGTGATAATATGAAGTTCTATTATATCAGGAAATGAGAATGAAAAAATAACAAATCAGAAAAATAGTATGAGATTGCAATAATATTGTGTTCTTTGAACGATGTTTTCAGGAAATTCAACGATTTTTCCACTGACACATCATACTTCACCACTGTGAAGCACTACTTCCCTTTTCTATGCAAGGGGCAGGGGAAAGGAAAACAAACACCAACCAGATTTAGACTCATATACACATTTAACATGTTACTTTATGTTGTGTTGAGAAGAAAAGATGTTGATTCTGAGAAATAAAAAATCAAAACCCAAAAGAACATGCTTTTCACTGTCTTTTGGTATTTCATTGAACTGCTAAAATCACAGAATCACTGAATGCTAAGTTGGAAGGAATCTCTGGTGATCATCTTGTCCAATACCCACGGAAGGTCACCTAGAAAAAATTCAGGACCATGTCCAGATAAAGAAATTCTGAAGATCTAATTTTTCTATTGCAGTAGCTAGCTCCTGGATGACAGGATGAGCTAACAGACATCTACACAAATCTACTAAAATATATGGCACCTGAAAAACCTGAAACATTAGTCTAACAATTCTCTTATTTGGCCCACCAGAACAAGAAATGCGAAACAGCTTTCACTGGTTTTTTGTCCCTGTTTTTTAAATAAACACTTATTTTCCTGGAGGAATAAACACTGGGGGCTTGGGGGGCTTTTTTTTCAAGGGTGTTGGGGTGGGTTTTTTCAAAAGGAAACAATAGAGAAATGTTGTCACTATCGCTGGTTCCATTATGTATAATCACCTCCTCTCTAGGAATAGAAAAGCATGTGTCTTTGCAGACATTCAACCATACCAAACTAAAATCAGGTTTTAAAAAGAAAAAAAAAAAGGTATTGTAAAGATAACCTTTAAGTAAAGGCCGAAGTAGAGTAGACCTCTCTGACATGGAAAAAAAGTCTTGTCTAGAGACATTACATATGTATTGCAGGGAATTACAGAGTAACTGTAGCTACAATACAATCTGTAGCTACATTCCATACTCTAATTTAGGACACCTCTTTTATAGAACATAGAAACAATTTACTTGGGGTTGAATCCATTTTAAAATGGAGAAGCATCAGAACTGACAACATATCAGCCTTTTCACTATTTGGACCTTTAACATTTCCAAGACTACCTTAAATCCTTCTTAATTCACAGAAGCTTATTTTTTCCATATGAACAATGAGTAAGGACAACAATAGCTGCTTCCTATGCTGCATGTACTATTATTTTTGTACTCCCGGTGTTTCTTTCTTCCTCTGTATTTCTCATTTCAAGACTGAAGAAAAGAAAGCTTTTTAATGGCAACAGTGTTATGCTCTGGGTGACCTCCTATTCCGTTGAAGAGATGGATATCCAGAAGTCTGGCACTTCTAAAGTGTTCAACATGAATACTTTTGATCATCTGTGGTAGTTATAAAGCTGGCTAGGCATAACATACTTCTGAGCAACTTAACTATCAAAATTCAGACACTCATTTCTGCCTCTAATCTTAGAGATGCAGTAAGAAATCTTTCACTGCTATGGGTTCAGTCCAGTAGGAAGTGATAGCCCAATGTAACTGGGTTAAAACTGTCTATTCATTTCCTCAGGTGAAAGAACTTTAAAGTACATACTATGTATTGCCTTGCTCAAACTCATGGCAATTAGTACACAAACCTAGCATCAAACTTAGGAATTTCAATAAAAGTTCAATAGCTACCAGCTAATTATAAGGCAGAATTATTATAGCAGAGAGCATTTGGCCTTCAAATGATCACATTTCTCTTCCATATTGGAAGCAGTCAATTATGTATCAACTCTTTTCTTTCTGACCCTTTCAAATTTTATGCAAAATGAAGACTGAAATAGAAAACAAAATAATGAAAATATGAATATTTACTCTATTTTTATGACTTATAAAAGAGTTGCTACAATCTTCTATGAGAGTTTTATATACCAAAATTCAAGGAAAATAACCAGCCATGCAACATACACTTACTAAATATTTATTCTGAAGCACGCTTTTTCCTCTCAGATTTTATTTGGCATATTTACAATGGCTATGTGCAGACCTAGGGTATACTTCTGTACCTGCCTGAGTTTGTTAACAGAGCAAATCATATGCACATAATTGTTGTATATTGCCTGTCCCTTTGAAGTACTAGAAAGAAATTAAAAAAAAAAAAAATCCAAACCCAGACAGATCCATTTGAAAGAACATAAAACCAATTTGCTCTTATGTTCTATATTTTACAAGAAACTCCCCTTAAAGCCTCCTGTGCTTGAAGCCATGTAACACTGAGATTATGCATGGGATTCGACTTAATATGCCTAAATTTGAAAAGTGCTTTTGGATGTCACAGTATCTGTACACCTCCTGCACTGACAGCAAGACCACAGAAGTAATCAGAGCCCCAGCCAGACACTCCAAGGCATAAGGACACCAAGGGAACTCAGTTCCACATTCTATCTTCTGCTGGTGAGAACAGCCTCCTAGGAACTTCCTGAAGGGAAAGGTTGGCTTCTACTTCAAGGCATGAAAACTTAGAAACACTTAGGACCTTTTGCTACTGTGTGCCTTTGTCTGACAATTAAGATTAACCTACTGAGAATGTTGGATGTCTGAACTGAGAATTGTCCAACCAGGTAGCAGGGTACACAGAGAGCAACTTTAACTTTGGCTTGCCTATGTTTGACTCCAGATGTGGTAGCACTCTAAGATTCATCCAGAAAGAGGAAATTACACAGAAAATATCAGCTTTCCAATCAAAGTACCTACCCTTCAGTGACCTTTTCTAAGAGGACAACTTCTCCATGTTTATTGCTACACTGAGACAGACTTCCACTACAGAAAAATTAAGGAGAAGTCTGTGATCTAAGATGAATTTACCAGAAATTTTTTTCTTCGAATTCTGCCAATATCCACCTAGTATCTCACTCATCCATATAGGCTAGAAGAAGTGACTTGAGAGATGTTTTAATTTTTCCTTCTGTTTAGAAGACATGTGAATTCACTGAAATTTTAGATGCAATTGAGATTAAGCACCTGACAATAGCTTGATGATTTTGAAGGCAGAGTTACAACAATAAAGTCTTATAGCGTACAGTGAAAATTCAAACATTAAATGTTCACACTTATGAACATCTCCAATATTTTTAAGTGGTTCTAATTCATCTGCTTTCTGCAAGACCTACTTTTTCTCCAGCTCTGCTGGGAGAAGTATCACATGCTGACTCTTTAAAAGAAAACAGAGTTAACAGAGATATTTTCCAAAGAACTTTCCCCAGTAAAAACAGGTGAAAAAAGTGACCTCATGACAGAAGTGGAAAACTGCACTTAGCTTATGTTCTTGGTAAATGCAAACATTTGGCAGAAGTGTCATAGAAACACATTTGAAACAGTCAATAAAGCAGATGCCAAGCTCAGCAAAATGCAAAAAAAAATCTGTCACAGTAATGACAAAAAAAACCAACAAACCATTAGCATACTGATATTTTCAAGAACAACATTCATATGTATGTTTAGATGATTAAACTGCTCTATTTTATGTATCTTACAGTACAGGTGAACTAGTGATCCAGGCTGAGGAATTTCCAAACATGCCAGTTTCAATGTGCCAAAACAACTGTGAGTTTAGAAAGTCACCAAGCATCAGCATATTTCTCTATTTCTTGCTGAAACATAAAAATAAACAGTTCCTCCCCGCAAAAAAACAATCATGTGAATCATGACCACATGATTTCAATAGTATGTTTTTAAGAAAAACACAGGTCTCAAACACAGGAAGGTGTATCCAAATCACTTTCATTTGATCTACCTAGCATGAAAAACCAAGTATGTCCTGCATCTATGTGATTTACTAGATCAGAATGTTCTTTCACATTGTTCATCTCCAGCTTTTGTTTTCTATTTTATCACATTAGAAAATTAATCACTAAAAATTTACTTTGTTTTTACTCTTTTTTATTACAAAGACTTTGGGGAGCAGTCAGCAGATGCAAAGAATAGAGAACAGCTTAATTTACTGTCACTTGAAAGAATCTGAAAACAAAGGAGACATCAAAAGACTCATTGGACCAAGTCATCAAAATTTGCTAGCATTCCATACACTAAAAGACTGGATATTATGCAAAGCAGCCAGACTTTTCTTTGTTCCATGCAAGGAAATCATATAGTTAGCAGTCTGATAAGATAAATATCACAAACCAGAGGAGCACGCAGTAGCTACTGCCCTTTATACAAGTCTCCATTGAAAATACTGGTTTTAGCAAGAGTCAGTGAGAAAGATGCTATTTTTTGCCCCATTTTGCTGGTTTTTGTTTGTTTTTTGTTTTAATTTTAAAAATGCATTTCCTATTAAATTCCAGAAAAACAACTAGCCTTCAAATTGATTTCACACATTCTCTTCTGGCACTACAGAGGTGTAGGATAATACTTCAATGGACATAACAAGATGTTTGGCCCCTCTACAGAGTTCATATACACTGTATAAAGTTGGAACTTTCAAAGATACTCCATTTTAACATATAAGTTACTGTTAAAAAAGACCTCTAGTATTTTTCCATCCTCAAATGCTGTTAAGACATTTAAGCAAGACTTGGAGAAAATCAGATTAGAAATAAAAATATCTATTCACTTATACCACCTTTCCAAGCACTGTGAAGAAGGGACATGTTTTCCACTATTATTGCTCAGCCATGGAAGTTCAGGCCACAAGTATCATCTGAAAATAAAACTTAAAAAAAAAAAAACCACTACTGATTATGAAATCTAAGACCAAATAAATGGCAACTCTTTCCATGCTTGCAATGGCAGTGATCGCAGATCGGCACTATGCTCTGCTGTAATTTCCATCAGAAATTTAATATCTCAAATATCACAAGAAGTACCCTAACTCAGAAGCTCCTCAGCTGTATTTAATTACACCTCAAAATCCCTCAAAACCACAACCCTCCCATAAAATAAACAAACCAAAGAAACAAAAAATAAAAAAATAAAACATAAAAAACCTTTTTCATTATTAAGCTTTAATCTGTGCCCAAAGATCAGTTTTGTACAAGTCTAGAAAAGCCTGTTCCCATATATACCCAAGAGTAGGGTTTACTACTTGCAGTGATGATGCCTGATACTTTAATCAGAGCCATCTTACTGCTTTAGGCAAAATTTAATTTTTCAAGAAGGTGGATTAAGGGCCAGGATGCTGTGCAGCTTGTACCATGGGGAATGGTAAATGAGGAACAGGAGAAATATTCAGATCTAAAGTAAGGTAAAAGGCTCAGAGCTAGGATACACACAGAGAAGGGGGAGTCCCTGTAGAGCTAGGTTTGATGCTTCTCTACAGCCGAAACAGAAAAATTGAAGATAGCAGCAACGTTGCTAGGAATTGCTAGCCAGCTGTGCCACTGTGCAGTAAGAACTGTTTTCTGACCATTGAACCCTTCGCCCTCAATGGCATCATCAAGCTTGTCTCTCCAGGGCTCTGGCTCGTGTGAGGTAGAAAAGGGCTAACAGCTATTTTGCTCTGCAGAGTAACCCACCGCCACAAGTGACTGCCTGCCGTGCCTGTGGCAAAAGAAAATCCTGATTTCAACAAAAACATTGTAGAGCTGGGGATGAGAACAAACCTGAAACACCAGCAAATTCAAATTACTAAGGTTTTTTTTATTTGACAACACTAGTATAATGCGCTTTTCCAAAGAATTATATATCATCTATGGATGCTGAATTTCTGTACTTTTTCAAAGGTAACCAGAATATTTCTCAGATACACTGTAGTTTAATGTGGGATAAAACCACCACTTCAATCTCTCTCTAATATCTACTAATTACATGTATTTTCTTTTTGATTAAGTTGCTGGTTTGTTTTCATTAACAGTCCGACTCTTCTGCATAATCAAAACCAAAAAATGTTACATTGAACAGCAGTCCTGTAACTGATCACCTGGTAGGGTGACCATGACTATTTCCAGACACTTCCTCAGCCTCTGTTAAGCCAGTGACAGATTGCAGTTATTAACAGGTCAGTGAATAAATTAATTCCAGGGCACTGAAATGATGTTCATGAAATGAAAAGTGGCCTTGCTGACATTGCATCACTATTTCTAGACAGTGAGCTTGAACACCAAATAAATCTCACAACTTGGATGAGTGCCAAAAACTAGTGACCTAGTTTCATTAGTGTGGGAAAAGACTAGCAATTGGTCCTAAGAGAGTAGATTACCAAAATAAATTCACACCAGAACATTCCATAAAGCATTTTCTTTAAATCAGACATTTTCCAATCTAACAAGTCACTGAAAATCCTCTCTCCCTTGAAATGTCAGAGATCCATTAAAGTCTAAAGTTAAAATGCATTTCTATTACTCATGCTGACATTCCTATACAACATTTCGATTAAACAGAATAAATATTATCTTCTTTCCATCTCATTATCTCTTTCCATCTCATTCATAATAATTTAATACTGTTTTAAATCAAAACAGCTTTTGCATTTTCAGTGAAAAATGTAACACTTCAGGCTTAAACAAAAAGTTTTACTAATAAAAGTAAGTCTATTTTTAAGCACACAGTAATCTGCTCAGTAATCTTCCTTGATTAAAAATTCCTTGGCTTCTCTTCAAAAAACACACTGAGTATAGATGAGCTCAACAGCTGTCAACATAATTTTTAGGAACTTACCAAGTATTGTTGCGTCTATACTAGCCCCCATTTATATACTCCAGCTGGTCCACCAGAGCCCCACTCCCAATCCTTCGCCTCCAGTAACATCTATATTGAGATGAAGACATTTTGAAGAGGGGAATCTTAATAACAACACAAAGTAAAAAAAAACTTCATCTTCTTTTCATCTTTCCAAAGCCTGTTGCTTTCTGTAAATTGCTTTTCATTCACTAATCGAGCAAAGTGCAGAAGGTAAACTGAAATACTGTGAGAAAACTATTACAGCACTGGTAAAAATCCCAGAACGTTCTTTCATAAGTCAGACTTGAACATGACATAAGTAATGCAATGCAATTAATTTCACCCAGCAATCCCTGCTTACAAGTTCTTACTAACACATGCCAACGACAAAACCGCAACTGTTCTCTGCGTGCTATGCACAGAGAGGGTCACTTGCGCAATGATTTACACAAGAGGTCTAAAATTTAAAAGGCTGAAAAAATCCCTGATCATTTAATCTCCTCAAAATGCTGGGTTTTCTTTTATCCTCTCGATTCCCTCTGGATTCATGGCTACTGAAAAAAAATCCTCAAGGATGATCATAGCTTTTTCAAGCTTTACTGTGGCAAACACTCATGTCAATGGAAATTTTGAGCAAATAATGTCATGAAGACTAGTGACTAAGTTTTGGAAGGACACATCCATCACTTAAATTTCAAAAATGCTGTGGGAGTATCTGGGGAAAAAAATAAACAGAATGAAACCCCATACTAACTACTTTCTTCTTAATAAACCATTTATGTAAGAGTATCAATAGGAAAGTTTTAGCATCTTACTTCTTTCTCTTCAGTTGTTAAAAACTTTCCAAGTCCTCATGTTTGTATCTCCAACCCATTTTATATATCTGTCAGTACTCTCCTGATCAGTGTGCATATTTTTTTTACTCCTTTTTCTCTCCTACACCTTCAGTCTCTGTGTATATGCACAATGTCTTTGTAGACTATGTCCCAACTACGTTCACAGGCTGTGGCAGTATCGTAACTAGGTGCTGTCAACTGTGGACTTAAAAATAATAAAGGGCAGGCATGGGGACAGGGGGATGCACCACAGAAGCTGAGTAACTTTAAACCACTTAAACTTTAAACAGCTTATAAGCTGTTTGACTCCAATTTATTAAGCTTGCTTATCTCAGCCATGAAAATCATGCAAGTCTTCTACACATACTTTTTATCTGACAACTAAAATGCCCATTTGGTCACAGAACTACTGAAAATGACCAAGTGATATGTAATATGATCAGCTACATGGGTTTGCATCCAATGTCCCATCTTTACCATCTTGTACTAAATTGTGTCTTTCGTGCAGATTAACAAGCTTCTTAACACTACAAGAAGTATTTTCATCACCTTTTTCACACATCTCATTTAGTGACACACCAAGAACTAAAATTAAAAGTCTATGTTTCTAGGGCTTTCAATGCAGAGAGACAGGATAGGCACTAAGACTTCCAAAATTACCTAGATGAATTATCTTCTTTACCCTTTTATTTTGCTGTATTCCACTGCTTTGGTATGTTTTCCATGCATATATACTGGTAATTTGGTAATAATATATTTCTGCTTGATTCTACACTAAAAGATAAAATTAGATTTTTCCCTCACCACCTCAAGGTTATAGAAAGTAAATTCCCAACTCAGACTGAGTTGCTTATGCATTTTCATCTTCATTCTTCATTGTTTCTTTAAGGTTAATAATTTTCTGTACTTCACCTGCCCATTTTCTCTACCTCTCTTAAAACTCCTAAGGAGTTCTTTCTCCTTACTACTTTTGCTACCACAGAGGTAAGAAGAATAGAGAAAAAGCTGCTTTAGTTCGTCAAATAAAGTGAGTAAGTGAAGCTGCAGGAAGAAAGGACACTATTGAGGCAATATTTAATCTCTGACAACAAGCTGAAGAAGCAATGAGGCTCTCCATAGAGGAAATTGGAAAGATAGTCAGAAAAAGTAGAGAACCTTAAAATTCAGAAATGCTTACTATGGAAGAGGCTGAGCCTAGAAATCTTAAGCTAAAGATTTTTGATTTAGCCTCTAGGCCACCAGAAGGAGTCAAGTCCTTAATTTGTCCAGTATTTACTTTCAAAATGCAAATTTTTTTTTAATTAAAAAAGGGACTAAAACAACCAAACCAACAATTTTTAATAGAAAATTTCATGCAATTCTGTTTTCCATATCCAGCAAATTTTTGTTTTTCTCATGCCCCATTTTTCCCCAGAAACACCAGCTATTATTACTTGGTATTCTTCTTGGTTTTGCATAAGCTTAGAAATAAGATATTGAAAAAAAATTATAAAGAAACTTCACATGAAAGTGTGCCACTGGAAGTTTCTATTATCATTTTCAGTGGACAAGAGAGCTTGAGAGAGACACTAGGTTCTGGTTTCAGAACATGTTTGGGGAACAAAAGGGTGGTCTTTTACAAAGTAAAAAAGGGTGGTCTTGTACAAAGGTTTTGTACAACTTTTAAAATTAAGTCCAAACTTTATGCAAGGGGAAAATTATTTCATCGAAGGCATTCATGAACTCTGATAGATCTGTATGAGTCAATAGAAAACTCATTTAACTGATTACGTGCAAATCCATAAACAAGAAAATAGAAAGTTCCTTACCTAGCAGCATCTTAGATCATTCTTTTCTCTATCAACTTTTTTCTTTCTATGTCCTCTTCACTTAAGTACCCCAAGTGAATATAACCTACTTTGCACCTATGTTATGAAACCTACTGTGAATTCCATTCATATTGTTACAGTTGTCCTAGACCATAATTTTTATTCAGTGTCATACTATTCTAAATATGTGGAGGGAAAAGCCAAGCTGCAAAAGCAAAGTTCGGGTTTTCTTTCTTTTCAAAGCTTCACTGCGTAGTTCCCCACAGCACAGAGATGGTCTGGAAAAGATACAAATGTGATAGTACAACCCAGGCTCAGTGAAAGAGTACCTGAATGGGGTTTAAGTTTACATTATTTAAGGAAGACGGAAGAAAACAAATAACTTTTTGCATTTTTAAAATTTTTCTGGCTGTCATTCAAAAATGAGCTATCCATGAATCTCACAAAATTTTTCAACTCATGAAAGCTTTCTTATATACCCACGATAATTAGGAAAGTAATTGATAACATTGCTCAGGTTGTAACAACGAATTCTAGTAAAAACAGTATTCCAAAATTCAGTCCTGATATAAAGAACAATGGTTTCATTCCCCCAAGACATGGCAAAAATCTAAGGAACATTCAATCACTGTTAGCTGGTAAAGTTTGATTTCTCCATTGGTATATCACACCAATCTCAGAACTCCTATGCTCTGCTTTCCAAGATGAAGAAAATTCCCCATCTCTGCTCTGGCACTTCCTCTAATGCTCAGCTTGGCTTCTGGGGCCTTATTTTGTCTTTGTTTTACTTCCTTCTCCCTCTGCAGCATCAGAGGACAAACCTTAACTGAACACAGTATGTTGCATATGCAGTGCTGCTACTTAAGATACTGAAATTTCTCAAACACCCAACTGTTAATTCTGCTTTGTAAACAAGACATCTCCAAATTTAGGTCAGGAAGAAATGTTCTGCCATCTCTGCTAGCAAAATAAACCAGAATGTCAGAAGTGGTCAATTTCTTACACTGAACTTGACATTTCAAATACTATTCTATAGTTTGCAGTCATCTGGGACACACATGATAGCCTTGGATACCTCCTCTTTCTGTAGGAGGTACTAGTTGAGTTTTCAATACAGATTTGGAAAGTGTTCCATGGCTAGCAGGCAAGGGGAAAAGCTTGCTCTGAGGATCCCTCTGCAAAGTCAAGTATTGGAGATACCTGCTTCATGAAGATTCAGGGGATAGTTCGGATGACACAGAGTTCTATCATCTCTTTTGCTGTATGTTGCTACTACTTGGGAAGTATTCTATTTATAAAAATGAAGAAAATTTGTATATATAATGTGCGAAACATTAGTTTTATGTATGGAGCTTTTGCAGTGTTAGTATTGCAAGACATTTTGCGTTTTGCCTCAACAGCACCATTACAACTGATCAAAAAGCCAGGGAGAAAATGAGTTGCTTGATGACAATCAGCTTACTTTTATTTAAGAAGAGGTAACTGTAAGAACCACAATTCTCTTTAACATACAGAAGCAGAACAAATTTACCCCCATCTAGAAACATTCTATATATTGTGTTTAATTACTTTGAGGAAAACATGGATGTTAAGACACCTCTTTTCTATGCTATTGGCAGTTTCTCATTTCAGGCCATTTGTTAAATACAACTCATGAAACAAACATTAAACATATTAAAATGTAACTAGAGGTATTAAGACTTCAGATAACTGAAGAAAAATAGATAAATGTTGTTAGGGCAACTAATTTAGCATTTTTACTGCATCAAATCATAATAGAATTGTTAAATGCTCAACAGTCATCATTAGTCCACAGTAAAAAAAAATTAAAAGCTTTTTTTAATAGTACGTCAAGAAGAAGAAAATGCATTTTCTTGGCTGTTCCACAGTAAATAAAATTTTAAGCACAGTATTGATGAAATGCTGAAGATGTTGATCAGGGGCTTATTTTAAACTGTCTTCTACTAGTATTTATTTGTGTACTTTACAGTATTAAAACTCTGACACAGGACAGAGATAAAGAAACAGGAGAAGTAGCAGAAGTCAAAAAAGACATTATAGACTAACTGAAAAAAAAAAAAAAAACAGACTCAGCGCTAACTCTTCACTTTGCATTTTTTTCCCCAGTCAGTCAATTGTCACAGGACTAAGAGCCGAACATGAAAAATTTAAAAAGACTCTTATACAGGTTTCCTTATGTAAAGGGAAAAAAAAAGGTGTATGTAAAAACTTGGGACACTTCATGAAAAAAATTAAAGGAGGAGAAAAGAATAGGCTAGTGAGGGTAGGAATAAAGATGGACAAGAAAGGTACAGTATTACCCAGGTAAGATGCATAAATTTATACAAAATAAGCAGATTTTCCCTTCTAAAATCTGTGATGATGTATGACCAAGAAGCACCTATATGCAGAAAAATTACACTAAATGTGCAGCAGCTTTCCTAGTGTGCAGACACTACCACAAGTAAGTAACGCTTCAATTTTTTCAGCATTTATCAAATGCTATTCCTATTAGCGATGAAACTGAAATACAGAAATCTAAAGAATATCCTACCAGTCCATTGTAATGTGCATTGGATTTCAACTTGAAATCGACATCCAATTTAACCTTTACACTTGGCTGAATTGGACAACTACTGCTGTTAGCAAGAACACATTCTGTGTGAGTTTTTCACATGCGGAAATTCCCTTGATATCTTTCTCATCCAAAATAGAAATGTTTTTTTAGCTTTAAAGCAAGTACTGCAACAGAGACCATAAGGATGTTTTTAAAAGCAAAGAATTAAGGAAAACATACTATGATTACCTAAATTTACTTTTGATTCTTTGATTGGTTTCCTTCCTATGCAAAAAATCCTAATATTTCAGTGTTCCTATCTCTTATCTTATAGTCTTGTAATCTGCAAGCACTGTAATTTCTCCAAATACAATTTGAAGTCTAGAAAAACAGTCAAAACAATATTGTTACCAAAGTAAGGAGAGAACAGAGACATGCTATAATTTAATCTCTCCCTTGCTCTCTATTTTAGAGACAAAACCAGTCCAGTCTCCAACAGCTTGAGGCTTCAGTTTCACCTTTGGAAGATACTGTTCAAAGCAACCTGTAGATGTAGAAAGAATATATAGCTTATTTACAAAGACTTTCTTAGAGAGTTAGTAGAGTTTCTTTTTGTTTCCTTCCTTTTTTTTTTAAAGTCTTCTTCATAAAATATGCTTTTCAACTGAATGCTCTCAAGGAAAGCACAATCCCAAGGCTACGTGCTTGGTTTTTATTTTAATATTAAACAGTGGAAGACAGCTTGGTAATGAAGTAGTGGGATTTCTGGGAGGAGCGTGGAAGAATAAAGGCAAAATGATGGTGAAATTAACAAAGCCTTGCTAATTAAAATGCCTTTATAAACACAACAAACAAAAAAAACGAGTGCCAGCTGTAAGCATGCAGGCCAATAGCCAGTTTTTATCTAGCAAGGTCAAATTACCTGCTTACACAAGCGTATTAATTTCAATGAAGGTCTATTTTTTTTTTTTTGGTGGAAACATAATTGTTGATGCATAGCAATACATCTAGCTTACACCTAAACCTTTCATGGAAATAAACTGCATAAAGAAAATGCAAATTATATTCTATATATATGCCTGTCTTTTCTACTTCTTGCTATCACAGAATACTTCCCCTTGTGAAACTGTAATAGATCTTGTTCTATTAAGAGAGTAGGAAGTTTATGTATGTTCTTTACAAGTGCTTTTATCTTCTCATAACAGATCTAATACTGAATTGTATATAAATACAATACTAATAAACAAAAGCAGATCTGCCAGAAACGCATCATCTCTCAATTGCAGGCTTAGTAGGACATCCACTGTGAGAATCTAGAGATAAACAACTGAATTACATCACAAATTGAGACAGTTTTAAAAAGTTACAAAGCAGAAAAACAAAGGACTTCAACAAAAAAATGCTACTCCAAAAGACAATTTTTGGCTGAGGAGAAAGCTGTCACTGAAAAGCACTCCCTTTGCAAGTTGAGAGACATCAAAAACTACATTCAATTAATCACAGATATTTGCACTATTTTAATGTCAGTTTGGGAAACAGAATGAAGAGAATGAACACAATTTTCTAGTGTAAGAAGACTCTGACTACACTACTTTGAGTTCTGTACAGCCACAGGACTACAGAGAAAATAAGTTGTTCAAATAGGTTTTTAACCAACAGATCAATAAATAGCAACTCCTTTTAGCAATGAATACCTTTGAGAAAAGTCACTCTGACTGAGAACAAGTATCTCCTTAAACTGCAAAGCCAATGAAGTCTGGTTTCTCATGAAATCCCATCTCATACAAACTCACTGCTGTCCACTGAGATGAGTATTCTCACTGAAACATTATCCACAGCTAAGACATACACAATAACTTCCTCCTGTGCCCTTTCTTTCATGCTGAGGAACAGGTTCATTCGTGCTGAAACCTTTTCATCTGAGGCCAATAAAATTTGCCCTTCATCTGGCCATCTACTTTTAATAAAATTCTAGGGACTGTTTGTTTTTGCAACCTCTGCCCTGTAAACCACAAATTATACCACAACAGGCTAAAAGACACTGAGTTCACAGTGAAGAAATCTGAGGAAGAGAGGGGATGAACAGACCCATACACACTCTGAAATACAATACAGCACAGAAGAAACAGTCTAAGAGATTCCTGGACTATGTGGAAGATAATTTCCTGACAGAATTGGTGAGTGAGCCAAGAGGCCAGGTGCCCTACTGCTATTTACAAACAGAGAAGGATGATGTGCTGCTCAGAGGCCATCTAGGGCACAGGCAACCATGAAATGATAGTTTCAGAGTTCTCAGAGCAGTAAGGAACGGGTTGCAGCAGAACTGCAACCTCACACTTCCAGAACACAGACTTTTGCTTGTTTAGGAGACTAGTTGATAGAGTCCCTTTGGAGGTGGTCCAGAAGGAAGGCTGGACATTCTTCAAGATGAAAATCTTAAAGGCAGAGGAGCAGACCATCCCTATGTGGCAAAAGAAGAGTCAATGGGAAGGAAGACCAGCCTGACTGAATAGAAAGTTTTGCTGGAACTCCATAAAAAAAGAAAAGACACTCGGGAAACAACCCCTTGCAGTGCTTCAGGCTTGAGGCAGAGTGGCTGGAAAGCTGCCTGACAGAAAAGGACCTGGAGCTGCTGGTGGACAGCAGCTGAACATGAGCCAGCTGTGCCCAGGTAGCCAAGAAGGCCAGTGGCATCCTGGCCTGTATCAACAATAGTGTGGCCGGCAGGACTAGGGCAGTGACGGTCACCCTGAACTTGGCACTGGTGAGACCACACCCTGGATCATGTGTCCGGTTCTGGATCACTACAGAAAAAACATTAAGGTGCTGAAGCATGTCAACAGAAGGGCAATAGAGCCAGTGAAGGGAGCACAAGTCTCGTGAGGAACTGCTGACAATTATTAAGCCTGGTGAAAATGAGGCTCAAGGGAGACCTTACTGCTCTCTATAACGACCTGAAAGGAGGTTGTGGTAAATCTTCTTTTACTAAGTAACAAATGCTTCAAGTTGTACCAAGGTAGGTTTACACTGGATATCAGGAAAAATTTCTTCACTGAAGGGTTGTCACGCACTGAAACAGGCTGTCCAGGGAAGTGGTTGAGTCACTTGAGTGGTGTAGATGTGGCACTTAGCAACATGGTTTAGTGGTGAACTTGGCAGTGCTTATTTGACAGCTGGACCTCATGAACTTAAAGATCTTTTCCAACCTAAATGATTCTATGACACATGCTTTTTGTGTTGGCATGACCACTTGTGCAATGATGATTGGCAGACTCTCCTTATAAAACAAAAATCATCAATATTCATTCTGAGGTAGCTTTCCCATCACCAAGTTACCAAGCTTTTATGTCTGCTACATATTTCCACTAGTTCTTTGAATCTTGCCTTCCTTAATAGAAATTGGGATGTACTCAAGAGGAAAAACAGAAAGTTTTTCTACCTTTTCTAGTTCACGCTCTGGCAGTCTAAACTTTTTCCATAGTGCAGAAAACTGGGTTTAGATTTCCAAATGCAGAAGGATAATCCTGCTCCCTCACAATGTGAACAGCAGGTCTGCGAACATAGCTATTGTATAAAAGAAGGCACTGCTGTCATCCTGCTTGGTCTTACTATGTTGTCTGCCATGGATGAATTTTCTGTGGAGATTCAACCTGCTACAACACAGCATACTCTATAAATGCCTACTTGGTCAAGACTTTCAGCAGACTTAGAAGGAACAATTCATTTTGGTTAACTCAACTAACTGCTGCTCAAACTTAGCCTTTAGAAAGTTGCAGTACATCTGTACATATTCAAAAGAAAAATTTCTTGCACCTGGGAAATCTGTGTTAAAACTGGTAGGCCAATAGACAGAACCTCACTGTTCTTAATGAAATAACCACATTTCATTAAGAATGGAATAAACCATAATATACAACAAGGTCCTAAGCATTACAGCTGATATGCCCTGGATCTATATTTTAATTCTATAATTCTATTAAATTCTAGTAACAATCTTCTAACATAGCTCTTTGATTATAAATTTCTGGGGTTTTAAAAAATCAAATCCTCACAGCATAAATATGTTTTCCATATAGCCTCAAATACCCACATTAATTATCACCCAAGTTAAAATTTTACATCTATCACATACTCCTGGCAGCTGACAGAGCATAATAAAAACAGTAGTTTGCCATGGTACAGGGACCTAGTTCAAAGAAGTGACTCAGTTTGCCAGCAGATTTCAGGTGTACTAGATGGCAGCAGAAATCCATGTAGGCCTCTTAAGAGCTAGAGCTCACTTTTCAGCTCCACTCTGCAGTTCTGTTTTGGCTCAGAGTAGCTTGAAATAAACACTCTCAGAAAATATTCCATTAACCCATGAAGCCTATGGTTCAAGTGTGTATATCTGGTTTCTCTTCACTTTCTGATGAGAAAAGGCACAATCAGTTACTATTTGGATGACAAGAAGCAAGAAGAGCTGAAACACTGTCATTGCTCAGAAGGACTGGTGCAAGCACAGGCTGATCAGGAAAAAGTTGTGATAAGCTCAAATATATTCAACAAAAATAGTTGTCAGAAAGGCTGATAGGAATAGGGAAAATAAATCATCACTGAATGTACCCCAAAATGTTTTAAGTTGAAAAGTCAATGTAACAAGATTAAATCTGTCACATATTTAAATTTCCAGGGAGCTGCAGACATACATTTGAATCATTATTTTAGGATAAGAAAAAAAAAAAAAAAAAGATTTTTCAAACCTCAGTCTTTGAATAGCAGTAAAATATTCTGAATGAAACCTAAAATGAGTCAATTAACTAGCATTTTAAGCTAAGAGCACAGAAGTTTGAAACATCTATAATTAACTGAAGACAAGGGAATGAGACAACCTAAAAAAGTTGAATGCAGAGAATATATGGAGAATTTGAGCTGAATTTCTTGAACTGGAGAGTGTGTTCCCAATACTGTCCTACAGAATTACTTATGAAAGGAGGGAGTGGGAGGACAAAGGGCAGAAAATGACAACAAAGATAAACAACATAAATTTCTGTCTTTTTCTTCACTGGAACTTATTGCCAAGGCATATTAATTCCTGACAACACCTCTACCATTAATACATCTTCAAAATCATCTGCATTATTCTCTTTATCCACCACTTAAAAGAAACCAGACATCAATCATAACTGTTTTCTTTATGTAAAATGTAGCTCTGACCACAGAAAGTGTTGATTGAAATCACATCTCAACAATAACCAAAATAATATAGCAATTGAAATTGTAAAATAATTGTCCAGATTAGTCACAGGATGGGAGTTTTATACACAAAGTTCATACCACTACTCCCATTATGGTTGTTTTTACTGGTTTTTTTAATGTGACCCACAATGGTATCCACTAGAATTGGATATAGTGCTTTCAAAATAGATTCCATCCATTAGAAAGAAAACAGGAGCAAGGAAACAGTAGAAAGTTCCCAAGAACTCCCAGAAATTAAGGCAAAAAATCACAGGGATGCACTTTTTTCCCAGTTATTGCCCTTTTCCCAGAGCAGCAAATATCTTAATTCAAGCAGCAGTGATTTATACATAAAAAAAACCAAAAGGTTTCGTAATAACTACTTGAAAATTATTTATTACATAAATTTCATTCACCTTGAGTCTACCAAAAGCAGGTCAACTGGCCTTCCAAATACAAAAGAAGGTTTTGACTCACAAAATCTTGGCAAGGTAACAGATTTATCCACAGCTACCCTTTCAGTTCTTAAACTCTTTACAACCAATATACAAGTAGCTTGAAAACAGAATTCGAGTCCTGAAGCACCAAATGTTAGGTAAAAGTGGATCTTAATTCAAATAATTGTTTTTGTACACTGACAGCTAATCTTTCTTCCTTGCTTGACCCTTAGCAAAATTATTCAGATCAAGACATTAACTGTCATTTACAGAATGATTCAATGTTGACTCAGTTAATGAAGATTTATTTAAAAACATAGTATACAGGTGACCATCCCTGAAAATAAGAAAAACTTTTTAATTAATTTTGGTAAATAATACAATCAATAAGCTGTAATACATGCTAGAATACTTAACAGAAATTTAAAAACAAGCAGAAATCCATGAACAATTCAAAATCTAATACTAAGTACATATGTTATTAGTTATCTGTGGTAGCAAAAGCGAAACATTCATACCTGCACCTGGAATGATCGCCAACTTTGTTTCAACTAGGCCCATTTTAGCAGAAGATGCTAAAAAACAGGATGTAAAGGAGTTCTTACTATAATGTAGAGGGAAAAAAATCTATGGAAAATACGTAATGATGACCTAGTAGTTTGCTAATATATTAGATTTTCTTCAAAAAGAAAAATAAATCACTTTTTAAAGCATTTGTTTATTAAAAAAACTTTAAATATATTCAACTGATACGCTTTTAGCAAAAGATCCAACTACTTCCATCAAGGCAAATTCAGTACTTTATTAATTTTCACATATCAAGTAAGCAATTACAGTAAGTAACAGAGACTTGCTTCCAAATGGAAAGTACTAAAAAAAAAGGATGTTATTGCTTAAAATCTTAGAATGGGGTAGAATTCTGTATCTGATTATTTGAATTCTTTAGGTGACAGAATATTCTCTAAGGTCAAATAACTTTATAAATCCTAAGTTACTGGCAATTACTCAGGACCAAGTATCCATTTTACTTTCCATCAATACACTTTACAGTTCTTACAGCTTATTAGCTCAAGGTTCCTCTTTTCAAGAGTTGTCACTTTTGTAATTTAATTTCTCATGTAATAATACACTCACTAGCAACTTTTGTTCTTTCCCTGCACCCTGTTTAGATAAAACCAAATCTCCATTTAGAGTACTTCAAATGCACAAGAATCAAAAAAAAAAAAAAAANTGACCCTTCTGACAAGACTGATAAAATTAGGGTCAGAAGAATCAAATAGACATTTAACAAAAGCAATCCAGCTAACAGGGTTAAGTTGTTTTAAATGAAACATTAGCAAGTACTTAGACAGGTTTCTGCTAAAGCCCTTTAAAATAAGGGGTTACAAACAATGTCAAATACAAAGTAAGTTTTATAAGACTGTTGCCAACAGACAGATTAGTCAAGCCAGCTATAACACTAATAACCCTAAATTCCACAGCAGTATTCAGACCTACCTGCCACTCGTATATCACAGGCTAACGCAAGTTCTAGGCCACCACCTAAGGCAGTTCCATCAATTGCAGCAATAGTAGGTACAGGCAGATTAGCTGAAAAAGAAAGTACCAATTAACACCAACCTCATAAAGAACACCTCTAGAATGTGATCTCATTAAATTTTGCTCATTCTACAGTAATAGTATGGGAAAAACGTTTCATAAAATACACTGCGACTAAAAATTGATCAGCATCACTTTGGCAAAAAATTACTCTCCCTATCCCTCTGTGGCTGAATAGGTTTGCATGTCTTTCTCCAGCTTCCGCTCACTTTTGACAAAAATCTGAGAAGTAAACTTCAAGCATACAGACAGCAGAACTAGACAAAGCAGTTATACAAAAAGTCCCAGATGAAACAGAGGTGTATGCATGTATGACGTGCCTGTGATGCTTTCACAGCTAGAAGCTCTCTGTCTTGACATTCCCAGACCACCACTGCCCCTTTTCTCCTGTAAAGCAGCAGCTAACAGCTTAATAGAGGTGGGAAAGTCTTCAGTTTGACAAACAAATGCACATACTGCCAGCACACATGACAGGTAGCAGGGCTCCAGAGGCCTGTGCGACCGTGGCATGGTTTGTATATAATTTATCATCAGTGTTCTGACACAGGAAAGTCATTTAAACAATCAGCTTAAAGTACTGGTTTTTACCTTCTTCAAATTCAAGTTCTCTTCATCCCTCTTAGCCACAAACTTAAAGTTTGATGAAAAACACATTTTTATTTTAGAAATAAACTTGTATATTAAGCTTGTAATATAAGCTTTAATTATATTTAATGTAAGAGTTACCACAAGCTATCCATTTTAACATACACTCAAGAGTAGTCAGGTAGTATATTGTCGCTACTGAAGTTTCAAGGATAGTCAAAAGCAATTCATTAGCTGGACACTTGGGTGTACAGCTTCTTGAAATGTTATGTCAGCTCTTGACAGCAACATTTTGCAAATGCTAAAAAAATATTTTCTTTGTTTTAATGTTTCAGCTAATTGAATTCAATGACCAGTTCGTTCAGTCTTAGCCAGAAATAGAAGAGAAAAAACACTTCTGTCTACATATAAATGAAAATGATGCATGAAAGACTTTAAAATACTTATTTCCTTTTAAAATTTAGAAAGGTAATATGAAAAAAATATTAATTTAATGTATTAATTAGAACTTTTGCTAGTGAACTAGCTAGTTCTAAATTTAGAAATTGTGCTACCTAGCTTACCTTGTTCCTGTCTGACAGATAAACTTCAGATAACTTCATTTAACAAAATAATCAATTAAATATTGGTATACATCAGCATGACAATTATTATACAAACCTGCAGTCTCTCACTGGGTAACAAACAAAATACGTAATTAAACAAAGGTTATTTTAGCTGCAAATTGACCTGCTTTTAGGATTAACAGCTAATGAAAATCCAACTGTCTTTAAAAGGAGCAAAAACTTAGCAATGCTTTTCAATATTCTAACAGATGCTTTAAAACAAAGTCCCTGGGTTGCTGGTTTAGATCATGATTAATAGTGATTATCAGAATCAATTTCAGTGCCAAAAGAGGCTACTGATTACTGTTTGCAAGAGCTCTTTCAGTGACTTAAAAGAGCTCAAGGTATCCATCATACCTGCCATCTGCCACAGAAGGCACAGGAGACAGAGCAATAGTAGAAAAATCTACTCTTTCTCTATTTACTTCTTCTTAGTTATGTGGAAAGGCAACTCTCATTTCCAACAGGGCCCGGTTGCTGACAGAAACTTATAACCCTGCCAACACAACCAATTTGCCAAACAGTCTTGCAATTTTGCTAGCTGACACTGCTAGCCTTTCTCTTAAAGAAATATGCCTTTGCCATGGGTAAATAAAAAATAGTTTGCCTGAACATGAAGGCAGGGTCATTGTTAACTGCCGTTTCCAGCAGTTACTGCCTGTATGAATGTTCCATTTATCAGAGACTAGCAGACAGTATCTTGAACACTATTTGCATGGCTTTTGCAGTACTCCAAGGCAGAATACTTTCCTAAGATAAGCAACTTCCAGAATTAGCTATGGTGCAATTCAAGTAGACTATTACACATGGAAATGGAAGCTACAGAATGAGTATTATAAAACAGCTTGGTTTCAAGAATTACAGCCAGCTCTTGTCATGAAATAATAAAAAATCATAATTCAAGGGGATAAAAAGCAGTTTGATAATGTTAGAATCATCACTTCCCAAGGATATTAATTTGAAAGGATCACCTGACATTAGAATTGACAATGAATGAAAGGCAAAACAAATTCCCTGTAATAGCCTTCTGTGTATCTATTAAATGAATTTAAGAAAGTAATCCTTTTAAACATGTTCTTGTGAAGCATCAGAAAAACTAGCACAGAAAAAAGTTAGTAATCACTTGGGATTGTAAACTGAGTGCCTAGGCTACTAGAACTTTTTAACAAGGGTAAAGCTTCTTGGAGTATTAGTATTTTGTAGCATAAGAGACACCTGATAACATTTATCTGCATTATTTTAACGTACAACTGCCAAAACTGTTGAGCCCATAACAAAAACAGAGATGATGGTTGACAAGCCCTTGTAGGCTTAACTGAGTTGTATGCATTCAAATTTTAGGAACAATAAATTACACATATAGACAGGTCAATCTCCACAATGATTCTACATGACAAGGCTCATTTGCTATGAGTGATAAAAAAATATTTAAAGCTTTGCCAAGAGGCCTAGTGGTTTTATACTTTAACATTCCACATTTTTGTCACAGTTCAAATAACAAGATATAAATTTCAGGCAATTGTTGTACTACTACTCATTAGTGCTAAATTCTAGATGAGATACAGGTTTATCAGGGTACAATCGTGACCTGCCCAGTGAAATAAAAAAGCAGTTTAAGATATATATATAAAAGAAACAGATTAGCTAAACTAAATGAGAGAGTACAACAAAGAGACAAGAGTAGACCATGTATATATAAAGATTAATGTTGTTAGAAGTGGTTAAAAAGACTAAGTAATGAGCAGCATTAAACTTTAGTTAGAGAATTTCACTGAGTTAACATAGTATATCAAAGTGTGGAATATGAAGGACACTAAATAATACGGTAGTTCACACAATTAATTCAGAAATGATTACTTCGCACATCCATTCTAATGTAAAATATGCTGCTTATTCTGTAAATACAGTTCTATTCTGCACAGAAAACACGTCCCAAGTAAATGCCAATAGTCATATCCAATAGTAACATCAATGCCTAATTATATTACAGAAAAGTAAGGTTCTAAGTACAGTAAAGAAATAGAAGGGCCCAATTCAGTTTATGTTACGTCAGCAACAGAGCCAGACATAAGACAAAAAACATGTCCCTATATTTGAGATCACAGGAACAGAGACTTCTAGCTGAAGAAAGACAAATGTGAACAAGCAGATCAAAATAAATTTTATGTATTAAGTTCTAAGAGGAATAATCTCTTAGAACAGAAGCTGACAGAACCTGTAAAAAAGGACATTTACTGGCCATTCAAGACATGATACAGGTAGAGCAACCAACAGGTAAACTTAAGAACTTCAATAAGAGAAAATAAACTTAGTAACACTAGATAGCTAAAATAAACCCATAAACAGCTCAAACAATAGCAATATAAAGAAATGGACTTGCTTCCTATTCTGCAGTAACTCTGAATCTTCAGCTCAACTTCAGAAATACATCCCTGGTAAACATACATGTCACATGTTGTTTTAGATTAGGAGGACCAGCAGCATTTTGTAGTCTTGGGATATCTCCTGCTTTCCTTCATTACTGAAAGATGTAGAATAGACTAAGTAAACTCTCCCACAATTTTGCCATGAGTACAGAAAGTCACAGGGGAGCCACTTCGCAATTAAGCATATAAAAAACACATGTAATATGCTGGAAGTAATTTCAAAGAATCACGATTGTTCTGAGGCGGGTAATTGTTATTTCATCTTCAAGTGACTTTCCACATGATGTCTACTGCTGCTGACTAAGAAGGGAATTCCTTTCTGCTTAGAGACCATGATATGACAAACAACAGGCCAGAATATGAATACAGGCACCTGGTCTGGAGGACTAGACCACTAAATAGTTTCTCAGATGTGTGCCATAACGCCCACACAGCTGATTCATACTATTGTGGATACTGACATTCCCCAAATAGAAAGCAGAAAATGCCTGGATTCTGCTGACCTGAATCATAAATGACTGTTCAGTCTTCTCACTAATTCATTAAGAAAGTTCTTATAAAATTAGAGATATGTAAGATAATAGCTGGGAGGAAACTGGATTACATGTGACACTTTCTTAGTAACTCTCAAGTAGCCTTTTTTTATTCCTACACAACCTCAGTTTCTCATTACTGACAAAAAATAAATGGCCTGGTCAACAAGGAAAACCAACTTTCCACAGTTAGTAAGGATGAAGGAAGTATGAAGAATGAATACATATAGTAAAACCAAAATGGCAACAATTTACATCTGAAAATAGCCTTGTTTTTATGAAACATTATATACAGTAGATTTCACATAACAGGCAAAAAAACACTTTCTTTAGCTGGTGTCCAATTAATCAAAGACCTATTACTAATGCTGATCCCTTACTGTGAGTTCCTGAAACAGGCAGGTGAAGAATAATATGGTTATCCAGAACTCCAGACTTTGTGATTTGTATTCCTGGTCAACTGGCATGAACTTGTCCCAACTGATTACCTTAAAATATTTAACACCCAGGAAAAAGAATTACTAATTCGGAATATATCAAATTCAAAAAGACCAACCTCCTAGGAGTGCCCTCTTTGCTTGCTAAACAAATTTATACATGTAAGATTTTCTGTAAGCAATTGTACCACATAGTCATATAAACAGGAAAAAAAAAAAACATTTCTGAGCTAGACACAAGATTTTGAGATTTAGACTATTCAAGTGCCAATGAAGTGTATAAGAATCACCCATTTGTAGCTTGGCAGTTGTTCCAATCAACCTGAAGAATACCTGCAGTACTCCCTTCCTTTAGCTAAGATGTAGGAGTCATGACTAAAAAACTAAAATGTATTAGACATAGAATTCAGTTTCTCCAAAAGTGAAAGGTCTGCACTGTTACTTCAGTAACACTTCATGATTGTCATGTATCAGAAAAGAAAATTCCATGAAAGCCCACTCAAGCCCTAACAATGCAAAAATTCAATACAGTCCCTTAGATATAATTAACTTCTATTTTTGAAGTACTTTTTACAGATTAGGGCAAATCTTTTCAATTCAACTAATTATAGCAGTCAGAATTTGGTATCTACAAACATGCAAATGAAGCCCCAGATTAAAGCCTGCCTTTTTATGCATCTGATACAAAACATTAAAATGAAAGATAGTCACTTTAACTTCTCTTGCTATTCCTGTGTTGTCCTATACCTGGACAATGTTCAAAAAAGGTTCTTATTGTTCCTTTCTCATCTTAATTCAGTGACCTCTGGCAACCAACCGTTAGAAAGAACAGCTATTCAGATATAAACCAGAAGCTTGTCAGTACCTCTAGTACCTACTGAAACAGATTTAAAATCCTGATTTGTCTTTGATTATGAACAGAATTCTTGTTTCCCAGAATGTAACTGAAAGTAGTGAGCGTACTCTACTTGCCTCAAAAACTGTGGGCATCCATCTAAGACAGAAGTAGCTACAGAATTCAATTTTAAATAAAAACACAACTGAATTCCCATAGAACAAAGAAATAGATTGTCCAAGCTATTTATTCCACATGTGCATTTCTGATTATTTGACAAATAAGGTTGATTAGTTAACAGTTTACTAGGACAAGCAACTTCAGGGGGTATTTCCAGCAAGCCGTTTTTCCTTTTGAATAATGGATTTCATAAAACATAAAGCCAGGAGGATAAATTGTATTAAAAAAATGCTGCATACTGTCAGAATTACAAGGATTACTAAAGGAAAATATGCTATAAATTGAGGAAGAGATTAACCAGTTCCACAGTTTGTTATTTAACTCTAGCAAATTAAGAAAGTGTGGCAAACATCTGCCTACATATGTCTGCAGCACATGGGAAACCCTTAAATCACAGAATTGTTGAGGCTGAGAGAGACCTCTGGAGCTCACCTCGTCCAGCCTGTCTGCTCAACCAGCATCACTCTGAACACATTTCTCAAGCTCATGTCTAGGTGGCTTTTGAAGATCTCTAAGGAGGGAGACTCTACAACCTCCTGGGCAACCTGTACCAATGCTCAGTTCCCGTCACAGTGAATAAGGACTTCCTGATGCTCAGAGAGAATCTCTTCTGTTCCTGTTTGTGCCCAGTGCCGCTGGTCGCATCACTAAACACCACCAGAAATAGCCTAGCTTCATCTTCTAACACCCTCATATACTACTGAGATCACCTCCTGAGCCTTCTCTTCTCTAGTCCTAGCTTGCACAACCTTTTCTCACTGAAGAGATGCTCTGGAGCATTCATCACTTTCAGAGCCTTTCACTGGACTTTCTGTAGCTCTGAAAAGCCTAGAACTGGCCCTAGTACTCCAGCAGTGGCCTCACCTGTGCTGATGAGAGTGAAAGGACCACCTCCCTCAACTCCTGGCAACACTCATCCTAATACAGCCCAGGATACCACTGTCCTTCCTTGCCACAAGGGCACAGTGCTATCTCATATTCAACTTGGTGTCCCACCCAGACCTGCAGGACTTTTTTGTGGTGCTGCTTTTCCTGCCATTACCCCCATCATGTACCTGCTGCATGAGGTTTGCATTTTCCTTTGCAGAAATTAATTGACTGTTAGTCTATTTCCCCAGCTTGCTGAGTTCCCTCTGAATGGCAGCACAACCTATTCCTTATGATTTTACATCATAAGCAAACTTGCTGAGGCTACATTCTATCCCATCATCCAGACCATTAAAGATGTCGAACAGGACTGAACTCAGCACTGCCCCTGGGATACACACTGGGTAGGGGCCTCCAAGCAGACTTCATGCTGCTGATGCACAGTCTGGATCCATTCATTTAGCCAATTTTCAATCCATTTCACTGCCTTTTCATCCAGTCCATACTCACCAGTTACTCTACAAAAATTTTACAAGAGGTACTGTCAAAAGCCTTACTGAACTCAAGGCAGACAATATCCACTGTTTCTCATGTAACAAACTATTCATTTCATCATAGGTTGTCAGACTGGTTAAGCAAGATTTCCCTCCTCTGACTCCACCTTATGACTACACTTTATGACTTTCCTGTCCTTCGTGTGCCCAGTAGTAGTTCGGTTTCCATGTTTAGTTGTTTCAGAACCTCTCCAAGGACAAATTTTAATCGACAGATAAGAAAGCTCCCTCCTCATTTCTTAGTACATTTATTTAAATGTAGTAACAATGGAGACTTCAAATTAATAAAAAGAATGGTCACACGCCCCCAAAATGTTTAAATACCACTAAGTGCATATGTGTAGATAGATTCCATGATTGAAGGTCACCCATTAGGAAAGCAAGAAAGAGGAAAAAAGTCATATCTTAAGAGTGAGAATGTCAAATAAAGAATTACAAATTTTAGTCTTGTTATTACAAAGCAATGCACTTATTTACATGCCATTTATCTTTAGTGTATATTTCAACGAAAAATAGTTTAAACCCATATAATACTGCAAGTCTATGGGCTGATTCCTACACTAGCATTGAAAGGTTTGAGATCTGTTACTTTACAGATTTTCTTTATGAACCCAAAATCTCCAAGTTGTCTGGTTGCAAGTTATAAAAGAATTTTCAAAAGGTCACAGACATAAATAGGAATTTCGAATCAGCAATAATGATTATTTGAAACTATATCCGAACTTGCATAATAACTGGGAATGGATTTTTACTTTGTTTTTAAAATAATTAAGTTTATACCTAAATATTCTTACTTTGTAACTCAGAATAAATTTCTCTTCCATCTCTTCGCTATCCAGATTCTTGATGTCTCTTGGTAATGTGGCTCTTGATTATAAAAATTTAGATCTTTTAACTTAAAAAAAAAGGGGGGGGGGAGGGGCACATAAAGGGCATAAGCTATGCCCCTTGAGTGGCAAGTAAAGGCAGTCCACATACAGTTCTGGTAACTGGAATATTCTTTATACTAGAAACATTATGATCACAAAATTACATTTAATATATTAAATAATTTATGTCACAGGAAATCAGAAAAATAATTACAACACAGCACTGGATCCTGATTTCATTTTTGGGGTCCTTTTCCTGAAGAACAACATTGTGATGGCATATAACCTTTGCAATGAGTTTTGTTTCAGGCAGTTACCTCGCCTTGCAAAATCTGTAATCAAGTCAGTGACTACAACAGTTTGCTTTCATTTTCAGTTGTAAGCACTACTGTCAAAAAAAGGTTCTTCTATGTGGGAAAAAGCTAACAGAAACAAAATACTTCAACAATTACTTTCAACCATTCTGTAACACTAAGAAAACCAACCAGTGTATGCAACAACATTTGAAAGTGGCTGAGAGAGACTGTCAAATCTTCCAACATGAACTTCAGGGTAAAGAAGATTGATCAAACCATTTTTGCACAGGGCAAGTAATTAAATGTTACAAAGCTTTACCTCTCATAAGTCAAAAATAATGACAAAGTGATTATTCAATTAATTTCTGCATCTCCGTATGTTTCAAAAATACATTCATCTGCAAAAACGACCACACTTTAAAGTCTGAATATGGAATTCTGTGCCGTGCATTTGCTGGTTACAGCTGTGAAAGGCTTTTAGGTACCCTCTAATTCCTGTGCTTTAGATAAGAAGCTTAATAGACTACAACTGTTGATGGACTTGAACATTACTGTCTTTGCTTTAATACCTTCAAAGTTCAGCCAGACAATCAATAACAGTAAAGAGCTGTAGAAAAAAAAACCCATATTTTTTAGTATTTGTACAGAAATTTTGTTTTTTAATGAAAATGGTTACTGCACATTACAGCTGATTATTAAGCAAGAGGTATTAATAAAGTTTTTCTTCCATTTATTTTGACAGAGGCTAAAGCACCTCAGCCAATCCTATTACTTTCCCAGTTTCCTCCATTAATCATTCACTCTTATATATGACATAGAAACAATGTATTTTTAATTGAAAAAATGTTTCAACTTTAATACAGGAATATTATATTCTTTATTTTAAAATTTTCTATTTTGTACTTCATTATGGACAAGTAAGAGAAACTGTGTGTTCTACATTCTTGATAATGAAAACAGAAACTGGGAAATTAACGGGAATGAAAGAGGTGGTTTAATTAAACCCTTCAGCTACTGTTTTCTGTATCCAACTCTTCCATGATTTTCTTATACTATAGAAAATCATTTGGATATTTCAATCATCTCTCAGTCTGATAAACAGATTCTTCAGCTTCTTCATATTTACTAATGTTTTGTCTTGTAGTCTCATTCTGCCATAGTAAGACAATAATGAAGTAAAACCTAGATGACAGAATCCACTTTCTGGGCAAATGAATGAAAGCTATGGATGAAAGAAAAATGAAAATTATTTCTTGTATTTTTTACTCTTAGTAAGTACATTTAAGAACTTATTACTCACACAAAAACAGCACAGCATATAATCAAGCAGTGAATTTACGAAACACAAAGGAGTTAAATGAATTCAGTTACATTGTTATATTCTACTTCCATGCAAGTTTTTTTTCCTTCCTTAAAGAGCACACAAAATAAAACTCAAACTATAGTCTCTATATAATATACACACACAACTATAGTCTCTAATATAATCTCTGGTTGTTAGGAGAATTAAATTAGACATGGTTTTCAATTTTTTTATTGTCTACTTGTCTGATTTACAGTATGAAGATAACACATACTCTATTATTAATTGCACTCTTTTTTGACACAATACATTCCCCAGTCTAGTGCTAAAATATTTTATTTCTAAATTAGCATAATTTACCAAGTAATAGTTTCAAGCCAGTTCATTCACAGAACACTACAGAAGAAACGCTTCCTAACATTTCACAGTACACATTTTTTTTAACAAGCTAGCTTTGTGGTATCATCAAGCCAGTGTCTACCTAGGCAAAAGGTGTATTCACTACAAGACTTGACCATTCTGAAGTCAAAGCCTCATGCTTGGCCCAATCAGTGAGCTCAGGATTTCTTCAGTAGAAGAGCAATCTTATGCTTTCAGTACCACCTCAGGAGTTGCTACCAATTGAATACCAATTCATTCAAGGAACAGAGCCAGAGACCAAGACAGACAAAGCAAAGAGCTAACAAACTATTCTTTCTCATTCAGCACTTGAAACATGCAATTTCAAACCTGAATAGGGTGAGGAAAGGATAGTGTTCCCAACGCATGAAACATGCACAGTGTGGCTCCCTGGAGAGAGAATGGAAGCCCTGGATAACTGGAGGCCTGTTTTAACACAGGGCAAACTGGCTACGCTGATCTCAATAAACCATCTGAGTGAGTAGCATCCTACTTTTGGTACAGCTACCTTTGTGGAAGGAAACTTAAAGAGTCATGTCTAGAGCATAGCCTCTTGTCCTCCAGAATAACATTAGGAATTACTACCAGAAGAAAAACTAAACTACTGCTGAAGTTATGTTGATTTTTGTCATGGCTGTACAGCAGCACCAGGATCAGACAACACTTAGCTAAAGGCTATCTTAAATTAATTCAATATCAAGAGAAGAAATAAATCTGCCATTGGAAAACAACCAAGAGCCTAGCAACACACTCAGAATGCTGGCACTCAAGGACTGTATATAGTTATGCTGTACTCTTAGTTA
The DNA here is from genome assembly GCA_013398275.1 of Promerops cafer. Taxonomy (NCBI): domain Eukaryota; kingdom Metazoa; phylum Chordata; class Aves; order Passeriformes; family Nectariniidae; genus Promerops; species Promerops cafer. The sequence continues at coordinate 431,753 of VZSE01012875.1, forward strand.
AACAGGCAACATCATAACACAGTAAGCAAAATACTGTGCTAAAATCTGTATTTCACAGTGTCAGCAACTCAGAAAGACCATGATGCCTGAGGCTGGCTGTTAAGCTCTGCTAGCTGTAATTTGTCCTTTTTCAAATTTGATAGCTATCTAAAATTTCATTCAGCTTCCCAGTAAACGCAACTCATAGCCTGTATCTCTCTTCCTTCTAAGAGAGAAATCCACAGTTCTTATCAAAGGATTTCCAAACTAGAGTACTTCATTTTTGATGGCCAGATCTACTTCCAGCAGACACAGATGGATTTGGTAAATCTTGAGAGTTCACTACAAAACCAGGATTTGAAATGCTAACCAAAGCTCCACAGAAGCCTCAGAGATTCAAACAGTAAAACAAGACACAGCACTGAACTCATCAATGATAATTCTTGCTTATTTTTAAGCCTCCACAATGGAAAGGTGGGGTAGCAGTTAGCAGACCAGCAATCAAGCAAAATTTTTTATAATCTTGATACCAGTCTTAGGATCTCTGAAACCAATTTTTGACAGCCTGCATCCAAAACCAAACTCTGGCATATAACGTGGCATCAAAAAATGCATGTATGCACGATCTTCAATAGTCAAACAATGAACTTTTTTGAAAAGAGGATGTTTGTGTTAAGGATAAACAAATGCGTTCTTTTAGGTAAATTAAAAGTTTGGTGATGACTGAAAGACAGAAGGACAGAAAAAATTCTAAAGAAGGAAAAAAAAATCTGAAAATATAAAACTGTATCTGCTCTCAATAAAATAAAAGCACACAATAAAAAACACAAATGCAAGCAACTGACCACAAGGTGCTTTCATTCCAGATGATCTCATTCAAAGTGGAGTATGTTAAAACTAACCATATCTGACAGAACTATGTATAAACAAAGTTACTAAATATCACCAGTTAATAAAGATGTATTACAGCTTATGCATCAAAACGAATCAGTTTTCAACAAAGACCTGTAAGATTTGTTATAACGCAACAAGACCAACAGAAAACAAGTAACCTTAGTATTTTATTTAAAAATTCATTCTTAGTTCAGATCTAGGTTCCACCACGCCATGAGTAAGGTGTTTTGTCTCCAAATGTGAAATAAAAAAACAAGCCAGACCACATGTTAATTTTAAGAAGTAACCAAGAAAGTCAGTCTCCAATTTTCATTCCCTATTTATGGGATTTGGGCACTTACACCTACGTTCTTTGGAAATGCTTTGCTAATCAATGGTGTTTCTCACTTAATAGAGGTTGGAGCCAAATGTCAATTTGAGTAACTACATGTATGTACTGAATTTAAATTCTTTCTACAGCTTCAGTTTTTATTTTTATTAAATATGGTCTTTTATTGAGGAGTGTTTATTGCATTCAGCTCCACACGTAGCCTCAGTCTGTTTTGCAACTGAAATCCCAAAAGGTAACATACACACACTATCACAGCCCTGACCCTGCAGCCAGTATAAAGAACAATATGGATTTAGTAGGAGGCATGCTATAAAATACATATTGAAGATCTGACCCACAATGATGGGGTGTTTTCCCCCACCAAAGCCTCAAAAACAAGGCTTCTGGAAATCATTGCCATTTGACTTAATTTAGCCAGGCCTGTCTTGTTGTGCATAGTTACAAGAGAGCTATTAAGGCTTTTCTCTCCCAATTTCTTGAGGGTAAAGACAGCCTTACATCAGTAACAAAGTGCTTCAAGGCAGAATATAGTAATGGACAAGTAGTCTTATAATTCTTACTATTAAGAAAAACAACAACTAAGAAAAAAGTAGAAAAAACCCCAGACACACACACACACACACACACACACACACACACACACACACACACACACACACACAAACCCAAACCCCAAACAAGCCTCCACAATTCTGGTATAATTTTAGCAAAAGCAACCAACTGCTAAAAATAGAGGCTGTTTTCATTTCCCCCTCCCCAACTTAAAGCTAAGTGCTGCAACTAATGGCTCCGTTCAATTTTTTCAGCTCTTTTTTTAAGCATTTATTTATAAACAAAATCATATTTATTGCAGTCTTACTTCTTCACCCAAATTTAGCAAGAAGTTATAAATTATTCCCATATAAATAAGTGCAGTATGCTTTTAATTTCTAGAAAATTCCTTTCTGCAGCTGTATTCCAAAATGATACTATAGCTTTTTACAAAACAACCAGTGTAAGGATTTTAAATGTAATTACATTGACAGAACCTAAAGAAAGCCAAAGGATGTCAATTCTAAAAAGCTAAGTTTATCTAGTTGTTCAAGACATAATTAACCTTTACTGTATGTCATCTATACGGTAACTTAATGGTCTTCTTTCTAAAAACAGCGCTAAAAAGACATAACCCCTTACTAGGTCACACATCTGAATACAAATTCAATTATCAAAACATGACCTAGTTCTGAAAACCAAGAAGTAGAATACATTTTAAATGAGATTATAGTATTAAACTAGGATAGAAAAAATACAAAATAGGAGATTGGAAATATTGTTCCCTAGCTACATAACATTCTGCAGAGGTAAATATTAATTTGAAAATTGCTTCCTCTCTTTAACTACCTCACAGCATTCTAATTGTTACCGGGCAAGAAAAATATCATTATTATTTTCAATTTACAGATTAATTGCAGTGACCAAATGCAAATACGATGTCCCTATACTTCTATATAAATTACATTTTGTAATGATACATCACTTCAGAAGAATAAAATAAAAGAACTATGAACCTCTGACTTGCTGTAAAATTAATATTCACTTCTATCCATCAGGGCATCACACAATGGGACATCTTATGCACCCAACTAATCTAACCTCCTTTATATATTTTTTTGATACTGTCTACCATTTCCTGATGTAGACAATGGCATAATGAGACCCGCCATCTGCGGTAATGTATTCAGCTCCAGGGTCCTCATCACAGGACAGAGATTGACCTGCTGGTGTAACTGTACTCTGGAGTGAGCCCAGAGGAGGGACACCAAGTTATCAGAGGGATGGAGCACCTCCCTGTGAAGGCTGAGAGAATTGGGATTGTTCAGCCTGGAAAAGAGAAGGCTTTGGAGTCACATAATTGCAGCCTTCCAGTACCTGAAGGGAGCCTAGAAGAAAGATAGAGAGAGAGTTTTTACAAGAGTCTGTAGCAACAGGACAAGATGAATGGATTCAAACTGTTGAAGAGAGCAGGTTTTAGGAAGAAATTCTTTACTGTGAGGGTGGTGAGGCACTGTGGGAACCGGTTGCCCAGAGAAGCTGTGGATGCCCATCCCTGGAAGTGTTTAAGGCCGGGCTGGATGGGGCTCTGAGAATGGTCTAGTGAAACTTACTGAGGCAAGTAGTTCACTGTAAGCCTTTTACATACTGAAAACCTTTACAACACTGAAAATTTGCTTACATATCCAGTAGTTAAATACTCTCACAGGAACCTCAATGAAGATGAAAACAATCAAACATTTTTCTCTAAGTTTTTTCAACCCTGAGGAAAAACAAAGTATAAAATAACTGTGAACATTTTCCAGTTGTTCAGTGAAGAATGCCAAATCCAAATATTTCTTCAGACTTTAGAAATGTTCTCATTCTAAAATTTGAAAATAATTGATAAAAAAATATTTACTAATCATAGGAAAATCATGAAACCAGTTGTTCATATTTAAACACTAATAGAAGCTTAAAATATTTTCAGTAACTTCAAGCCAAGGAAGGCTGAAAATTATTACTTAATGGTAAGAACGCCTCCCAAAATTCTTACAAAATAAATGAATGGAACAATTTGTTGTCACTTGCTTGGTATTCCAATAAAAGGACAAGTACTAGCATGACATACAGTATCAGCTGCAGGAAATTAATGATCTATTCATATCTAGGTATTTTACAGATTTCACTTATTTAAACAGCCTTGAGTGTCTACTTCACTTCAAAGACATGACAGTCATTTCAGGACATAAGTATCTCCATGAATTACCTAATCAAAGTTTCATTCTTCAGCAGGTTGTTATTTACCTAAAAAAAAACCTGCTACCCATTCGTAACATTCTGCCAAATAAAAATGTGACATAGCGTTCTTAAGAAAATGCATCTAAATAAATTTTCCAAGTAATTATTTATTCCTCAGAGTTGTGTGCCAAATTTCAAGTGACAGAATATGTTTTATATAGAAGTTAAATGTAGAAAATTAATTCCTTAAAACATAGAACACTATACTTCTCTTTTCAACAGATCATATTGGCAATAATCTGTTGAAAAGTAATTATATTTAAACTGATCAGCAGAGATGTAGAAATATAATTACTTGATGGTGAATTCCTAAAGTAAAATGTACAGAGAAATTACTATCCTTAAAAATTGGTACAAGTTGATTAAAATCCAAAACTATTAATCGGTTTTACTACACCAAAATACATTAAACAAAATTTGAAAAGCCCTTAGTAGCTAAATTTCTATTAGCAGCTGATGTTTAACATGTTTCTAAAATGTATTAGACTGTACTAATTATTCAAAGCACAATAATGCAACAGTAAAAACTGAATTCTAAAACACTTTGATTCACTGAACAATCCATCCTTTATGAAAACAGCAGGGCAAATCACCTCTATTTCAGCTGAGATTCAGCTTTTCTAGCATTCTTTTAAAAAGTCCAACTCAACTTGGAACATTTTAAAAGAATAAATGCACCATGATTCATACTTATCAATATACTCAATAATCCTAATGGGTTATTTCCAATTCAAGATCTGTGATGTGAAACTACACAGTTAGGGAATTAACTACACATGTGTATATTATTCCCCTGGTCTAACATTCTCAGGTTAAAGTTACAAAAACATTTTTCAAGAGAGAGGTTACATACCCAATTCATTAATAGTTGCTCTTGCTCTGGAGACAAAAGAACTAACTTCACTTGAGTGCATTTTTGCCCTTTCCTTAAGGTCAGCACCTGTAAGTGACATTTCATATATATGTTAGCAAACTGTAAACAGCATTGTAGCTACATTTTAAATAGTAAAATATTTCTTCATTTATATAAATTTTAAGTCTAGTTCTAAACAAGGAGTTTAAATTGGTCATATAAATTTTCCACAGATTTCAAGGAAAACATGAACTATTTATCAAGGAAAGACAAAAACAAAACCAAAAAGCCCAAAACAAACAAACAAAAAAGAAATTATCCATAACCAGATTTTCACTAAGTATATTCTTCCCAGTGACATTTCTTCTTCTCTTCTTAAAATAGTTTATGAACAGTAGCATTTATGCTTGTAATTCATCTCTCATACTATTTCATTTTCCCAACTGTGTCACGAAGTCTGATAAATATGTGGTTTTCATACTGTACTCTTGTTATTCTCTTACTGGTAGATCATACAGTACATACCTTGCATGATTTTACATTAACAGACTATATATATCAAAATAAAAATGCTACAGTGGAGCAATTTTTCAGCTCACTTTCCACTCATTTACTTAAATTTATTTTGGAATAAGTTACATACCATCTTTTGTGTTTGTCAAAAAAAAAGCCACATCTTGAAAATTTTTACCTATTTCTTCATGAGTATAGAAAAATTAAGTTTGTTTAATAAGCATAATATAGCTAGACATGGACACAAATGTGTTTTTAAAAACTCACCAATAGGAAAGGCTGATATTTTCTCTTATGAGTGTGTGGAAAAAAAGAAAACTAACAATCACATTAATAGTAATAATAATAAGTAAATATAAAAGCCTATCCTTCTTACAGATGAACAATACATAAAAAGGCAAAACCTGCACAGACACATTTATTCTCTAAAGAAGTGAAACAGACACAAGGCAGGTTAGTGTGTATCTGCTCTATTTGGTAAAAATTAACCTATTGAGCTAGTCTCTTTGCATGCCTGAAAAGGCTAAACAAGACAATAAAAGAAAAATGGAAAAAAAAGGTTTATGTTTCTCTGCCCTGAGAATACAATCCATTCAGAAAAATGCACTGAACCCAGATTAAGTGCAGACTGTAGCTCAGAATTTTAAATTATGCAGTCATTGGTTTCATTTTACCTTTTAACTTTCTGGACTTTACTCATGGTAGTAATCCTGACCCTCTTCATCAAACATAGTTTTAGACATACTTTCATTGACGGCATTAGTTGTAACTCTAAACAACTCTAGGCTAGCTCTGTGAAAATCAGTATCTCAATCTGACATTTTCTGATGGACATCCAGTTGTTGCTTTAAAGTACAACACCTAATAAGGCAGCTCTGTATCTTTCCTTCTACTTCTGTCATAGCAAAGCTCCTCATTTAACTGTGACTTCTGTTCTCCTTCTATGTATGTCAGTATAAAAACAAGGAAGCATCAGTCCTGGCTGCATTTGCATATTTCCTGCTAAGTAATGTTAAGTCTAATTTACACTATCAAGCACTTTGCCAAAAACTTCCAAACAACCTTCTAGAATGTGCCCCAACTAAGACAGTAGGACATGCCCGTTGACCAGACAGTATAAAACAGGAATTACTACAGTCAAGCCTGCACTGCAGAAAAATTCCAACTGCTACCTTAGTAATTCACAATCAATGCATAAAGAAATCTTGCCAGGAACCCAAAAAACAAACAAAATTTGCACCCATAAATCTGGATAGAACTCCAAACCATATAACTCTGCAAGCAACTTTCACAAATCCATTTACGTACAGAGTTATGGAACTAAAAGGGGCTTTTGAAATGTCACGTTTAAGAAGCTGAATGGTAAATTGCTTTAGAAGTCACATCAGCAAGGATGCAAATGAAAAAATATAATTTACTTGATATCAGTTAAAGTCTGGATCTAGCTTCTTCAACTCTGTTCAAATCACTGCCTATGTAAGAAACTCTATGCTTTATGAACAAAAACCTCTTTGGCTGTGCAATCTGACTCAAAACTTCCACACTCTGAAATCCTGCTCACCAGGCATCCCCTTGAAAAGCATTTTAAAGAAAATATCTAGCATTACTGAAAGGAAAATCTTCTGTCAATACAAGATTAAAGTAATTTTTAGGGTTTGATTTATTCAGACTAGAATATATGCATAGAAAAATGGACTCAACCAAAAGAAACCTCAACTCTTCTAAAACAAAAAATACACATAGACTTCTTCCTTCAGCTAGAATATATATTTCTTTGAACTCATTTACATAAATTGATTAAATATTTAACAAAAAACCTTGTTTAGAAATGGATTAAAATACAGCTGCTAATTTGATTTAAAATTAACAATACAGACTACTGTAAAGAAATTCCAAGTACATAGCTGATCTTAGTTCCTTAACCAACTTTTGTAAACTATCATTTCCTTTTTTAAGTGTTTCTCCCTCACAAATGTCAAGGAAATCGAAAGAGCCCTTTTGGTAGCCCTTTTTCTATTTTAGCTCTTCAAAGAATAATAATAGTAACTGAATCTTTTTCAGAGGGAAGAATTTTAGTCAGAAGCCATTCACTGCACTCCAAAAGAACATATGCCTCAGCATCCTCTGGGTCACAGGAGATGGAACTGTCACTAACTTAACACTTCTGTTCCTGTTATAAGATTCGACTACTGCTCAAAGAATTATTGATGAATTCTGACCCACATAGCAAAGAACTGTTCACATATTTCTTCAAATACTGTTCTTAAGTCAGAAGTAGAAAAGGTTTTGTCTCTGAAGCTAGCCATAAAGGAGAATGCAAGTTGAACCAGAGAGTTCTGCTCTCTCAGCTACTAAAACCAAAGATCCCTCCTCTCACCCCAGGTTTTCTACTTCAAAGTAGCTGAAAATAGTATTTGCTTAACTGCTGAGAGCAACAAAGGAGCGAAGGTTTTCAAACCACAAAAAGCCTGACACAACAAAACTCTGCAATTTTTCTATGGGCCACAGCTGAAATCTGTGGACAGTTTGACCTATCTGCTCCCCCACATCCACTCCCAACAGACTTCAGGGACTCTACTGTGGGTCCATTCCTTCCCACCACACTGAACACAGAACTCTTTAAGACCTCCTACCCGAGAAGGAAAAGTGCAATCCCAAGCTACCAGGGAGCGGAGGCATATGAACTGCTGCAGTTTTGATGGTACACTGTAATTATGTCCCCACATCCATCCGGTCTGTACCAGAGCATGAATCGTTGTTTTCTCCGTATTAAGTTTCCTGGCATCTCGGTGCTTTGACCCACTACTTGATTTTAATCCACTCAGAACAATAACAGAAGCTGTGATTTTAGGAGTTATGCTCCCCAATTTTCACCTCACTGCTCCCAGCATTTTATGAACTACATTTTAAAGATTGTGAAATGCCATTTTCAAATTAGTAGCTGCTACCACAGGACAAAAGAGAAGTGCCACAGTGAAAGACTACATTGACAGTACCATAAACCACTCCCTCCTACAACTGTATTAGCATTCTGTCAGGTACTCTACACTTGTAAATAAACTCTTCTTGAATCAACTTCACAGAAGTATCACTTCAAAATTTACACAGCAAACTGGTAGGAGAGAACTTTCCTGATGACTTCCAATGAAAAGATATGTTTGAAAAATATTGGTATAAACAGCAGTCTTTTAGCAGTCAGCTGTGATCTGGTCTTTCCAGATCAATTCTTGAAGCTTAAATAAGGAAGATACATGCTATATTAAATACTACCTACACTTGTATTGAGGTTGGTCAATCCGAAAGAAAATCTCTCTTTGATTTTGATCCACCACTTTCTCATTTCCCTCCTCCTACACTGGAAGAAAATAGGAAGGTTAGTTTGTTTGCCTTTTTTACCTTACTTTCCCTGAATATGAAAACCCTGTCGTAATAACTCTTTCGCATGGTTTCAAATATTTGGCTATTCAATGGTTGGCTGTAATACACTGTCAGTTGAGAGAATTATCACAACATGTGCCTGACTTCCACTTCACAATGATGCTAGAGAAAATGTTTATTTGAGAAAGCCAAGGGCAGTCCAGCAAGATAGGGATATTGCTGTTATTCACCAGCATTTTTCCATCTACGCATATGTATGACAAGGATGGCTTTTAACTCAGACAACACACCAAAAGAAACCAACTTTTACAGTGATTACTCTGACCCCATGCCTCCTGCCTTATTTGGATATTTTTACAAACTTGCTAATCAGAATTTATATACTACTGAAAAGCTATAGGTTGTGTTTTTAAAATACGTTCCAACTATAAGGCTCACTTTCCAAATAATATAAATGCGTAGAAATCTTCCTGTATAGACTATTCTATGCAACTTCTAAGACAGACCCCAAAATCTCTGAATGACGAGGGCATAAAATATAATGGTTAATATATGATACTTAAAAATTTAACTTTATTCAATAAATACTTTGTATTAAAAAGTAGGTCTTTTAGAAAGATGGCACACCAAAACTAAATAGTGAAGTTATTCCATCAAGTGTCAGAAGGTGCTTGAATTGTCTTTTGTCTGAGAAGAGGAAAGGAAGTGAAACGTGCACAGGCATTGAGGTAGAATAAAGTAATAAATTCTTAGCGCAGCAGTGTTATCATGAGCTTGCCCTTTGATCTTACCAAACACAGATCGACCAGTTCTGTCAACACACCAAAATTTCAATAAGGAGGTGACACTGGGGAGTATTAGAAGATACTGTCTTGCATAATATTTCCAATTCTTCTGTATCTTGTCAGCAAGAGCTAAGAACACTGCAAACAGCAAAACACAAAGGCACCACCAATCCACTCAAACAAGGTAAGGAATTTATGAAGGAAACTTGCAATGCTTTCAGCTAGAAGTACAAAACATGCACTGCCTCACTGATTAAAATTCCTAAGAATTCCTATGAACCCACACAATACATTTAAGCAGACTATGAATTAATATTTATCCTTCCCCACACATATTGAAATAAATAAAATACTGAGAGCAAAGGGCCAACTTTGACATACATTATAGATTAACTTACAACCACTAACAAATCCATTAAGGTACATGAAAATATCTTTATTTCAAAGCAGATGTGTGCAACTTCTAGAGAAGCCATTCCAAGAAATCCAAGAAATCATTAGCAGAACTCCAATAAACTCCAACAAGGCTAAGAATACTCCAAGAGGAAGCTGTACATACATACGTGAGGACAACATTACAGTCAACCAGAAAGATTTATCCATATTTCCTTTTCTCCAAATTTCAAAGAACTTCAGAAACAAAGCTTTTACATCCTGAAATCTATTTACAACAACTTAGGTCCCAATTTTAAAACTAAAATACCTCATGAAATGTCACAATTGAGACAGACACACAACACGACACTCAAGGTTCATGAGACAACAGCCAACTTTTATTGAGTGCAGTTCCCTTTATATAGTTTTCGTGAACCCACACAGCTGGTCCTGATTGGCTGAATTTAGCTGCCCCCAGCTTACTGGCCAATAGCTGTCTGTGCCCCCAAGAGCCTAAACTGGTTCCCTAATGGCCTAGACTGGACAAGTTATATAATTAGGGTTATCTATAACTATGAGGCCTCCGGGACAGCTGTTGGCCACCACAGTTTCCCCTTTTTGTTTTTAAATACAAATACAATACAGTATCTGTCATCCTCTGCAGGGCCCTTGCAGACAGGATGACAGACGTGGTACAACATACAGAATAATGATGATGACACAAATAATAAGCCTCGGTCGAATGAGGATCTTTACCCAGCTCGACAAGTCTAGCCTTACCAGCCGTTGGTTTGTCAACAGTGCTTTATACCCTCAAGAGATTTTACAAGCATGTCCATCAAGGACAGCTTCGCAGGGTGGTATGCCACAGGCTATTTACATCTGTGGCCTAATTACACAAACTTAAGTTACAAACAAGTCAACTCAAACTATCAGAGATAACATTCAAAAAACTACAAGAGATAATATTAAAAAAAACTATCAGGGGTAATGTGTTGCTGCCTTGTTTCCACTATAAAATACGTATCCTTCTACTCAGTCCTGCCTTTTAAATGTCCAGTTCTTGAAGTTGAAAGAAGTTATAGGCAAAGTGTTGATGCCATGATGATTCTGCTTTTTCATATACTTTTCTCATATACCCCTTTCATATATACTTTTATGCAGCTTTTAGGTATCCTAAGTGCTTTTAGCACACATACTTGTAATTCCCTAAATTTGATAGCTTAGACCCAAAGTTCTGTTAAGCCAAGAGACTAAACATCTTGGATACATCGTAGTTAGGGCGTCAGAGCCCCAGACCCAAGGTCCTCTCCAGAACACATTCTGTAAACTAAGATAGACCCGTGCAGGGGGGACATTCCTTCCAAGGGGGCTTCTCCTGAGCCTCCCATTGGGAAACCTCTGACAGATATGCTAATACACAAGATCTATAATTGTATACACGAACCATTGCAGGGGGGGCTTTGGTCAGTTCCATGCGCCGATCCAGGGAGGGCATTGCCTGCAGGGTGCTCCTGCTTGGAACAAAGGATCATTAATAAACACCGAGGTAAAATCCCTTTTTCCCTCTAACTGTGTTTGGCTTTTAACTCTAAGCCCAGGAAAAGCATCAGTGTCATATCAAGGGTATATATCCTTCTACTTAGTCTTGTCCTTAAATAGTTTGACTCTTCAGGTTCAAGTGAAGCAATAGGCAAACTGTCCCACAATTGCTGACAACATCCTGCATTTGACAACTGTTGGTTTGTTAGGTCATGACTGAGAATTTTAAGAACATCCAAGGCTTTCATGGGGGTATATACCATCCCCACTCATCTCCTTCTTTCTTTTTCAAACATGCGTTTTAAAGTGCCATGGGTACAGTAGACAATGTCTTCCTTTAGCTACTACTGTAATTACATTTTCTTGTATTCTTTCCAGCAGCTCATACAAGAAAGCACTAGATGTTCTCATGCTAGTCCATTTTTTATATAAACAATTCCATAACTGCTGTTTAGTAAAGTCTGGTTTCTTTTAAACATGCATTGTGATATTGTTCAGCTGTCTCTAGCACTCATTTGTGCTACATAAATAGAGTTGGACTGAATTAAGTTCAGGTAAAAGATCAGATCTGTAGTGGTAAGGCACAATAATTTACTGCTTAATTCTCTGATGCCCTGTTTTTCCCAATAAAATTTGTAGTTCCCCCCCAAAGAAGGGAGTTATATGTTAACAACATTAGGGCAGATCCTAAAATGAATTTAAACTCAGTGACAATTTTTTTGATTTCTCGATTACCTTTTGCAGATGCATTTAATAGATGCTCTTTCACTGCACATCTGATACACACACACCATTAGTATATGTTCAAATTTAACCACAATTATAATTTAATGGTTTTCAGTGAACCTCCTCTAACTGAGTTTGAGGAGTTGCCCACTGTAAACTTTGCCAATCGATTTATCTGACATTTGGATCTTACTGGTCTGAACTTGCTGAGGCTGAGAGACTCGCTGCTGATTGCATGGATTGTGGATGGACAGTTAGTCTACCAAAGAGAAGAAATAGTTAATGCTGTCTGTTGGAATCAAACAGAAAATAGTTCATATATCAGAACTAAAACTGATGTTTTAGTTCTTTGACAATTTAGGCAATCACTGTAAAAATTCAGTTCAGCTTTAGTGTTATAGGTAAGAAGATTCTCCTCATAGTTAAGAGTCAAGGTAGCTGTTTCATGCATGTTCACCTGCACAGTCTGGTCCAGGTGAGTTAGTGATAGCAGCTTGCAATAGATAGTTTGGGCTGCTGAGATTAATACATATGACCTTCGGGTAATATTTTGTTAGTCAGCCTCATTGGTAAAAATTCAGTGGATTATGGTATCTTTGGATAATCCTTTAAGAAGCCTTAAACTTATATCGAAGATGAATGCTGGCTGTCAGGCTGGAGTACAATAGTTTTTTAAATAGAGTCATTTAAAAGGTTTTAGTGTTCGTGCAGGCCTTGACCTGGTGAGTACTAGTCAATCATAATGCATATTTGTATATAGTGCACTTAGATGTATTCAGGTTATCAGTACCCGCTTCTGTTCTCAGCCTTAATAATTACAATATCAACATAATTCAACCTATTAAATTCAGAAGGGTGTTCAGGACAACATGCACCTATCCCATTATGAACAGTAAAACAATACATTCAACAAAATAACAAGCACCACTGAACAAAAATACCTACAACTGCCTAAATGCTTACCATCACCCAGGACCTGCCATGGCTGGGGAGCCCGTTCTCCTAGCAAGAACTTGGAATGCTCCTCCCGGGAAAGGCCTCCAAGGCTACCTCAAAAAAGGGGGTCCAGCTTTTATGAGACCAAATTTACAATTCAAAGTGACTTGATTTCATCTTTAGGACAGAAACACCTGGGTTTGACAGCATTCTTGCCCTGCCAGCCAGGGCTATGGCTTGGCCAGAGCCAAGACCTTGGCTGGGAGCTTTTCCCTAACATATCTTAAAAACAAACCTCTATTAATATTAATTGAAAAAGTTTCTTATCATAAATAACTTAAGAATAATCAAAGTAATATTAAATAACATGTAATGGCTGGATCCCTGTGTGTGCTAGGCATTGAGTTTAAAGCTTAGTAAAAATACACACATAAGAGACAAGGTGATGTTCAGATTTTGATTTCAATTTTGTCAGATCTTACTAAATTTTGCAAATGCATCATCAGTATACTTAATAACATCCCTCTCTGGAATCTGTAGCTGACATGATCTTACACCAATTCCAAAAAGGCACCCTTAAAAACCTTTAGCTTATTTCTAAGTGGGTAAATATTAAAACTAGTTAGCAGAATTAAACACCAGAATCTTCAGAAGTCATTCCCGTGCATAGTTAAATACTGCAAGATAAGTTCAGATTTAGTAAAGCAGACTTTCATTAGAGCTGTGTACAACATAATCAAATCTAGGTAGTTTTTGTTAATTCAAAGTTTACGGCAATATCAAAAAAGACTTTGCAAACACCAATAATATTTAACAACTCACAGACATGGTCTTTAAATTGCATAGTGCCAGGCATTTCAAAATTTAGCTAAGCAAGCTGTTGGTTGTTGTTGCGTGTTTCTACTGCTGGAAACTTCCTACCTATGAATTTTTATGCCAATCACTTGCCTTGCCATGTCCGATTATCAATTCTTTGGAAGACATCACCAAAGGAGCCTTCCAACTCAGTAAATAATTCCGGGTCTGCCCTGCACATCGGGCACTCACACCACAATGGGCAAGCAGGCCACAGTGGACTGCAGTGGCCAGGAAAGCACCACCCACCACACCCCGTGGCTCCCTTGACCTTGCCCCGCTCCCTGGTCCCAGCACAGCGGTGGCTGCTTGGGGCCCCCCTAGGATGGTGGCTCTCCGTGCGGCCGTGGTTGGTTCAGAGCGTTGTGCTGGGCTTCAGCTGTAGACGGTGGTCGACTTGTCACCCGCTCCAAGGTGGCTCGCGGCAGCACGCGGATCCACTCCAGGGTGACTCTCAGTGGCATGCGGCTCTGCTCTGCTGGTCTCTGGAGCTGCTCACAGCCAGCAGGGTCCCCCAGCCCCTCGGGGGTTGAGCGGTGCTGGCTGCAGCGGTGTTCCCCTGGGCTTCTCGAGCCCCAGCTGTGGATGTGGCAGAATGAAGCGTTCCACAGTTCTGGGTGCCGGCAACCTCCTGCCAGCACTTCCATGTTTGGGTGCACCCAGCTCCACATCAGTGCTTCTGGCGCTGGGCGCCTCTTGATTTCTGGGTTCCACCTGCGCGCCGAAGCTGTAAGTGGGCATGCCAAGCAGCGGTCGGGCTGCCCAATCAGCCGTGGGCAGGGCCGTACCAAGCGGATTGACAGTGACGCAGGGTGTTAAACAAGGCTCCTATGGCTCCGGTGGCTGCAACACAGGTGAGCCCAGGCGCTGCGCCTGTGCACTCGATGCTGACAGCGGTGGCTCAGGTGCTTGCAGCATGGGCGAACCTGCGCACGATGCAGATGCTGACTATAGCAGCGGTGGCTGGGGAGCTCCAGCAGCATGGCAAGGCGGCACTGCAGGGACATGGAGCATGAGGAACAGTCACTCCTCCCTGGGTTTCTCGCCCTTCCTCACCACCCACATGCCCAAATGGCATTCACTACCCCTGCCTCTCTGCCCCACTCTCCTTCCCTGCTGAACATTCCAGCACCAGTGAACAGGTTGTTAAAAAGTTTTTATCAGTTGCATCTAGTCCATGGCTCTCGCACCATGACAGCAAGGCTTGTAGAGCCTGTTTGTATAAGTATTTTATCCCCCGTTCATACCTGTACCACAGCATTTTCTTCAGTGGAAACTTGCATCCCCCTGTGCCCAGTTTTTTTATTTACACAGTCTAGACCTTTGCAGCAATCCCCACTGCTGGCAGCTCTCCCCGGCTGCCCTCCTCCGCTGGGGTTCCATCTCTGCCGCTATCCCCACAGCCTGGTTATTACCAATCATGTCAGGGCACCACTTGTTGCAGTTGAGCTGGACACACGACACAACACTCAAGGTTCATGCGACAACAGCCAACTTTTATTGAGTGCAGTTCCCTTTATACAGTTTACGAAAGCCCACGCGGTTGGTCCTGATTGGCTGGATTTAGTTGCCACCTAGCTTAATAGCCAATAGTTGTCTGCACCCTCAATGGCCTAAACTGGCTCCCTAACAGCCTAGTTACATAATTAGGGTTTTCTATAACTGTGAGGCCTCCAGGCCAGCTGTTAGCCACCACAATGAAACAAATATATTTATTTAAAGATAGTGTCAATTCTAACACAAGTAGAACTCTATTCACACAGTAAGTAATGAGTATTATTGTGTTGATATATACTTCCAATTTATATCCTTAAAATCCTTTTAAAAACATACAAAAGCATAATTTACATTTGATCATAATAGTGTTGCCACATAGATTAATGATTTTTACTTTGCTTTCAACTAACATTTTTTTTGCATGTAAAGCAACATGGTTGACAAATCACAGCACAAAACAATGTCAGTCACTACTGAAATCTCTTGCCCACGTAAAACATTTTATGCTTTGTAGACAATATATGCAGGCATACCAGTAATAATTCCATTACACCTCCAGCTCAGCCGGACCCAAGATACTCAGATCATCAATCTGTAACCATGAGAGCTACTATTGACTGTAATCCTAAACACAAAAGAGTTCAGGCTGCTCAATCAAGAGCAGGCAGAATGCGTCATAACTATTGACACCCTCGAACACATTCCACGAAGTAACAAAAAAAATCACCTATTTGAAAGAATAATAGACAAGTCTAGCCTGGAGATTTTATTTTTATCTTCTCATATAGAATCTCTGGAAATTAGCTGGTCCAAACTTCTGTCAAATGCACAGCCCTAGATTAGGTTGTCCGGGGTCCTTCCAAGTCTATAATACTGTTGGCAAGGGAGATTCCACCATTTCTTTGGAAAAGCTATTCCTATGATTAATTCTTAATTAATCTTCTCACACTGATTTTTTTAAATTTGGATGGTATTCCCCTAGAGCAACCTGTGCCCACTGTCTTTTCTGTCACTGTATAAACCCTTGTAAATACAGTATTTTTCTCTGAATCTACCTGGCACAGGAAGACCAGTTATCTTTCCCCTCTCAGCAACCTCCAACCCTCTAATCATATTATGCTGGCCTATGAAGTGCTGAGCAGAATAAGCACATGCCTTGATCCTCTGATGATTCTCTTCCTGATGCAGTCCATGACACTGTTTGCCTTCTTTACGCCATATTATACTACTAGCTCATGTTAAGTTTGCTGTCCCCCAGAACCAACAAGTGCTCTGAAGCACAGCTATACTTCAGCCAGTGTGTTCCCAGCCTGTTCTGACACTTAAGTTTATTCCATTCCTGATGCAGTTCCTATTTATTTTTGTTAAAACTCATGCAATTCTTGTTGGTCCAATTTTTCAGCCTCTCAAGGTTTCTCTGAACAAATGGTGGCTCCTCCTTCCCAGACATCTCCCTCTCCTTCCACTTTGAAGTCGTCTGCAAACTCTGGGACGGTTCAGTCCTATCATTAGAATATTTACAAATATACTGAATAACACTACCAGATCCAGCATCAATTTTCCAGGAACTCCACTCCAAGGTTCACTAACAGTTTGACTTTGAGCCACTAACATCGCACTGCCCTTTGATCTTCAGAGATGAGACACTTCACAGTCTCTACGTCCAAATTGTATCTTACCAACTTGTCCACAGTAATACGAGGGGTGAACATGTCAAGTGTCTTGTGAAAGTCAAGGTACAGAGCATCTGTAACTCTTCTTTCATCTACTGAATAAGTGGTTTCATCACAGAAAGCATCATGTTGGTAAAGCACCCTTGGTAAATCTGAGGTGGGTTTTCCCAGCCATTTTCTTTCTTGTCTTTCACATTCTTGGAAAAAAATTCCACAAACACTTGTTTCACAACTTACCCCAAAAATGTAGTGAGACTGACAGCTCTGCATTTTCCCAAATTTTCATTTTTATAGATGGGTATAATATTTGACTTTCCAGTCACTTAGGCCTTCAATGACCTTTCAAATAAGATAGATGGTGGACCAATTCAGATGCATCCCACCAAATCCTGTTCATGTGTATGTGTCCGACTACTACAGCTGGATCTTAACTCAGTCCTACTCTGTGAGTGTTCTGCAGTTAACTTTGTCATTGCTTCTTGGCATAGAGACTTGGGAGCTGATCTTTCCCATGCAGATCAAGGCAAAGAGAAAATGGAATACTTCTACCTTTACTGTGTTGTCCATAATTAAGCTGTCAGACTCATCCAGTGGCAGACTTACATTTTCCTTGACCTTATGTTTGGTACTAACATACCTACAGGAGTTTTTCTTGTTACCCTTGACACCTGCCAGTTCAAACGCCAGCTGAGCTTCTTTCATCCTAAACATATTTCAGCATAACTGAGCACTTTGGAAGTCTGTCCCATTTTCCAAGCATGAATAAACAACTCCTCCAAAAATATAAAAAGGATCCCAGAGATTAAAAGACAGGAATTTTTTTTTTCACAATAAAAATGAATATTCAAATCTAAATGTTTAAAAGGTAAAGAATACACAAAATAAATGTAGAATGTACTGAATATGCTATACTATATTCCTAAATATTTTCAAGATTTTAGATTCAAGCTGACTCTACCAATACTTCTAAATCAGTTACTAATTCAGAACATTAAGAAATGAAACGTCATTTCAGAGAGAGATCTGAAAGTAAAAGACAAAAAGTGAAAGAAGATACCAAAATACCTGCTAAACAAAGAACTGCTAGCAACTTGCTTCTGAGGATCTGCTTCTTTTAGGAGTACTACTGAAAAGGAAGATCTTAGAAAGAAGTACAACTTACTCCTCATTTTCTGTGCTCAGAGATTTTATATTTAGATTTTAAATCAAATGTGCATGTAACAGGTAAAATTTATATCGAAAGATCATTTCCTGAAAGAATAATCTGTAAAAGAATGATGTTGGTAAAATCTGGCTTTGCATAACTTTGTTTGTTTCTTTTTGTTTTGTTTTCTAATTCCATAAGGATTGGTAAAAAAAAAAAACTAAGATTAACATTAACTTTGCCCATGCTGCAGAGCACCTTGAAACTTTTCAATGAGGAAAGAATCCCACAACATTTATTCTAAGGTTCTTCAGACTCTCACGTGTTCTCATATTTAATTTTTCCTTAATATTTATTTCTTAATTTGAAGTTAAACAGATATGATCACCACTTCTATGTGGCAAACATGACTTGGATCTCTACATTTTAGTGCATTTCTGTTGTGCAGAAGTTAACCCAAGTTGGCACCTAAGTATACCACACAGCCACTCACTCACTCCACCTCCCTTGCCAGTGCATTGGGAATGAGAATCAGGAAAAGAGTTGAGATAAGGACAATTTAAGATTGAGAGTAAAATAAGAATAATCGTCTTCATAATGACAATAATAGTAACTGATATAACAAAAAAGAGAGAAAGAAACAAAGGCCAAGGAGAAAAACCACATGATGTACAATGGCTCACCACTCACACCGCATGTCCCCCAGCAGCAGTCAGCAGCTCTCAGCCAACTGCCCCCAGTTTATAAACTGGGCATGATATTCCAGGGTAGGAAATATCCCTTTGGCCACTTTGGGTCAGCTGTCCTGGCTGTGATCCCTCTCAGCTTCTTGTGCACCTGCAAAGCCTTTGGCTTAGGGTAAGCACTACTTAGCAACAACCAAAACATCAGTGTGTTGTCAACATTATTCTCATACTGAATCCAAACAACAGCATTGTAACAGCTATCAAGAAGAAAATTAACTCTGTCCCACCCAAAACAAAAACCATGTAATGATTTCAACAAAGGCAGGAAACAAAAAACACAACAGTAAAGAAATCAGTAATATACCACAAAATACTAAGGAAGTGCTTAAAATATCACATAAAGTGGAATGGAGAACTTCAAAAGTTACATAAAAGTATTCGGAACTCAATTTTCCACATGCACAAAATTCTTAGAAAGTCAGCAACTGTAAAGATCCAAAATTATTTGAAACTAATTTAAGTAAGGGCACATATGTTCATGGGTATTAGGAAGATATTTGAGTATGCAACACATAAGGAACCAAAAAAGTAAAACCAGACGACTATCACGAGATTCAGCTTGAACAGTGAATTAATATACTAAGATCAGGCTCTGAAGTGCCAAAGAGCTATAAACAAACAGTCACTGGCTGAAAACACAGACCTTGGCCCTATGCCTATCTAATTGGGTTATCTCTCAGCCCCTGGTACTGTTACACAAACATACTAAGAAGATTATGACATATTTTTCATAATTGCTGTTAAATATTACTTTATCTAAGAAATTAGTTCACAATATATGGTTAAAACATCTTTCATAACTTAGGAGAAAGCACCTTTCATAACTAAAGAGTAACCATCTCCTTTCAGTTGTAGCCATTTGCTTTACTAAAGAGCAACCATCAGTCCTGTTGCACACCTGTACAGACACAAATCTCTGCAAACACCACCTGAACTGAGTACA
Organism: Promerops cafer; assembly: GCA_013398275.1. Lineage (NCBI taxonomy): Eukaryota > Metazoa > Chordata > Aves > Passeriformes > Nectariniidae > Promerops > Promerops cafer. Next base: position 451,734 of record VZSE01012875.1, read on the forward strand.
AAGGAAAATGCATTTACATATAATAAAAAGTAAGCTGTATTTGAAATTTCAAAACAAAATGAGAAAGATGCTCACTGCAGTCATTTTAGTTGATGGAAAAACAGTTCGGCATGAAGGCTGCCATGTATATTTCCTACATAAGAAAGTAATTTAAATTAATGAAACCAATTTTTTTATGCATACTGTATATTCCTGAAGTGACCTAAATGCAGATATATGATTTTTAAGCCAAAATGGATATTGATATTCTTCCATGAAAGACTGGCTATCATAATGTATTAGTTTGACTTGATATCTGCAGTTTTTGCACATATGCCCTTTTATGTCACAGAAACATTCCTAAGAACCATCCAACTGTGAAAAACAAACAAAATGTCTGCAATTCATATATATTTAAGCCTGTGGCAAGATGCCAGTCCTAAACATTCCCTGTGGTAAAATGGCAGCATTATAGCTCCACAGTAAGTTACCTTACATATCTTGCAATAATTTACACACAAATCGGCATATTTAAAGCTCTACCTGGTATATCAGTTCTCCTAAATAGGATATTTCAGAAGGTACAACTTCAGGGATAGAGGGGGGGGTTGCTTATTTTTTTTTCCTTTAAGCTTTTGACTTTTGATACTTTCTGAAAGGCCCAGGTGCTATTTCACACAGGTTTCCACCTGAAATCCAGGAATCCTGAATATAAACAACTAACTTCATATTTAAAGGGTCTACAACCTTCTTCCAATGCCTATGCAAATTCAGACCAGCAATAGATTAAAGTCAGCTGGCTCTTTTTCCAACCTGTGTGTCCAGCTCTAAATTTAGACACACAGAGCAATATTCCTCCTGCTAAACTCTTCAGCTACCAAAAAAAAAAAATAGATAGTTTACACCTCACATGTTTCCAGAATTCATCTTCACTTGCAGAAGCAGGGGGAAAAAAGTATCATTATAAAGATACAAACCTCATCTCTTAAAAATAAAGTCATTTTTTTCCCAAACACTAACCAGCTTTTTTTGTGAAACTTCCATCATCCAGTCACTCCCCAGTCCCTATTCTCTTACAGCTCCTATTACAACAGGACTTCATGAAGTTTCCTCCATGAAACATGAAACAGACCAGTTGTGCTGGTTTTGGCTGGGGTAGAGTTATTTTTTTTTCTTTTCAGATGGAATGGAGCTGTGTTTTGGATTTGTGCTGAGCACAGAGTAGATAAGATAGAGATGTTCTTGTTACTGCTGAGTAGAGCTTACACAGAGCCAAGTCCTTTTCGGCTTTTTGTACTGTTATACTGGTGAGGAGACTGGGGGTGCATTGGCAATTGGGATGGGACACAGGACAGGTGATTACAACTGACCAAGGCGATATTCCAGACCATATGACATCATGCTCAGGACATACTATGTGGTGGAAGAAGGAGGAACGGAAGGACAGTTGGATTGATACCATTTTTCTTTTCAAGCCACCATCACACTTGATGCGGCCTTGCTCTCCTGTTGAAAGCTGAACACCTGCCTGTTCATGGGAGCTTGTTTTACTTTTCTTGTGTCCACAGCTTTTGATTTCCCACTTAAACTGTCTTTATCTCAGTCCATAGGTTTTCTACCTTTTACTCTTCCAAATTCACTCTCTAATTCCACTGGTGAGGGCGGGAGCAAGCAGCTGTGTGTGCTTAGTTCCCAGCTGAGGTTAAACCACAACACCAGAGCTGGTGGAAACGTGTGAAGATAGGACAGTTACATGTTTCCAAATAGTAAATTAAGACATTTTTAATTCTGTGCTATGTCTCAGTTCTACTGATTTCTGTCAGGCTAACAAATCAGAACAAGAAGACCAGCACAAAGGCTGCGTAATTTTTGATGGATACAGAATCAATGGAGAAGATCCAGAAAGAGTAAATGGTGGTAGCAGTAGTGAAAGTCAGCTGGTAAGTTACTAGGACCCACAACCAAGGGCTTTTAAAACAATCAAATCATGAGAAACCTGCGTGCTTCAAGCTTAGAGTAGTATCTTCTAAAATATCCCAGGTACAGGACAAGATTGTGAGTTTACAATTCACATCATGGTAAAGATAAATATCAGCATTTAATAAGAAACAATGTACATTGCAATCATTATTCAACACAGAGCTTTTTCTTAAAAAAAAAAAAAAAAAAAGTAAAGCTTTTTCCTATAACACTTGTATTTCTACGTTATTTCCACAACAAGCATTACAGAAGTACTTAGTTCTTCTTTAGTCATTGTGGTAGTCTGAAAACTCAACTTCAACTTCCCCAAACAACTTTTCATTTTCAAATTCAACGTTCACTAGGCGAACTTCTATATTAAACATAACTGAATTCTTATACAGAATAGTAAAGTTCAAGTTAGACAACCACAACAGCTGTATTTTTATCCTACTATTTAGCTCCAAACTAATGGTGCAATTATTACTTGTGATTTCTATTAATTCCACATCTTCCAAAACAAATCCTCTGAAGAGATCAGCACCAAATGTATTTTTTTTAAACAAAAAATTAGAACCAATTTACTTAATAGAATAATCATATATGGGTATTCCAACACCACCACCACTGAAAAAATAGCATTAATGTAGTACCACATCTTATTCATATAAATTGCAACAGCTTTGCAGTAAAGTCTGCTAATATTTAATCCCTATAATAACAACTGATGCACAATTTTCTATCTTCTGATTCACAAGAAAACATTCCCAAAACTTGCTAGTGGTGAGACTTTTTATCATTCTTCTTGAACCTTAAATGAATATTTAGACCAAATATTCTTATTAAATACTACTAAGCCTTTCAACTCAAAAAAATAATAACACACCCAGAATTCTCAGCAACCTGTTTGCACCACTTTGATTTCTAGTAAATTCCACAATCAAAAAAAAAAGACATTTTGTAGCACTATCACAGATGACTGACTCAAATATTTTGCATATACTGTACATCTGAACATGGTAGATATGAGGTTTTAATATTAAAAGAATCGATACTGATGAGTTTATCTTTTTTTGATTAGCAATAAGTACAAAAATAGTTTACTAACAGCACACCCAGTTTTATGAGCTGTAAACAGAAAAGGAGGAAGTGTGCTGTGTAGTAAAGAACTAATTTCTTCTAAAGTCCTGAAGTCAGTATTCTAGCAGAAATGCCATTTAATAAAGGAGTTTTTCCTGAGAAAAAACATGGTTTAAACAGCTAGATCACTTGAAAGCAGACAAAGACATGGGTAAAATTATTTTTCTTCTTTTTCACTACTTTTCATTCCTTCTCTTGATTTTGCAGGCACCAACCTGTATTTTTTTTTCCCCCCCAATGATCTGTATTAGTCATGATGGTATATTAGCTGTAAACTTCCCACAGGTCATGATTCAAGGACACTGAATTCTGTGCTGCTACACAGCAAGTGATACTTTCAGTGGAACATTTAAAGAAGCTGGTAAATAATACATACAGTATATGGAAATACAGACACTTTGTAAAGAATATCTGCAACAATAATCACATTCTGTTGCTCACAAATTACAAAATTACCATTCTCTGCCTACATCAGACTGCAAACAAACTTGAAGAAAGACCTGAAGCAATGGCCTTAGAAAGATTGTATGAGGTGAAAACTGAGTTTGACTAGAAACCTTTTCAAGCTACACTAGGTAAGAAGAACATGGATTTTTGTGGGAAAACCCAAATGGGGTAAGAAGCACCTTCTGGGTTAAAGATACAGAGCTCAGCTTTGGCCACTCTAGGTCTATTCAGAAAACATAAATTTTGGACTTAAAAAAAAAAAAAAAAAAAAACATTAAAATGACTGGCATTCCTGCACAAACAACTCTGGCTCAAATTAATACTGGAGCAGCACTTGAGGACAAAGTCTTCCTATTCTACACAATAAAATGTGTTCTTCTGCATGAAACTAACGACAAGTATTTAAGCCATGAACAGGAACATCTCTTAATTATCCTTTGTTCACACCAAACTCAGATATGAAAACAGCAGCTGCACTTCTATTTGTCAGTACACCAAGTTAAGCAATTCACAAGCAGTACTTCCCCTTACGCCCAGAGTCCCCAAAGGCTTCAAACTCACTCAGAAAAATAAATCAAAGAACTTGCAAATTGCAAAATTTCCCATCCACTTCAGCACCAGTATTGGAAACTGAATTCTATTTTCTAAGGACTTGTTATTTTAAAATACTACTTGATCTCTTCTATTTATAAAAGACTATCCAATAGACTTGTCAGCAAATTACTTTACAGAAAGAAAGGAAAGGAAAAGGAGATCCAACATGGGAGTATTGCCTGCCATCTGGAGGGATTTAACAAATTATACACATTGTTGATATTTGCACCCAGAGCTCAATCACTTAAAAATCATGTCCATCCATATGCATTCAGTAAGTTCCAGCTGGTGACAAGAACCCACCAATGAAATCTTAAAATATCAAAAAAATATTATTTTATATCTATATTTCTTATATCCTATAAAACCCTGATGCTTCACTAAAAATATGAACTACATAGATTAGATTGGAAGATGCTGAGGGAAATTGTAGACAACTAATTATCTACCTGTTGACAACACAGAATAGAAATTTTCAATTCCTTGAAGTTGCAAAATAAAGCTCAAAATTCTAACTAGGAAATCAGATAAAAGAATGTAAAAGTAGACATACAGGATGCTAAACGAGCAGCAGGAACCACTGGATAAACAGATAATGAGGAACATAAGTGGTTTTTGTGGCAAAGTTATGTAACAAGAAACAACAGCACATGACCTAAGAGAAGTTCCAGGCAAAGTCATTACAACATTGGGCGCACCCAGTGAATATGATGACCAGAGACCCCGACGGACGAGCCTCTAGGATCATAAAAGGACTTCCAGTAGGAGGCAGATGCATGTAAATTAGTTCTAGGAAAAGCGATGTTTATGTATTACCTAGGAAGCATGCTCTAATGAATATGTATGATCACGATGGAATAAATATCCTGTTGTAAAGTTTCATGACACACATTCAATTAGAGGAAAAATCTTCCAAATGTGTCCAGACCTGCAATAAAGAATGTCTGCTTTCTAATACCTCAAATTGTGTTAGAAGTTCATTCTTAGCCAACTTCAGTATGAATGCAGCTTTTTATCATTAAATACATTTGGGGGAACTGCATTTTATTACAACAGGCAGAATCTGACTAGAAGTCACAGCATTTCTTTTACTTGTCTTATAAATTTAGTGCAAGACAACAAGAGTTGCCTGATCTGTATAAAGAGAACACCTATGTATTTCTATTAATTAAATCACACACATGGAATCAGAGCTTAACTAGGAAAAAAAGTAAAAATTATACAAGGAGAAAACCAAAAGAGAAATTTCAAAATTTCTTCATTTTCATACTACCTATGCTACTTTTACAAATAATTTTTTAATGTTTTAATAAATTTTTAAATGTTCAAAACAAATGTCCACAGATTGCACATTAAAAAAAAAAATCTATATACAAAGTTCAAACCATTTTCACTATGGACAGGTCTCTACATTTTCCTGCATCATTTCATGAACATATTATAAAGGTGATGTTACAAATACATATATATATAAGCAACTCCATGCTACAGTTATGGAAAGTCTATTCCTTTTTTCTCCTTCAGCTTTCAAGAGCTGCACATTCAATTTAGATGCTACCAAAAAAAAATCTTTTACTGCAGTAAATATACAACAAAGATATACTTAAAGTAAACCGGTGTCAGCTGCAGGCCAAGACAAGAGGAGAGAGTAAAAAATTTAATTATTGGAAGTTTTTCTTCATATTTCTGGCAATTAACACACATATACATAGCTGCATTATGTCCAATTCTACGCCATTTATAAAAGCAGATGTGAAACAGACTGTTGCTAACTGTCTTAAGATTAAAGTGTTATAGACTCAGATATATCTAAGTACCTCTGTTACATGCCACTTTTACTCATTATTTTCAAAAGCAGATGGGAAAGAATTCTTTACCATGTAATAACTATTTTTGCCATGTGTTGCGCACATGTATTCTATTTCCAGCAACACCACCACCAAGCGCATGAGATCAGATTATTTTTGCCAGCAGGTTTTCTCTGCCAAGGATATAAATGGCTAAGCAGGCTCAGTTCCCTCACCAATAAAGAAATCAGGTGCCACAGGCACTTAGTACTCCAGAAAAAAGCATTACTTAACTCATACAATGCACTGTGCCAATCTGCCTCAGAAAACTGTGAAGAAAACTAGCATCCTTTCTTCACAAATCAACATGACAAATACCCGCATATGTGAAATGAGCATTTCAAACTAAAGTGACTACTCAATTTGACTTAGTATTTATGGAAGAGATCTGGACCTTAGACACAGCAGCGGCAAGTCATACGTTCAGAGGTATATAATAGAAACAAAGAGGAATTAAGTTCCTTATCTAAGAATAAATGCATTTACCAGGGCTTCACCAAACTTATCTTCTCAATTTAGTATGATTAGGGCTAATCAATAATTTGTAACTTCCTGTTAATGTGATCTTCACATGGTTTTAGTCCCTTTAAAACCACAAAGTTTCAAACCATTTCATATGGATCATAGATGAGTGAGTTTAAGTTCTGAAAAAAAGATTGATCCATGAGCATGCTATTGCTCTCTTTTTAACTAAGATTTTAACAGTGAAAATTACATTAACTAAAATAGCTAGTCTCCACCATAATCAAGTCAAAATGGCTCTTGTATCATAAAATTAGAGCATTGTTTAGGCTGAAAAAGACCTTCAGGATAATCGAGACCAATCATTTTCCGTGCCCATGTTCCTAAGTGCCATATCTACACATCTTTTAAATACCTCCAGAGATCTTGCTGGACTCAACCTATTTGCTCAACACCTCTACTAACCCATTACAATTGCCAAACCATGAACAACATGCTATTACAAAAAGACAGAATTCCACCCAATACAGTTCTGTATTAGGGCAATTATATAAAACTCTATTTCAAAATATGCAAAGTTGCCTTGGAAATCTAAAAACTTGTAATTATTACAGAGAGTGCAAGTAATTTGAAAAGATAAAGTTCCTGGATTGTCTTAATGCCAGTTATGACGCTAACCCAGCCCTCACAAGATCTGAAAAAAAGAAAAAAAAGTGAACAATTAAATGTTTTCATTCTTAAATACAGACAGCTTTTTCTCCATTCCAAGATTTGAAATTAAAGGCTTACAGCAAAACCACATTGCTGATGAAGGTCTATCAAGAAAGACAGTCAAACAATATTTTGTAATTCAGGAATATATCTCAAATTTATAATCTAATACCTAATATTCTAAGGTGCTGCAATTCCAGACTCCAAGAAAAAAATGCAATATGTGAAGAGGTGAGAATAACAATACCCATAAATCATCTCTCATAGTTATCTCTAACTGCTAACCATGAAGGGCTAGAAGTATGGAAAGAATCTTTTTCCAAAACCTGGGTATTACCAGAAAAGTGCTAATGGTACTTTTGGATTAAAAATAGCTAAGGAGCACCTCCCTAAATACTAAGTTCTTAATTAAGAATTCACCACAGTATTCTGAAAATAGAATGGGGAAAAAGAATAACCCTCTATGGCTCCAACACCTGTCAGAACAGGCTTAAAGTGACTTCAAGCATCCCTCTAGCAAAGCTAAAAAGGAGTACAGTAGCATTAAAGCAATGTTGGTATTCATTACCACACAGGACATTTTTGGAACTAATCCAGCTAATGACTCCAGATTTCATTTTTCATGTCATACAAAGCCACAGATTTGTACTGCTTGACTCTGGATAGCAGGTAAGCCTCCACTCCATCGCTTCCCCATTGCACAGCAGGATGGAGAAATGAAAAGAACTGCAAAAGCGGTGGGGAGGGAGAAGGGGACCCACCTTGCCGGTTGAGATAAAGGCAGTTTAATAAGTACAAGTAGAAAAAAGAAGAAAACAAATTATGCAAAACCAGTCATTCCCCACCAGCAGACCAATGTCTCTACAGTCCTGAGCAAAGTATAGTTTGGAAAACAACTACCCAATTTTACTCCTGAGTATGATGTCATATTTACAGAATATTCCCCTGCTCAACTCACATTGGCTGTGCCAGCTGTTCCCTGCCCCAGCCTCTTGCATACCCTCAGCTGACTGACTGGCACAATGAGAAGCATAAGGGACCTTGATGTTGTGCAAACACTATTGAGTGACAACTATAAAACACTGGTGTCTTTTCAACACTGTTTTGGTCATCAGTCTATAATACAGCACCATACGGGCTGCTACATGGGAAATCAACTCTAAGCTCGGCATGCCCAATAAAAGTTTTAAAGATAAGACCACTAATAATTAATGCATTTGTTAGTATTCACAATAACCACAGAGGAAAAAACTCAAATACTTCAAAATAGCTACAGAGAGGTGCAGAAATCTGAAAGCCAACATATACAAGGGTATCAGAGGACTCATCTGAACTGCCCTGTGACTTCAAAGAGCTTAAAGATACCAATGATGACTACACAATTATTCCTGTAGGTTTAGATATTAAATCAACAATTATCTAGCTTTAATTGCAGGACACAGACTATAGCTTGCTTAAAGATGACAAATTATACCATACTAAGAATTTTTCTGAACAGGAGAATCTCAAGAAGACTTTACTCACTTCCATGGAAACAAAACTGTTCAGATACAGCATCCTGTCCACCAGTCTAGTTAAGTCTTTCTTTAAGATAGTCAAGTTCATCTACACATCTCTAACACGTAAGCAATTACAGGAATTTCTTACATGGTATCATGTATGCCAATAGTCTTCTGATTACATGCTTCTATGATCCAAGAAAAAAAGGAGGGGGAAAAAAAGTGTGATGCATATGAGTACCTGTACACAAAATTCAGTGCAACTCCCAAACAGTCCTAAGCAGTGCCACGAGGACTATATTCCAAAAGTCAAATCCAATTGTAACAACTATATGAAATATAGGAATTCATTTACTCATGCAACCTAGGAAATATGGGTTTGGATAAACCTGATAGAAATAGTATCAATCAAAAAGTAAAGGCATTGCACTTGCAGCACATACATAGCCATTAAAGATACATTCCCAAGCAGCAAAATCTGCAACAAGCCAGTGGCATCACCAAAGACATCTGAGGAGCAAACCCTTGAGAAGCGTATTAAAAAAAGACAAACAAATACAGACGAATACCATTTCTAAATATTTACACAAAATATTTTAAGTATTTTATATCCAGAAAGCACAGCCTCTTTATAAGAGCAAATGGGAAAACAAGCTGTCCAACTATCTAGGGACATCCACTGCAGAACACAGTTTTCCCAATAAAAAATGTTCTGCATCATCGTGTACCTTTTCCATTTTAATTTAGTCTGTTCTGGTATATCCACCCCAGAAAATATTTCACTGATAATTCATTATAAGTAAGGTCTGTATATGTGTTTCTCTGTTCTAGGTAGTAAGGTGAGGTACCTTTCATTGCTTCATAATCATCAAGACGTCACTTTTATTTTAAGTCTGGGATATGCTGAAGTTGCATATCCCAGATATTCACCGTTCCTGCGCGTGTCAAGTTTGGACAACAAGTCACTACCAATGTCTACCCTGGAGACTTCTCTATCATTATTGTAACAATCCAAAAGATCTAGAGCATTGCATCAATTTCAAGTATCTCAAGAAACTTTAGAAGTTCTCCAGCAGTTCAGGATCGTACTTGATTTACTTATTTGTAAGCTATATTGTTATATTTACATTTATTCATTAAATGACTTTCAGTCATTTGGTTATAAAAGTCTTAGCTCTAAAGTTAGACTCCAGTCCCCTATTTACCATTACAGAAAGCAAGCTACACCTCCAAAATTTTTACTCAGTATAATATAAACAAGATGTAGGAAGGCAACTCAATAATGGCCAACTGTTTCCTTCAGACATCTGTCTCCCTAGGTTTTCTGTACAGCTACTCAGAGCATGACTGACTGCCATACATATAATCCAAACAAATAAATTTCTCTTATCACCAGTACATTTATTTGTAACTACTTTTCCAGACATAACCAATTACTTTGTACCTAATATTTCAATTTAACAATTTTAGACACTCAATTTGATCCATTTTTCCCATGGTTTTATAATTTTTAAAGGCTTTGGGAAAGTCATTCCCTTTCTTGTTACCTTCCTCTGCATAAAGAACTAACCAAATACCACTACCTCAGAAATATATCTTTTACCTAGAATTTTTTTTTTTTTTAATATTTTAGGTGGCTTTCACTGGAAAAAGTATTTCCAGAAAATACCACATTAATTGTGCGCATTTGTTGTAATGGACTAAAAGCCCAAGACAATTTGTTAAACTACTAAAACAGAAAAAAAAATTTAAATCTACTTTTTAATCAGCAGGTAAAACAACATCCTTAGTATGCTCTCTAATAGACAACGATGCACTTTAATCCTGCTTGTTTACTTCCCAGAACACATAAACCAGCTGAACGACACCAAATACAGTATAGCTTTCTGCTGCTCAAAATGAGTTCTAAAGACAGACATCCATCACGTAAAATACTCCCACATTTCCAGTAACTGAAGTAGGTGCTGTATTTCCACATAACTGTATTACAGAGTCCAGTCTATAGTAAATATTATACTAGTAAAGCACTAGCTTGATCAATCAAATTAGGTAACTGTCTACAAAATGTTGATTCAGTTTGGCAAAGCACACCACACAACTAGAGAACCAATTCAGATAGATTTGGATCTTTTTTAGTCAACTTTAAGTAATAGCATGGATCTCAAGTTCAAGATGGCTTCAGTTCTATTGAGGAAGGAGAAAGAAGACTGCTTGTATCATTGGAACAAATAAAGATCTCCATTTTTTATCAGATGTCGCAAGCCACACAAGAGAAGGAATGGTCAGATGTTCTGTTTCATCAGCTTGAAAAAGCAAATCTCAAAATTGCATTAACCAAGGAACAATACTGCTAAAAAGATGACTCTCTAGCTGGAACTCATAATTTATGTTTCACTAATGGCCTGATCTTAAACTTGTTTTTTTTTTATTTTGTGCACACAAATCACAGTAAGCTATGGTCTACAGCTCATTCAAGACCAAAAAAGGAAGAAAAATGGCATGGAAATATCCACAACTAGCATTACAGCTGAATACATCCAGTTACCAGAAATTTTTAAGGTTTTATGTTGTGGCAATATTAGCTATGAATTAAGTTGTCTCAACATCCACTAGACCTTAAGAAATCTTTGACACAGGAGACAAGTACACAGTGGTTGAAAATACTTTCATTTTAAATTGTCTGTATTCAGTGAAACAATGGAATCCCTCTCAGACAGAAATATAATATTTTTATAAATTGCTCCTGATACTAAAGGAGTAACTAAACTGAAGTTGTCATTAGAGAACTTCAAAACTAGAGAAGGACACACAATATTTCATACACAAGTCTTCAGAGCACACAATGTAGGAAGAGTGAGTCATCTAAACAGATGCCATACACAAGCCTTAAGAAAAAAATCCTGCACCTCAAGTGAGGGATGGAAAAAAGAACCAAGTACTTATAGATTTAGTCTTTCCTGTTGAAGTTATTGCACTTCAACTTCTGTACCATACTTATTACACAGCTCTGGTCACTACTCACTCAACTGGAGAGAAATCTTCCTGACTACTTTTATTTTAAACCATTTTTTGCACAAGTTCCTCTGAGACTCTATATAACCAACCCACCCTCAATTCATAGCTCTTCAAGAATAAAGGTCTTGCCTCAGTATTACTTTGAAAAATCCATAATAACTGGATGTGTAGGTTAACTTACGCTCTCTGCCAGTTCCCCTCCTTAGTAAGAAAGGGAAGAAAATACAATTAAAAGATTGTGGGTCAAGATAAAGACAGGGAGATCACTCACTTGCTACCACCGTGCACAAAACAGACTGGACTTAGGAAAGATAAATTTAATTTATTGCCAATAAAAGACAGATAGTGAGAAACAAAAACCAAAATAAACCCAGCTTCCCCCTATCATTCCTTCTTCCTTTTTTCCTGGCTTAACTTTATTACTAACTCCCCCATGTCTCCCCACTGACGTGCAGAGTAAAAGGGAGGGTGAATGGGGCTTGCAATTCAACCTGCCACTCTTTCCTCCTCACTCTTTTTCCCTGCTCCAGCATAGAATCCCTCCCACACAATACAGTCTTTCCCAGGACTTCAAGAACTGCTTCAGCATAGTCCTTTCCACAGAAAGTCCTTTAGAAACAGACTTCTCCAGCACAGGCTCCCCATGGGCCACAGTTGCCAGAACATCTGGTCCTGTATAAGCTGCTCTCCACAGGTCACAACTTAGCCAGGAACCTGCTCCTGACTGGTCTTGTGATGGGCTGCAGCTTCCATCAGGGTCCACCTGCTTCAGCATGGGGTTCCTCATGGCCTGCAGTGTGGATATCTGCTCCAGATTGGTCTTCATGAGCTCCAGGTTGACAACCTGCTTTGACATGGTGTTGTCTTTGGGCTGCAAGGGAATCTCTCCTTTGGCACTTGAAGCACCTCCTCGCCTTCCTTGCTACTGATCTGGGGATCTGCATGGTTGTTCCTCTTGCATCTTCCTCACTCTTCTCTCATGGCTGCTGCACATGGTTCTTTACAATTTCTAATACATATGTTACCACAGAGGTGCCACCAGCATCTCTTTAAGACTCAGCATGGGCAGTCACAGGTCTGTTTTGGAACTGGCTGCAGCTTGCTCTGTCGAGTACCAGGACAGCTCCTGGTCACCTCTCAGAGAGGCCCATGTGAACTAAATACATTGGTGTAAAAGCTCTATACCCAGCTAGAGAATAACTTTCAAAAAGCTGAACAAATGAAAACCAAATTCTATCATCTTCTCTAAGGCATTGCACCAAGCAATGAGAAGACAGAGAAGTGATTCTTAGCTTAAAATTTCCTAGTTGATTAGATGCTGATTTGAAGACTGCACTGTTGAGTACTGTCCCACCCAATTTCCTACCATATTCCTTGTGCCTGCTTGTTCATCAGGAATGGATCAGTCTTTTGCAAATTAAAAAAGTGAACATTGTTAGATTTTCATATTCTTACTGAAAAACTCCGGAAATTCTCCTGGAAAACTCCTTTTTTCCATTTTTTAGCCCTGAAAAATCCACTGTCATTCCAATGTATTCTGAAATTTAGTATGTGTTGTCAGAGTAGAAAGCAGAGGAGCATTTGGAGTTAGATGACTGAGGTACTTCCAAAAGAAAGATATTTAAACCAGTTTTTCTTACTAGGATTTTTTTCTGTGTATAGACTAGAGGATCAAACCACAATCCTAACTGCACTCTTCATTGGCTCAGTTGTTCAACATGTACTCTAGAAAACCATAACAGGAATTAGTCATTCCAGAAAGACAACATCAAAATTAAGATTCAAATTATCTACGTCGGACAAATGCAAGCTGTGGAATCCAAATGTAACAGATGACTGTGCACACTCACAAGACAGAGCTGCCACATGGCTGGCCAATCGAACGCATTTCATGTCACTGATGTTGCCATAGGAGAAATGCAACTGTTGTTGAGTCTAATAGTCTACAAGCAGCTAACAGTGCTTGGAGTCTGAACACTGGTAAAAGCTTGGAATGAGAAAGAGGAAAGAACCTAGCTACAGTCTAGTGAGACATTTATTTGGGGGAATGAAAGGTACATGCAACAACAAATATTCAGAAGACACTAAAACATTTTCATGTGTGATCTGAATGCTCAAGAGGGAAGAGTGGAGTAATACACAAAATCTCTTCTCAGTTTCTGGTACAGGAGCTGAAATCTGGAGAACCAAATATGGTCTGGGAAAGCATACACTCCTCCTTGCTTGCATAACAGAGACTGCAAGAAAAAAAGAGATTACACTCACAGTAATACCTCCCTACTACTCCTGCTAGTTCTACAAAAATAAGAGTAGGTCAAGTATTTGAGAGCTATTATGAAACTCCTCTACTCCTCCATATCAAAACCTCATAAACAAAGAAGTCTTCAAAGAATTGCTCTACCAGGCTTGTCTGCTTCATAAACTTCTGCCAGAAAAACTGCACCACCTGGAAGTGGCAGCCGGGAATTAGACTCTATATAGCAAATTCAACCCTGCTGGAAACAAAATTCTGATGCAGACAAATTATGCCAACAGGAAAAGCATTTGGGTTGGCTTTACTCACACCACAGATTCAAATGGTGAATTTCTCCTGGACCAGAGATTTCTTCTGCTTTTCCAGGAAGGGACTTTATTGGCCAAGCTGCAGTAACTTTTAGGTCAAAGTGGTTTAAAGAGCTCGAATACCGGAATTTTTTAAACTGTCTTGAAAGTCTGTCGTAACAACAGCAAAAAGTTAACTGTCTATATTCTGGTATGTCTCAAATGTTTTTGAAATAAAGTCTCCAAAGAATATTTTTCAAATATGTCACATAAAAATTGTTCCAAAGCTTGCTCTCTTTGCATGCAAACATATACAAAGCAAATAACCTCACAACCTCTCTCTCATATAGTCCATCTGACTTTGAAAAAATACTGAAGAGAGACTATTCTAAGCACTTATACTCTAAACACAGTCACCACAAAAGTCTCAAGAACTTACAAGTTACAACAGAAAGCTCTCCTAACTCTCCCAGGCAAATCAAAATCCAGAAGCAGTGTGTTTCTCTAGTCCTTTTCTCCTTCATGAGATAGCAAGATTTTTTCCTGCATATCAACACAGGAGGGATGGATGCATGAAAACTGACAACAACTCACATTTGGATTTTTAAGAGAAATTATCTCTGACTGGACTTGAACAGTAAGAGTTAAGCAACTGCCCTGGTTGTTCAGGCACCAGAGGTACTACTCTGAATGGTAAAACAGTAGCAAGCAGTTTTATTTATTAGCATGAGCTGCAAACTGAACCAATGGACTATGGGCCAGTAAGTTACTAACTGAGACAAATACATGAAGAATATGTTTTTTTAATGCCTTCTAGAGAGGTCACGAAAAGAGTGCTGCAGGAACATGACAGTACCAAGAAAAACAACAATACAAGGAATAGCAAGCAAAAAAGGTAGAAGGAAAAGAAAATAATCAGAATCTGTTTCTTTAATCACTATAACCATCAACACATAAAACTGTTTAAAAAGGAAAGACTATTACCTGATCCCACAGTTTTTAATTGCAAAATACAGCACAAGCCCTATTTCATGTCATCAAACACACTGACAAGAGTGGGTGAGATGAGAAAAAACAGAAGAAAGCAGGAGACTAGAACCATTCAGCAGTCTTCAGCTTCAGCCAAAACATATCCAAAGGTAAAATTCTACAATAACTAGAAGTTCTATAAATATTATCTTAGCTTTTATTCAAAGCCTTATAAAACTGAAAAACAAAAGCTTTAAGGTGCAATATTAGCTTGTTAAATTCTTCGGACCAAAGCCATTCTCAAATACTCTCTGAAAACCAAAAAAAAAGTACCCTTAAACAATGTATTTTATTTGTACCTTTTTTTGACTACACGTAGTTAAAATCAGAAGCTCTAAGACTGTCTCCAGAATGACCTTAATTGAGCAGTGAGGTTGGACCAGATGCCTCACTGAGGTCTCTTCCAACCTTTTCCATTCTGCGAACACACCAACACAAAATTAGATTTTGCAACAACTTGTGGATTCTGCCTCCTCTTTTCCTCACAGTACTGTATCACCCAACACTATTATGCATACTTACTTCTAGAAATATTTTGAAGATTAAAAAAGCCTAAAAATCTGCTCACAAAAAAGTACCTCAGCAATATCACTAATACACATATGTTAAAATTATATTAATAATAAAAAATAAGCCTATTCAAACTGCCTATGTTAATACAATTTGGCCCCTTGTGTGAACACAGCACATCCCATGATTGCTTGGTCACAGATACTTTACCCATGAGACACATGCCTTATTCCATGTATAAGCCTCTGCCTTCCTCAAGAATGGAACACTGTCAGGAAATAAAGACTCCCGTACAGACTCACCTGCTTTGGCTGCAGAATGGTGCAAGTATACAGTCTCGACTTACATAGGCCAGGACTGGTCATACATGCTCACTCCAGAAAGGCCAATACTTTACTTATTTTATTTCAGGTTAGAAAGAAAGGACCCAAGAAGTGACTCAGTGCCAGAGCATTTCTAATGGCAGCACAAAAAGCCCTCATAGAAATAATTACTGATAGTCATAGTCTATGCATAATCATAGACATCCTTAACCCTAGACATGTAAGGTTTTGACTTCTGGGTGTCCCTTTTGATCAGTGCTAGAGCATTAATGAGGAACTTTTGGCACCCACAGATGTATAAAATATTAAAAAAGAGTCACAAAGAAAAGAGTAGGTAAAGACTCAAAGTGAATTTTATGTAGGATATGATTGCTGGCACATCTCTACATTCTTTTATACAACTCCATTTTTGTCCCCCTCCAATTTCACCATGTGAAAATACCATAATTTGAAACCATACCCAAATCTACATCAGTCATCAACAGAGTTTAAATATTTTAATCATCCATACTGCTACTTTGAGAAAAATGTTGGATGTCATGTTTTGTGGACTAGGTCTTAGAAGTAAACAAGACAATCAGCTTGTGGCTTTGACTGATATTTATTGATAGCTAAGGAATGGCAGGATTTAATGATCTTGGACTTCATTCCACACATAAAAGGGAACTACATTCTAGGAAAAAGTTTCCCAATATGCAGTCTGTAAAACGTCAGATGGTGGTCCAAAAAATAATCATAAAAGTGTATTTTTAAAAACATACATTCCCACACATGTTAGCAAGAAAACATTATTGAGGAAATACAAAAAAACAAAAACATTCCAGGTTTAGCCTAATTAAATAGCACTATAAGGCATAAGAAAATGTGACATTTTACAAGATGATCCTTGCATTTTTTAAGGAAATTAAATGTTCTTGAAGTAACACATTCTCCTTTAACATTTAAGTTTGAAAACACTTTCTTCTGTTCTACTGAATTTCCTGAGTCCCCTCCAGAAACTGCCTTCTTACATCCAGTATGTTCCTCTCTTCATCTTACTTCCCTAAGCCGTTAACCTGTTTTTTTCCAGATCTCACTATGCTTCCTCAATTATCATTCTCTTTAGAGACACCTATTAAAGTCACCTACTGAAGTAATCCATCCATCCACTGTGCAATTTTTGTCTATTTTTATTAACAAACTCAGCCTCAGGTATTCTGTTTCACTCTTAATTTCAGTTACCGCAGCTGGAACATCCTTTATTTCACTTGTTCAGCTACAGGAATGTCCTTTCTTAGGATGCTTGTTTTACCCATCACTTTTTTAAAATTAGAGACACCTAGTTCACACCCTATCTCTACTTCCTGGGTTAAGATCCAGATATAGCTATCCAACCTAACTAAACAGCACTATCCAATAGCTACTGTCTTTCACAGTCTTCTTTTCAGAACTCATTTTCCTTCCTAATGTCCTTGTATCTTCTCTATTGTTATGTCTTAATACATACTCTGAATGGCTCGGTTTTCGAAGCCAGACAAACAAGCAGCAAGGATTATGTTAAATCTTTATACCAAAACAGCTCAGAAGAGACAGCTAACAAATAATACTTGAGACATACTTGGAGCTCGTAAGTACAGTAATAGTAGCATACCTGAGATACTCTCCCTCAAAATCAGTATTTCTGCTCTCCTATTTCCAATATACCACTACTACAAAATTCAAGAATGTCAAATAAAAAACATTGTTAAAAAAGCCCAACAGCCATCTTTTTATTTCAAGTACATAATACTTAACTTGAAACACAGTTTGCATTTGTTGCTCTGATGCTTCATTCTTCATCAGTTTAAAAACTACAGTTTTTTTCTGAGATGACTAAAACTTAAAACTTCTTGATTTAAAACAAGATACAACCTTTAAATTAAATATGCTGATTAACACATACACATTTAACCTATTTATACGTATTACTAAGTACTGAATTGAGTATTCCCTTTTTTCCAAGACAATTATTTTCACAAGTCTTGTAAGTGACAAACTGTATCTGCATGAGAACAGGCTTACTAAAAGCAACAAAAAGAATTCTAAACTTTACTAAAAGTGCTTGGGTATGTTACATATTTAAAAAATTGGAAAAATTAATTTGCATTTAAAACTATATTAATTATGTTATTTGTGGCAGTCAAGAATGACAACTACATAAACGATCAGAAAAGTAAAATTTCAGAACTGATCTCCTCTTTCTTGACAGTTCTATTAATGTATTAGAAAGGACAAACTGTTTTAGTTCTGTTTTCATTTCAAATGGGTGTAAATTTGAATAAAGTAAGAACTGGTTGAAACATTTTTAAATAAGAAGACTATTCACTTGATATTCATAAAAGATACTGCTGTATGAATTGATCTTGACATGTCAGCAAATTCTGTTTCCCAGCACCTGGTAGTTGAGAGCTTTTGCTTTTCTGAGCACTTTGGCATGATGCATGTACGGTTGGATATGTGGGCTGGGTTGTGTGCCTTTTGTTTTGATTTGTTTTTAATTTGAGAATACATTCAGCCTGCAGTAACATGCATATTCATCATGAAATTTTAAATTTACATATGTTTCCTTAATTAAAAGTTCAAGTTAATGTATTTAAAAGACAGGTTTGGTACAACTTTCTAAAAAGCCTCTTTATATGGCCTCTAAAAGTATTTGTACCTTATTCTGACATACTTGCAAGTGTTTCTAGATCAATTAAATAGTTTTTCACCATCATGGTTAAACTATTATATATTTTTAAATACTTTATGACACAGAAAGAATAAACCCAATATTTGATTTGTGTTAGCAATCGAGGAAAATAATTCAAAAATGTTTTGTTTGTTACTGAGATGAATATATGAAAAAGACATGTTTCCTTGGAATCTGGGCCTTTTTTTTTTTTTTTTTTAAGTGCAACAAGGGAATATGGATTTCCAGCTTCTCAGGAAAATTAAGTTTGCATACCAGCACAGAATATCCCCGGGACTTCACTCCGGAATACAACAGTTCGTACTTTCTTATCAGATTTCAAAGCATCCACAGCTTTTGACATCTACAGAGAAAAGGAGGAAGGGGAATCACCAAACACTTCTTAAAGTGCTTCGTTCCAATACTTCACCTTTATACTAAAAACTATTCTTTTCACTTACCATTTTTACAAGATTTTTGCTAAGTGCATTCTTGGCATGAGATCTGTTTAATCCAAGCACCACAATTCCTGGAGGGGAAGAAAGATCACATCATTGTTACAATGCAGTGAAATATGTATCTTCTATGTAAACTATTATTATTTTGAAATTATACAAAAAGCACTGAGGACTGAAAAAAAAAGCCTGTGTAATCACTACTGCATTTCTGAAAGAAAATAAAATTATTTACTCTTTTCAATATTCAACAGAAATTACACTTACCTTAAGAACAAAAATATGGCCCTAACATCTTCATGTGGAAACAATGCTTACAAAGGTTGAATGCAGAATTATACAACTGCATGCACAAATCTCATGTTAGTGCATGAAGTTCTGACATGCAATCAGGAAAGACGCTTAATTGTAAAGCACATATTTCCATATTTAGAGAGCCTGTCGCCAGAGACTTCTTAAATCATGAAGTGCTATCACAGCAAAGACCAGCAACTCTGATACAGATAAAAGGAAGTCATAAACAAAGAAAGAATGCCACCAATGGGAAACATGTACTTTTGTTTAAAAAGGAAAAAAATCAAACAAAAATTCTCCCCTGAAACACAAGAATCAAGCTCAATGCTTGGTACGTGGCTCCAAAGACACATTCACAGCTCCCTTAGTCCAGTCACAGATCAATTATCTAACTGACTGATTACCTCTGCGTTGGTTTGAATGTTGCAGCAGAAACAAAAATTGTCTTTATTTTGCCCCCCTCACCTTAACAGGCATGATTTTCAAAGAGGAAAATTCTCAAAAGTCTATTTTGGTAATGCCTAAGTTTACCACAACTACAGCAAACTTTTACACAATTACTGCATGAACCCAACACAACTGCCTGAGTTCAAAACACCAGCACACAGCCCTGATCCTGCCCTGGTAACATTTTATCAACCAGGACCTTTTATGCAGAGAATGCAAGCATAAGGGGAAACAAAAGGACAAGCGCAGGACCAGGAACAAAAAGGCAAAAAGGGAGCTCTGTCTCAAACAAAAATGCCCACAGTATTGCCACCAACCTACGATATGAAAAAACAAAATTCCAGAAACTCAGTGCTTTCCCAGGATTACTACTTCACCACTCAGCTTTGAATGCAAGATCTATACACATAATCTTGCTCTTGTACCCTTCCTTGTCATCTCAGTGCATACTGTTTCTTCTGTTTCTGGAAAACATGTCCTCCCTTAGGACTGACCCATTAGTGTTTGAGCTCCCTTCCTCTCCTTCCTCCTGCATGTATGTTGCACACACATGCATACAAGACAAGATTTAAAAGAACTCCTGCTCCTTCTGCACTTACCAATTTGAAGACAAAGTCTTCCATTTGCCAGCTGCCACTCTCAAGATTCAACTAAGAACAGTGTCAAATGCAAGCAATAAAGCACACATGCCTTCCTTGCTCTTAAGGTACAGTCAATTGGTAAGTATAGATACTTCCTAAAAGGGGAGTGGAGCCAGGTCAACCCATATGACCTTCATTCCCTTCTTCTACAAGCTTGAACTTCCATGTTTATTCCTATTGTTGGAGACAGTCATACGGGACTGCCTGCAAAGGTCGTTACTCAGCACTTACACAGGAATCTGTTTATATTCTGTAAAGCAAAAAGGACTGATGCTGTAGCACTTTTCTTCAGCTGTTACAACTTCATCTCCAGGAGGAGAATCACTCCAAATTCAAATATTCCGTATGTTCAACACAAGTAGATTAGGCAAAAGCATCATCGCACATTAAAGCAACAAAAAGACCCTTCACCCTGACTTCACTTTGATTTTCAGGCACTACAAATCCCATGCTTGAATAAACTAGAGATGCTATTATCCCAAGCCATCCTTCAGTCAGGAAACAGAGTCCTTTTCAGAAGTATGTTATACTTAATGGCAATGACACTTAATGACACTTGAATTTTTCTTCTCCCCACTGGAGCCCAAAGACTGCTACTCCACCACCACCAATAGTGTATTCAGAAGGAAGCTCCAGTTAACATTAAAGCACTTAAAAGATTTTTTCCTACAAAGGAATGATCCTTGAAGACAAATCATACAAGTCAATTTTTGCTTAGCAGTGTCATATCAAGTCATAAAACTACCACTTCTGCTTCCTTCTACAGAAGTAAAAGATAAAGATGGCACCCACCCAGTGGTTTTTATTTAAGTATAAAAAAATGTGAAGCAAGAATTGCAAGAGGAAAAGTATAAAAGGTTTGCAAGCTATACCTACATATTGCAGTAATATATATACAAAAGACATTCCTTACAGTCACATTTGAATCATTATTTTTCTGACATGCCATTACTACAAGATCTGAGCATCCTGAGGATGAAAGGGACCTTGAAGATCATACAGTTCCAAGCTCCCTGCAGGGACACCTTGCAGTAAACCAGGTTGTCCAGAGGCCCATCCAACCTGGCCTTGAACACCTCTAGGGATGGCGCATCCACAGCTTCTCTGGGAAATCACCTTCAGTCCCTAAGAGCAAAGAATTTCTTCCTAATAGCTAAACTAAAGCTTCTCTCTTTCAGTTTAAAGTCCATCTCTACATTTCTTACAGGCTCCCTTCAGAAAATTGAATGTCACAGTAGGCCACCCCGAAATCTAGCCTTCAGGATGAACTATCCCAATTCCCTCAGACTTTTTCAACAGGAAAGGCACTCCATCCCTCTAAACATATTTATGGCTCTTCTGGACTCGCTCCAACAGGTCCTTATCCTTCCTGTGGTGGGACCCTGAATGCAGGGTTCCAGATGGGGTCTCACCAGAGCAGAGCAGAGGGGAGCAGAGGGGCAGAATTCCCTCCCTTGCCCTGCTGCCCATGCTGCTTTGGATGCAGCCCAGGACACGTTTGGCTTTCTGGGTGCCCATGGCTGGGTCATGTCCAGCCTCTCACCCACCAGCACCCCCAAGTCCTTCTCACAGGGCTGCTTTTGATCTGTTGATCCCCCAGCCTGTGCTGGTACCAGAGGTTATCTGTGCCTGTGCTGACACCAGAGGCTCTGACCCAGGTGCAGCACATTGTACTTGGTTTTGTTCAATTTCATGAGATTCCCATGGGCCCACTTCCCAAGCTTGTCCAGGTTACCCTTTGGATGGCATCCCATCCTTCAGGTATGTCAACTGTACCACTCAGCTTGGTCTCATCTAAAAATTTGCTGAAGCTGAACTCAATCCCTTCACCTATGTCATCAATGAAGATACTAAATCACAGTGGTCCCAGTATAGACCCCTGAGGCCTTGTCACTTGTCACTGACATCCATCAGGATCCTGAGCCATTGACCACTACACTCTGGATGCCACCATCCAACCAGCTTCTAATCCACTGAACAGTCCATCCATCAAATCCATCTCTCTCCACTTTCGAAAGAAGGATGTTGTGGGGAACTCTGCAACAAGCTTTCCCAAAGTCCAGATAAATGACATCTGTAGCCATTCCCTTGACCACTGGTGGAGTGAACTCCATCATTCAAGGCCACTGAGTTGGTCAGGCAGGACTTACTCTTGGTGAAGCCATGATGGCTGTCTTGAATCACCTCCCTGTCCTCCATGTGCCGTAGCACAGCTTCCAAGAGGATCTGTTCCATGACTCTTCCAGGCACAGAGGTGAGCTCATGGGTCACTAGTTCCCAGGCTCCAGCTTTCTGCCTCTTTTAAAGATGGGTACAATGCTTCCCCTTTTCTAGTCATGAGGGACTTGACCTGAGTGTTTTGACTTTTCAGTAATACCTGTTACATTGTCATATGAAGCATTTAATTATGGTCCATTCTTCCTAAAGCACACAAATATATCTGTGCTTTCCAAAATCCTTTAAAATAAACAGAAAAATCTGCTTGTGAAAGAAAATATATTAAAATGTAATCATTATGAAATATAAGTAGAAATTAGTAGTAGTACTGGTAGTAGTATTTGCTTTGTTGGTGTATGGTATCAAAAATGTGACAGATCTACTAAGAAGGAATAAGCATTCATATAATGCTAAAGCAAATATTAATGTCATAGCTTTTCCTGGAGTCATCCCCACCTTATTTCTGGGACACACTTCAGGACATAATGTGCATCTATTAAAAATACATCTGCATACTGAAAACTAACTTCATCTTAACCGGCTAGGCTCTCCAAGAGATGATGATTAGTGTTATCTAATATAAGGAGCAATATTCCTGTATACTACTTTCCTAGCCAACCATTAGAGGCAAAGCATATGTAAATGTACAATATGTTCTCTACTTATAAGTTGCCCCTGTCAAAAGAGAAAGCTGCCTGTGGTGTAATTGTCAGTGTTTAAGAGAAAAAGAAAATGAAAGTTACATTATAAAAGTTTTACTAGAAAAATGAAAGTTATATTGTATTATAAAATGAAAGCATAGCAAAAGCAGGAAATGTTTTTTACTGAAATAAGGATACAAACGTATCTGGAAGATAGCTTCAAAATATCTGTAAATTCCCAGAAACATCCTGGTTTCATATCATACACTAAATTTAATACTTGAACAAAGTGAAGAGATTAGATCCTGGTTTAACTAATGTTTGTATCATCACACAGAAAATCTTATTTTTAATAATGTTTTTATCTCATTTATCTTGCACATTTTAGAGATCAAAACATTCATCCTCAATGTTTGATAGAAACACATTTAAATGGTTACTTAAAAATTAATCTTATCTTTGAACCAATATTAGTAGTTTTGTCAGATTCACTACATCTGCATATAAAGTACTTGCAGAATCTTTTTTATTTGTATTTATTTTATTATTTATTTGCATTAAATACACACACACATAATTTTCCATAATTAAAAAATATTTTAAAATGTCTGAATTACGCTTTGAAAAATGGAAGGAGGATAAAAGTAAGTTATTTTTAAGCTTGTTTCACTTAACTACTCAGATAAACCAAGGCAGACAAGTGGACTTAGACGTTTATTATTCTACAGTAGTTTCTTAAGCAAAACAGGAACATATGGTGAATATATCATGCACAATTCTGGTGGCTTTCGTTAATCATCTTATCAAGAAGTATTTAAGTGAAAAATCACACAGATGTGTGCTAACCAGCACTTTTTAAAAGCACCAAAACACTCTTCAAAATCCCCTATCTGAGCCTGTTTCATCTCTAAATTCTGATTTAACTCTTTTCTGCACTTCTTAAGTTAGTAGATCTCACTTGCTCAGCCCTGCTTTAAACATAGCAAAAGAACAGGAAGTTTTTCCAATTTATCAGCTAGCTATCAGTTTCCAACCTCTGAGCAAACAATTTCAACCAAGACTGGATTTTTTTTGCCCATTCCATGTACATTAAAATTCTAACTGATGAAGACCAAAACCTGTCTTACTCTAAACAGAACCAAAACCAGCTGGGAAATTTAACCATAAGAAGTCATTCTAGTGTAAAATCTAAATTTTATAAATATTTATATCACATTCCAGCAAGTGACACTGCAACACTGGAGTCAAGACTAAAAAGATATTTTTCCCAATTGCACACATAACTTAAAAATCCAAAGCACTAGGTTCATTTATATTTGTAATGGGATCACCAATGCAATTTGGCTAAGTTCTGAAATGTCAATAGCTGTAATACATTTCAGCCCTAGTGATGATCAAATAGAATCTCAAATAAAGTAAAAGATATATACTTAATAAAAAAAACTAACCCACAGTCAGTCATCTTTACTCACAGAAAACTCACACTAAGAGCTTCACAAGTTGCAACATGGGCAGAATACACAGGTATTTTTCAATCCCATTCTTCAAAAATCTCACACCTTTTGTATTCTAGTTCAGGTCAAATTTGGAAGCTAGAAAGACTTGAGTTAAAATTTCAACAACTAGCCTTTGCAAACATAGTCTCATTTTAGTTCATGTTTAACAACTTCCAAGACCTGGGCTATGCAAATCACATGGAAGTGATATGAAGCAGAACAGTTTGATACTTTGTATATTGCTAAAAGACATGTGCCTGTAGGTGAGGCAGGTACAGCCAGTTTTCCTTCCTCCCCAGTATTCACAACCTTCTCTGAGCAACATGGAACACTAGGCATGTGCAAGAGCACAACCAGAGCATCAACAAGTATGCGTGCGCCACAAAAGGTAGTCAGAGAACAGGGTCTGACCCTGCATGAAGTCAAGTATGTAATGGGATGGTGTGGCACCAGAGTACCATGTGGGAAAGTCAAGAACATGAAATGGTAGATCAAAGAATTGCAGGGTAGAAAAGAGCAAGAAAGAACACAGAGGCATTTACAGAGCTGGTGTCCTCATTTAGCAGAGACATTACACGCTGTAAGCAGACAAATACAAATGAACTTGGCATACAAGGTGAGGAGGAGAGTGTGTGGTAGCACTACAGGGAGAAAGCAGAGCCATGTTTCTTTTGCAGAAATGTTGCCTGTTCTTTGTGCTGCTGAAGAAGGCATATGAAGCTTATGTCTCCTTCTGGCCTATTTCTACATCCTTGTTCTTATCTTTTTCTAACAAACAGTGTTTGCTTCTATGCCCTTCTGAAAGACAATGCCATAGAAAATTCCTTCTGCTTAAGAGAGTTAGTTAATTAATTAAAAATACACTGATTGAATCCTTCCTTATGATAGTGACAGCTGCTTTAACATTACAAATACTATCTCCAAATTTTGGGGCATTAGGCTACATATTCAGTATGAAACACTCCCTTAACATTATAAAAACAATGATTCCTAGCTGATTCAACAGCTGGAACACACTGCCTAGTTCTATGTTTGTTGTGTAATAGAAATAAAAGTTGAGCAGAATGTAAGATCATGGTATTTTCTACCACTTCTTGGTAAAGCACAAAATAAACAAGGAAAAGCACTCTTCTAAAATTTTAAAACTCTTCTTTGCTCCTGTCTTGTCTCTTCCTTAACTTAAAATAATACCAAAAAAATCTGAATAGATGTTTTAAACTAATTCCAAGTTCCACGGTTGGCTGGAAAAACAGGGCTAAAGTAGTACATTTTAAAGGAAGTGGAAAGGGTTGGGAACAGAAATACAAGACCGGAAATAATTTCAGGATCAGAATATATCATCTTTACTATCAATCCTAGATAATGACAAAAAACTGCCCTCAGATGAAAGCACAACATCAGTTTTCCCTTGAAAAAGAAAGAATAATCTTCTAAGCCTCATACTAAAATTCAAAGTTTTAAAGTTATCTCTCCTGTATATGCATACAAATCTCTACACTGAGGCATACTCAACTCACGGTCATTTGCCTGAATCAGCAGCAGGTCTGAAATAGCTGAGTTAATGTGCTCAAAGATGTAAACTAAACTGTGCATCTCAACACATGGTGGTTCCAAGATATATTCTCCATATAAAGACACTCAGGTGCTGCAGATAATCAAAACCCTATACTATGGCCCTCTCCATAAAAGCAGGTATAACATCATGGCTATAAAAATTAATCCTCAGTAACAGAGGAAGACTTACTTCTTCTCTACCATTCCTAGCCCTGCTGCATCCACAGGGGAAAGAAGTGACAAAAACAAAAGAAAGTGGAACACCTCCAAAATCCAGTGAGCACCACATCAGAAGTATAAAGTGTCTGTGCTGTGACGTACTGGCTTCATGTCACTAAGGAGCACAAATTTTCTTTCTTTTTTTAACCATGTGAGTTAAAATAAGACTCTTAGTTCAGTACAACAAGGTGAGTAGTAGCTGACAACACTAAAAGCAAGGAGGAGGATGAGATTAGTTATTATGAGTTATTAGGAGAGTGGCATGAGATGAAAGAATACTGAAGCCATACCTTCCAGCACAGAAATCATGGATATCAGTTCTATGTCCTTCTCTGCCCCCTGCACAAAAGCAAAAAACTGATGTCCAAAGCAGCATGACTCTAGAAGTTTGCTGCTAAACTTCATTTTCTCACAATTAGAGTGGCAAACAGATGCCAACTCAGAGAGATGTACCTCACAAACACAATATATATGCTGCAGTACTCTGGAAAAGAAGAGTGATGCTGTTGACACACGTCAAGGACAGGATGACATACTCAGCAACCTAGACAAGCTCATGAGTTGGGCCCATGGGAATCTCATGAGATTTAACAAGACCAAGTGCAAGGTGCTTCAACTGGGTCAGGACAACCCTGGGTATCAGCACAGGCTGGATGATGAACGGATCAAAAGCAGTCCTGGGGAGAAGGACTTGGGGGTGCTGGTGGGTGAGAGGCTGGACATGACCCAGCCATGGGCACTCCCAGCCCAGAAAGCCAAACGTGTCCTGGGCTGCAGCCAAAGCAGCGTGGGCAGCAGGGGAGGGAGGGGATCCTGCCCCTCTGCTCTGCTCTGGTGAGACCCACCTGGAACCCTGCATCCAGCTCTGAGGTCCCAGCACAGGAAGGACATGGAACTGCTGGAGCAAGTCCAGAAGAGGCCACCAGGATGATGACAAGAATGGGACACCTCTCCTATAAAGAAAGGCTGACATAATTGGAACTGTTCAGTGTAGAAATGAGAAGGCTTTCGAGTGACCTAATTGCAGCCTTCCAGTATGTGAAGGGAACCTCCATGAAAGATGAGGCAAGACTATTTACAAAGGCATGTAGCAACTGGACAAGGTGGAATTGATTCAAATTGAAAGAGAATAGGTCTAGATTAGGTAACAGGAGGAAAATCTTTACTGTGAGGGTGGTGAGGCACTGGAATAGGATGCCCACAGAAGCTGTGGATGCCCCATTCTGGAGGTGTTCAAGGCCCAGCTGGATGGGGCTCTAAGCAAACCTGGTCTAGTAGGAGGTGTCCCTGCCCATGGTGGAGGAGTTAGAACCAGGTAGTATTCAAGGTCCTTTCTAACCCGAACCGGTCGACGATGCAGCGAAGAGCCAAGAGAGACCAGGCTGACCCAGTTCCGCCACTGCCATGCCGGCAGCCCTCACCACTGCGCGACGCAACCCCGGCCGCGGTGACAAGGAGAGGAGGAGCCACCACTCTTCCCGCCCCTCGCCGCCGGGCAGCTCCCCCAGGGCCGCCCTCTCCCTGCCCCGCAGGGGTCACCCCGGCCAGGTCGGGACAGCGGGTGCAGAGCCGCCTTCCCCTCGTTACCTTTGTGCTCATCATCCAGGTACCGGACGCGCAGCTCCTCCTCTTCCTTCGCCTGGGAGCCGTAGCTCCTCCCGGCCGANGCGGGGAGGGGGCGGCTCGGCCCGGCTGAGCCCGACTGCTGCGCCGGCCTCATCCCGGCTTGTGCGTGTGGCAGGTAAAGGCTCGTCGGCCAGGGGAGATCTGAGACTTGACAGAAAACCAGCCCCATCCTGGGCCGCGTCAAAAACCGCGTAGGCAGCAGGGCGAGGGAGGGAATTCTGCCCCTCTGCTCCACTCTGGTGAGACCCACCCGGAGTGCTGCATCCAGCTCTGGAGTCCCCAGCATAAGAAGGATTTGGACCTGTTGGAGTGAGTCCAGAGGAGGCCATAAAGATGATCAGAAGACAGGCTGAGGGAGCTGGGGTTGTTCACCTAGAGAAGAGAAGGCTCCAGTGACACCTTCCAGCAGCCTCTCGGTACCTAAAGGGGCTACAAGAGAGCCAGAGAGGGACTTTNTTCGCCTGGGAGCCGTAGCTCCTCCCGGCCGAGGGTAGAGCGGCGCCGGCGACGCCTCCCCGCAGCAGGGGCGCCTGGTGGCCGGTTCGGCCCAGGGCGGCAGAGGTCGCGGCGACTGCGGCTGCGAGCCTGAGCCGGGCGCGCAGGAGGCCGAGCCCGCCCAGCGCCNATCCTGGGCCGCGTCAAAAACCGCGTAGGCAGCAGGGCGAGGGAGGGAATTCTGCCCCTCTGCTCCACTCTGGTGAGACCCACCTGGAACCCTGCATCCAGCTCTGGGGTCCCCAACTGGTTGAAGAAAGACATGAAACTGATGAAGGAAGTAAGTCCAGAGGAGGCCATGAAGGTGATAAGGGGTCTGGAGCACCTCCCCTACAAAGACAGACGGCGGGAGCTGTGGCTGGTGAAGCCTGGTGAAGAGATGGAGAAGAGAAGGTTGTGTGGAGACCCCATTGCAACGTTCCAGTATCTGAAGGGAAGTTCATGAGAATCTGTAGTGATAGGACAAGCAGTAATGGATACGAATTAAGAGGAAATTTAAGTGAGATTTTGGGAAGAAATCCTTTACTGTGACAGTGGATGAGACATTGGAATAGGTTGCCCAGAGAAGCTGTGGGTGCCTCAGTCCTTGCAGCACTGAAGTTGAATAAGGCCTTGAGCAACCTTGTCTACTGGGAGATGTCTCTGCCTATGGCATGGGAAGGGGGTTGGGACAAGATGATTTTTAAAGTCCATTCCAACCTCTTGACATTCTATGATTCTGTGATTCTCACACACAGTTTGAAATATGCAGGTGCATGGACAAATTTGTCATTGGTAAAAGCAGATATTTAGTTTAATCAGGGCTTCATGATACTGCTGGAAGTTGTGCAGCATGTTTATTTGCAATGAACTTGAGAACATCCCACCTTAAAGGTGACGTGCTTAGTCTGGTGTGGTGGCACCAGATTGAGCACTCATGAACTCTGCAGCACTTGCATTTTCCCTCACATCAGCCATGGCCAGGCCTGTTTGTGGCATCAGCATTGAACAAAGAAATGAGCTATGGTCAATAACAGAAACCAGGTAGCACATGGTTCTGTATGCTGCAATAAAAGACTGCTTGGATTTGCCATCCTCCTGTTTTGGGGCTCTCAGAATTACCATTGTGTTGCAAAACTAAGGATCAAATTAATACGCCTTGTTGTTTAGAGTTGGGTTTAGGTCTCTAAGCAACACTGCTATGGTGTCTGCTTGCCCTCCATGCACACCAACAGACATACCAGCATGAAGCAAGTCAAACAATAAAAGCAGTAACAGTGGAGGTAGGAGGTAATTGCTGTGTTTTGTTGTAAATTCACATGATTCAAGACTGCTATGACCTGTTTCAAAATGGTTGAAATTTCAGCAATCCATGTGTCAATACCATAACAATTTAGTTGAGCCAGAATATGCATTAGATATAAAAGAAGTTGACTTGTTCCCTTACACAGGACCTGGCAAAGCTTGTTATAACTGCAGTTAATGCAGGTCAGTAATGAGGCTCTTAAAAGCTGTGAAGTTTGTCTTCTTCAAGTTTATTTCCTTCAAATTAGGCCTTGAGAACTGGAAACATGCTTTTGAGCCACCCCCTGCCATTTTCGTTATTCAGCATTACTTAATCAGGGGAATAAAGCTGTACTGCTTCTGAGCAGAGGCTCAGATGGAGCCATTTTGGTTGTTGTTTTGGAAAAGTAGCTATTGCGTTCCTTAATGCGGTCGCTCAGCAGCTCCTCCATGCCTTCCTTCTGGAGAAACGAAAGTCTAAAAATAATGTCCTATTTGTTCTTGTGGAGCACCATGAAGGGCAAGTGTGGGTGCAGGGGGAGGAATAGGCAGACTATCGCCTTGCATTTATTATGTTTTACTATTTAAACAGGGCGATAGCTTGTGATTCACAGCCCTTTCCAGTAGAGCCCACAGTATGCCAAAGACTTCCAGTAGAAAGAAAGAAATAAATTTCGTTTGCAGTTGAAGAACATTTTAGTTTATGAGAGGGAATTTTGAAACATCATATTCAATTAAATCAAGAGAAATAGAGAGACGGCACTATTCTAAAAGATGCAGAAGATAAAAAGGCATTATAAGCAGAACTAAATTTACTGCCGCATCATAACGTTGCCTTGAAGCTGAAGGCAGACATTTAGTCATATGCGGTGGTTCCCAGACTGAAGGACTAGTGAACACATTTCTGAGCAGAGGTCAGTAAATGCAGTCAAGCCAACAGATTCATCACCATTGGAGAAACACCCAGTCATTTTTAAAACCAAGAATTTTGGAAATGCAATTTTCTTTTGCATGCCATTGTCTGATTTTACTTTCTTTGTGTAAGAAGTGAAAAGAAAATTCAATTTTTATTTATTTTTTCTCTATTAATGTGTAAAACTGCATGATATAATATGCATATATGTGTGGTTTATTGCAGTCATTTAATACTGTGCTGCATTTTGTAATACTGTATATTCAATTCCTCCCATTCCCTAACATGCAAGCATAATTCACGACTCTAGTGAAAGCAGTTTTCCATATTCTCTTGTTCCCTGCTTTGTTCACTGTAGTTTACTTCTAAAACACAGCTTTGGGGTCATAGAAGTACATGGAAGAGTAAAGTATGTTAACATGGAGATTATTATTTAAAGATATATCCTAATTTTAAAAAATGGAGCAACTGGAAGACAATTGTAAGTCACTACCTAAATAACATATCACACTGCTTGGTAGCCTCATCACTGCTACACACAGAAATCCAAATATTGATACTTGGTGATGGGTAAAATAAATTGATTATAATAAAGCTTGACTCAGCCTCCCTTATGTCCACAGAAGCAGTGAATGAAAATAGAACCAGTATAGATGGAGATTCGCTCACCAAATGCTTTGTACTCAGCTGTAATTTCTAGTAGTCCCTCAGTCATCATCTAATCCAAGGGGAAGAACTTGACGGTCCTCCACCCTAATTAATGTTACATTTAGAGTTAGTTGCCTTGGAAAGCCCATTTACATCAGGTTACAGGTTCTCACAGTGTACAGGACTGAAGCTGACAGGTGAAATGCGCAGTCCCTTTTGTAGCTTGATTGTGACTTTTGTTTGATAATATAATCTGAAGGGGGGCAGTTGGGGCTTGGGGTCAGTACAGTGCTGTTGCCACTTAGCACAGTGCAAAGGTGCAGGGAGATTGTTTATGTGGTTTGTGGAGAGAAGTTTCTTCATAATACTATTCTGCATGCGTTGGTGTGGGGCATCTGCCATGGTTCATTTTCTAGAGGAACAATCTCACTGTTAATTAGGTATATCAGAAGCATGTGGTCTCTAAACTTAAGATCTAAATTAAGTACCTAAAACAAAGGAGTGTGAAACTACTTGTGGATGTTCATTTAGGGATCTAGTGCTATTAAAAATGCTAATAAATCATTTGAAATTAGACAAAAATAATTGCATGTGTATTTATATAATATGTAGTTTTACAATGAACAATGAAAAGGTTCAGGCAGTATGTACAATGAAGCAGGAATATGGGCAAGGAATCTCACCTAGTTCTAAGTTGCTCTAATTTTCTTACCTTGATGGATGAGGTGAGGTGTAACAAATAGTTTCATTTTCTCTGGATGAGTGTATCAGTGTCAATGGGTAAAGTGAAAAGGGAACACATTTTAGAGGAAAAATGTAGCTCCCAATTTTGGCTTTTCAAACTAAGTCCTTTGTCCATCTTGCAAATTGAAAAGTAATTGTCTCTGTAAGGGACTGTGTTATTTGAGAGTGAGATCCATTAGCTATCTGTCCTCTAAAGTTGGTTTGCAAAGGTTGTTTCAATTTCACACCACCCACCAGAAGCATTTGTGTCTTCTAGCTTTCACATATTTGCTTTTTATCAACAGCAGAATTTTTCTGATTATTGTGTTACACGGTTAGTACACTTGCCTTTCCATTTTGATTTTTAACTTTTTGTAAAACCTTTTTTATCTTTTAAAACTGATGGTGATAAAGACATAACCCTTGTTATATATTTATTTTTAGGAAGCATATAGCACACACAGCATGTTCCTTTTTTGGCACTGAGCCTATTCAATATGTTTTGCAGGCAGCTGTTTCCTTAGATTGTCTATTTTCTTTCTTCTCGGTGCAGCTTTAAGACTGTAATGCCAAGATATAAGATGTCTTCACAACTTACTTCTTCTCTTCAGGAATTACTCATACTAAACTTAGTCTGCTTGGGAGTCCTTACAAGCTGACTTACTTGGCACTTGTTACCCAGATCCAGCATGTGTTATTGAGAACTGTACCTATGTGTCACTCATGTCTTGGAGCACAGAGCATATTTTGGCTTTGAATAATGTCAGCCCCATTTATTTGTGCATATACTCCATCTTGAAAAGAGAGACAACTGCATAGGATTAATATAGTGGAAAAGCACATGGCATATGTGAGCCAATTACAGGGACTTCTTACAATCCTACTTCCCAAAATTATCTGCCCATTCTCTTCAGATCACAAACAAGACATAATGCTAAAACAATTACAGGAACACAAACATGCTGAGCAAGGCCTCTTCTATGAGTAAATTGGCACTAGCAGCCACAGGGCTACAGCTCTGTAATAGTGGAAGATCAGAGCCTAGGGAGGCCCTTAGGTACTTAAAACTGGAATTGAGCAGATATTTATTAAATAAAATTTATAGAATGCTTTATTTTGAGGCAGGGGGCACAATTTATCCCTAAAGAACATGAAATAAAACTATTTATTTTTATGAAGTTAGATATAAACACAAATACTGAAAACTGAGAATTTACAGACAGTGAAGATTCTTAAAAATTGATATATCTGTATGTAGTTACAACTCCCAAACAGATGCATGCTGCTATGTCTCCTTTCACCAAAGCTTTTAAAAAGCTTTCTGGTGTTTTTAAAGTGGTTCAACACATCAGAAATTTACTGAGCCAGCTAAATAACTATGCATTCAGGCAAACTGTGAACGAACTCTAACATCACTGAATACTTTTCCTACAGTGAATGTATTCTATTAAGATTGTTAAAATCATTTATTTTCTTTGTGAGTAGGCAAACCTTTGTCTGAAGCAATACTCCCCTTCCTTATCTGTATCCTTCTGAAGAACTCCAGAGCCAACAGTGATGTTAACTGTGCCCGAGAGAAGCTTTGATTTGGCAACAGGCAGGGCAAGCTCTCCTGTAGTATAGATGAGTCAGTGAAAGCTGCACAAGAAGCACAGAAACCAGGGAGAACACAACTAATATAATCAGCATTTGATTTAAGGTATTTGACTTGAAATTCTAGTAGAAAATGGATTTCCCAATTTTATCAGGGTACTTTTATGTGTGGTGAAAGGCTGTCAGGGCTGCTGCTTAGGAGTCAGTAAAACAATATTGTCAAATCTGTGATACCAAGAAGGATGAAATAGAACTAGCCCACAGAAGGAAGCATTTTGCAACAAACAAATACTGTCTTCATCAAAACAGTATCTAAATGAGAGAGATTGGGATTTTCAACTACACAAGCAATTAGTGAAATAAAAGGGGAAATTCGTCTGAATTACATCTTGTTTAAAAGTTTTTTAATTAAAGTAATAAAGGACATTTCAGTACAACTCTCAAAGAAACAAATTAAAAATTTCTGTCAGCATTAAAATCAGGAGATGAAAAATATTTTAATATGTCTGTCCTCATGTAATGTGATTTCTAGTGAAGAGAAGTTACCAAGAACCTCTGCTATGTTTGAAGGCAATACATTTGTCATGAAAGCCAGCTCACTATGAGAGCTAAGAGAAGGCCGGTCTTCTATGCTCAAGTAATGTAAAAAAATGTAAGAGAAAAATGAAAACACTGCATAGCCTGTTTTTGTTAGTTGCAATTCCTTCTTACTCTCCATGAGCAAGCCAAGAGTTAAGATGTATGTTACATTTCTGAATAGCATAATTACATTTCCTTTCTGTTTAGCTAATTCTTTTTTTTTTTTTTTTTTTTGGAGGGGGGGTGGGTTGTCTAAAAAAAAAACCTCAGCTTACCGTCAATGTACTGTAGATAATACATGAAGTTTAAGGTATTGTTCACTATTTTGCTAAAAACTGCAGCATTTTTCGAGAAGATAATTGCATAGATACTGCTTGAAAAATATGATGCATTATGTGCAAATCACTCTAAAAAATGTAAGCTTAAATTTTAGGATATAAAATGCATTTGTTTTCATTACCTTTCCCTTTTAGTCTTTTATGATTAACAATATATTGTGCAGAGCTTTACTGAATATATTGCATTCTTTCTAAGAAATGCCTCACATTGGTTTTCACACCATATGGGAAAAACTCTGGAATCTTTTTTGGTCTTCTCTTCAATTTCATTAGACTAGATTACCTTTTGCATTCCAGCCTTAACTATATTTTCCTGCATTCTTTATTCTTTACATACTGATGAAATTAAGATACTGTGGGAAGTTGAATAAGCATTTTCAGTGAAAGCCTGTTCAGTCCTGTATAGAATTCTTCTAATGTCGCAAGGAATCTGCATGACCTTATGACCTAAATTTCCAGGGCAGAGCAAAGGTTAAATAATCACAGACTTAGCATCTCACATGGATTCAAGAATAGATGAATTGGAAAACTGCATAAGCTAAGGACTCTGTTTTGTCAAAATTGATTCATCATAACCTTACTTTTATTTAATCACCCCAGTGTAAGACACTTGTCTATGTAAGAAAGCAGAATCCTTAAGATCAAGAACAATAAACCTAGAATTGGAATATGAAAAAAAATACATACTGAGTGGCTAGCATGCACTTATGTTCCTGGTCACAGACTCAATATAGAGTTATTCACCAATGCCAGTGAGCAGCCACTTCCAACACAGCATTTTTCAGTCTTCAGACTAATTTCTTAGCATTCTGTTGCATGTAGGTAAAGCCTTATAAAATAAGGGCCTTGTTACCCTTGTAGAATCCTGGCTCAGGCCTGCTGCTCAGGCGGAGTAGAAGGGAGCCATGGGAGAGTGGCTCAGCTGGAATGGGGTGGAGAGGCGCGAGCGGCGTGAGAGACGTGCGGCGTGACTGCCGCGTGGCCACACCGCCGTGTGGGGTGGTTGGCTGACTTGGGCCCCTTGTGCCTTAACACTGTGTAAACTGATAGCCAGCTAACTGCTTAAAAAGGCCTGGGTTTTGGCAGTAAAGGGCACTCCTTTGCACCTGCCTGGGGACTCTGTGTCACATTGCTTTATACAGCATTCCATAAGGAATTTGTTTCTGTAGATCCATAAAAAATAAAATCTCATCTAGGAACCAATTTTTGCAATTCTTTAAAATTAAACATCAATTAAAGAAAACATATCTACAAAAAAAAAAAAAAAAAAAAAAAAAAAAAAAANACACCTATATCCAAAGTCCTAGTTAACATTTTCTTTCTAGATAGTATATATTTTTGTGTATATCATTTTATGTCTGGAAGGTGAAATTATAATCATGTTCCTTTATGCATGGTGAAGTATGTTTTACCTGCTAAGCAGAATACAATATACCGTGTCTAAGACTTAAAAAAACGTAAACCAAATTTCCAAGACTAGGCCAGTATGTTAAACTAATATTGCCCACAGCCTTCTGCTTCAAAAATGGCCCCTAACATTCAGAAACTTTGCAGCATATGTGCTGTTTCAACAGTGTACCTGAAAAAAAGGTACAAATGTGGTTTTCCTCTTCATTGAAGTCTTTCAGACATGCCATTATTATGCCATTATTAGATGCAGTCTACCAATAGGTGAAAGAAGTAAAAGTATGAACAAAAATGTGGCATTTCCATGTTCTGAAACAGTATTTTAAAACTACTTAGTGAAAAAAAAATTCCCAAGATGTTCAGAAGAGCTAGTAAACTGTGAAAATTGGAATACATATTTAATACAATTGGGTATATTGGGACAGTTCTACGTATTATTCTTAATCCATGTATTAATCAGGCTCTAATTATGACGTAATATTGATATTTTTTGCAATGGAGGTATTGAATATCCTCGGCATCTTTCTACTGTCTCATCTGCACACCCTCTGCCAGTGAAGCTTACAAGGAGTATGTCATACTTCTCTGAATTCATGCATCTTCAGCAGAGCAGCACTAGACAATCCTTCCAGTAGCCATTGCACAGAAACTTAGAATACCATAGCTTCAAAACAGAATAAAACTTTTGTAGTTTTCTTTGTAGTTTTGGTATCAGCACAGCTTCTGGTTCCTCAGTGTTGCTATGAGCCTTGTCAGTACAGCTTCAATTGTATGCATTGTAGGATGAGGTTGGAAAAGGATGGAACCACTGAAGTCTGCTTTCACCCTGGAATGAGATTTTTAGTAAAATTTCTTATGCAACGTGTAGTTCTTTAGTCTGGAAAATAAAGAGTAGGAGTTTGACCCAACAGAAATCTACACCCATGTGTATATCTGTATTACACTCAAGGCACTTCATAATAACAGAATTCAGCTACAGAGAGTGACATTTACAGAAGACAGACTTTTTTGTTGTTGTTGTTACATAAATTGGATTGTGCTGGACTAAAAAGATTTTTAAAGTAAGTGTTTTTTTGACTCATTATGTTAAACATATAGAATTTCTTAACATAAACTTCATAAGACAAATTAATCTACAGCCCTATTTCCAAACAGTTGCCTGTGTTCCAGTTTTTCAAAGTTAAGCCTGAAATGTTCCCAGCATGATTTTTCAGAGGTGATGAGAGCCTACTACCTCTACTGAGCCTATGTAGCACTGTGACAAGTCATGAAAACTCACCATGTTTTGAGTTAAGTACACATGAATAAGACTAATAAATACGTCTGAAATTTTTGGCAATGTCTGAGTTCCACAGAGGTTACATCAAATATTGTAAACATCTGAAATAAATAACCACAGTGTATAGACCACCACACAGAATTTTAATGTGAAAAAGTGGAAGTGTGTTCAGCATTTATATTCCTTTCTCCACTTTTTTAACAGAACACCACTGAGTCTAATGAAATCTTGGTTGCTTATGGTCTTGTTTCCCTTTTACTCAATCCTATGTTGGATTCATCATGATCCTGTGTTTAAAGCATCAGTTTGTTGTCATGGAAGTGATTGATATCACAAAATCAGTTAGAACTTCATGATATGATCAAATATTTTTAAGAAATCGGACTAGAGAAGAAGAAGATCATTGTTCAAATAGCAAAGCTTAGATAAGCTAAAAGGAAAAAGTACACAGGGATATACAAAGAGTAAGGTGTTTTATTAGTGAAGTCTACTGGAGGAAATTTCTCTTTCAAATACAGAGTGTTGTTTTTAGAGTTGTATGTAAAATACATGTACAAGTGTATCATAAAACCAACTTTGAACAATTACATATACCAAAACAGAAGTACACAAAATAGACACAATAGTGAACAAGAAGTGAAGATGATAGGTGGGGTTTTTTTAATGGTAACAATTGGAAAATAAATACATTTTAGTTAAGACTTGGTACATATACTCTCTATTCATTACTGGAAAAGTTAATTGAAGTACCATTTAAAGATTTATTCAAATTAATGATGGAATGTTCACGAAATGATATTTCTCTGAGATTAGATTTTGCATATCTTTTTAGTAATTTTTACTGTATCCGAGTCTTCAACTACATGTGTTGGCTGAAACTTCTTACTAGCTATATTATGTGGTCTGTCAGACTTGTCAGATACAGTATGTCTTCAAGTGAAAATGCGCTTACAAGATGCTCAGTGGCACAAAGTGAGCTACATTCCCTTTCCCACCATAGAATGTAACCAGCTGTTACACTTTTACTAATAGAAAACGAGCAACAAAGGTAAGAAACAGATAATTGCAACAATTTGAAGACAGCAATTTTGAAAGAAAAAAAATTAAGGAGTTGCTGCAGCCTTCTGAATATATTTGTTCAAATCCCAGTAAGTGGCAAAGCAATTTGTTTCTTTATAATAGGACAAAACAGCTTTGTGGATAGGATAAAGTATTTAAAACATATTTTTTCCTCAGTATTTCCCTGTTGACTAGCTTAGATTGTTTGCTGCTTACACTGCTTTTTTGGCTAGCCCAGTCTTAAAATGTCCACCTTTCCTCATAGAGGTTCCAAAAGCCTGTAGAGTCCAGCAGTGCACCAAGATGTCCTAAAAATTGGATGTTGAAATATTCTCTATTATGATACCAGGCTCACTTTTAGAAAAACTTAGCAGTAAAGTTCACTTCTTGCATCTAAGATAACTGATGAATGTACTATTTGTACAGAGTAACAGAGGCCAAAGTGCTTACATTAAAGATATGTCATACAGGCAGGCTTCATAAAGGATGCAGGTGGAGATGTAGAATGTGTACCCTTTTTGTTCGGTACCTTTTCTAATAGAGGTACAAATGCCCAGATCTTGCCTAATCTTGGAGGCAGGGGCCAGGTGGAATGTGCAAATTTGATCTGAATAGAGAATAGAATCTGAATGGGGAGCCACCAACCACATATGACCTGGGAGATCTTAGAAAAAGGAGTAGATATCCTCTTGTCTTCTGTTCTACCTCCAGGTTAGATTTTTGTACGAGATAGATTTATAAACCACTTCTTTTAGTCATTTTGTGTGGTTTTTGCATACTCACCCAGTGCCAACAGCTGTGCTTCTAAGACACCAATCCAAACTTCACTGGAATCAATGGAGAGTCCCACTGAAAAAAAATATTGGCAATGTTATAAAGTTGGGAGGTCAGAGGTTGCTGATAGCTAACATAATCCATCTTCATAATAACAAGGAGTTTATGCTGCCTAAGCTTATCTTATTAGTATTTAATTGGAAGCCAGGCATAAACTTCTTTCAGTCAGCACTTCATTAAATTTACAAGCATTCCCACACACACTTGTGTGTGGGATGCGGAGTAGATGAGAGACATTTGACTACTTGGAGGCTGACTTTGGCACAGAGCTATTTATCCAGACACTCTGTTTCTTTTCCATATTTGAAGAGCAAAAGCAGTAAACTAAATCATGCTATACACCAATGCTGCCTGCATTTGTCCCCCTGCCCATACTATAAAACAGTTTACTCTTGTAATAAATATAGCCATTCAGACTAAGATTTGCCATGGTATACCTGTCTCAGGCTTTGTCTAAGTTTAAACCCAAACCGCCCAATAATTTCTGAGATTTTTGGAGGCAATTAATTGTCTTGAAAGATATGCCAGTTAGTCCTTTTATCATCTCCATGTCTTGTTACAGAGTACTACACTTCATCAGTGATATCACTGGAGTGCCAAGGATGTGCCTTTTGCTGACTTTTCATCCTTCTGTCAAAACTCATGCAAACAGGCTAAGTTGCAGTATTTCCATCTTGAAGTACCTCAAATTTAGAAATAAGCCATATTAAAACACAAGTATGTCTTAAAGAAAAGTGGTGCCATATGGTAATATTGAGGCAGTATCATAGAAGTAATTAAATCCATGCAAATAACTGCTAAAGATGTTTGAAACCACTTTTAAAGCTACATTTTCTGTATATGACCATAAGGACCAAAACAAGACACAGACTGTACACATTTACACTTTTTCCCCCCTTGGTGGAACAAAGAACTGCTCTAAAGTAAGAAGTTATTCATTCAAGCTATGCAAGATCATCAAAAATAATATGAATAGTATTGTATGATCTATTAGCAGCAGTTCAGGTCATGTCCTCACATAGAAAGGTTGCCTGAGCTTGAACATAAAGGGGAAAAAACCTTTTCCTTCAAGGTGACATAGCCACCTATGTGAGAGACATCAAGGATGGAGGAAAAATAATTGGCAAACTCACTCAGACTCTCAGTTTCTGTTGTCCAAACCCATCCATAAAAGTTTTCAAACAATATGGTGTAAGATCAATTAATTATCTGGGGCACCGGGCTTGTCAGTCATAAAGGACCTGTAAAATTTGTCAGGTAATTTGTAGGTGACCTTGTTTTTCTGCTTTATTCTGCCTCTCTAAGAATACCTTGTGTGCAGGAATCACAGTAACAAGGTTTCCATGAGGCCAAATGGAAAGTAAATGCAGTCTTGATCTCAACAACTTCCAAAACTGCTGCAAGATTCTTACTACAAAGGGAGAGAAACTTTCTCACCCTCACCCAGGAAAATGCCAAAACTGACCGTAAGGCCTGCAATTTTCCCTCCTAGTAAGTACTAAAGATATGGGAACAACTTTTCATAAAATTGAACTTTTACCTTTGACCCGTTTTTCTCTTCTGAATGACAAATTACACAAGCAAAATTATATGCATCTGCTAATGCTTTTTTCCCATAAATGGTTTCATACTGTGCTCAGATTCAATTCCCTAGTTATGCCCTAACATTGCTGGCTATAATTTTTGTTATGCTATAATGCTACTGAATTATTTTCTTTTACACATGTAGGAGTTTCCAAAGATTTCCAAAGAAAGTAATTCCTTTTACAAGACTTGGCAGACAAACAACAAAACATTATTGGAAGAGAAGGAAAAAAAAAAAAAAGACTGCTATCTTTTAACTGACTAAATAGAAAGACTATATATTCAGTTTTTCTGTAAATTGAAAAATTTTACTACAAAACACTGTAAATTTTTGAATTTGGGGTTTAAATTAAATCAGACAACTGAAACTGGATTATTGCTTCATAATTCATAAAAGATAACATTTTTTTTTTCATTCAGCTCTCTGAAAACAAATTGTAGAAAACTTCCACAGTGTTTCCAGGTGAAATTAAAACTATTGAAGATGTTTCAAGTATTAATACAGTAAGAATCCTGGTACCACTGAACTGAATGGCTTTATCCCTTATGACTACATTAGGGGCAGGATTTTACTTAATTTCACCCTGGAAAAAAGTTTTCTCAGTTTTTTGTGTATAATTTTAATCTGAATTATGAATATTTCTTCTGCCTCCCCTGCCTTGAAGTTAATTTAGATGTATTTTCTCATTAACCATGTTACTAGAAAGACATAATACAATTACAATTGCCTGCGTTTGGACATGACTGTGGATTTTAACTGCTTTAAACTGAGTACATAAAAATGTCTTAATTTTAGAAATTTTCAGTTCCTCACTCTGAGAAACCCATGCTCCTTAAAAAATAAGGTAACTGAGAATGGGTGACTCATAAAACTAAGGAAGGATACTGAGTCTAGGCAGATCTATGTTTACAGTGGTACATGGTATAGTCAGAAAGAGAAAACTTGTGTTTAAATTGTATTGGGAGAAATCGGATTCATGTCAATGTAAACAAATTAGGGAATTTCTACAATATGTACAGTCCAATAATTTGACAATTTTTAGATTATCCTGGAAAAGTAGTGAAGAGTATGTCCTTTTGCATTGATGGCAGATGTGACTTAACTGGATTTTTCCAACGCTGTTGTCTGTGATTCATTGTCTGAAATCAAAGTAAGGAAAAGGGCCGGAAATAAAAAAGTAATGTTTAGTCAAAGGTATTACAAATGCCTTGTCTTAAGAATAGTATTTTCCAAAGTAATTCCTATGTATTTCTACTACTACAGCCTAACTAATGTTGCAAAAATATCTTCGTTGGACTGTACAGATTTTTCACACTATAAATATGAGCTACCACAGCTTTCTGTTTATCTGCATTTTTTAAGTAAATCAAGTTCCTTCTTAGATTTGTAGGCAAATTTTCATCCAAAGAGCTGAAGTCTGTTAAAGAGATTGGGTTTTCTTAGGAATATAATTCTTATTGTTATTCAGTGAAAAAATAATAGCAATGATTTGACACTTCAAACAGGAATTGATGAGGTGAGATAAGTGTTTAATTAGGTAGGAGTCAGATACAGTGTAATAGCAAGTCTAAAAGATAATGAAAATAATTTATAAATCAAATATTCCCTTTCAAAAAGTGTGATTATAAAAAACATGTATTTTTAGAATAGAACCACAATTCAAAAAGCATTTGGGAGCAGAGATAGCTGAACTACTGTCTGACATTTTCTTGTATTATAAGGGAACAGTAAATTTTCAGTAGTGCCCAAAGTCAGACCCAGAGCAAATAATAATGGCTCTATATATGTTTTTACATGCTATAAAAATATAACATGCCATCCAAGTACATTAAATTTCACTCTGGAAGCTTTTACTTGTAACAGTAGTGATAAACTGCAAGAAAGAAAAATAAATATTTTTATGAACAGGAGGTGGGGATAAAAGTAAAACACTAACATCTAGTAAAAGAGAGTCAACAATTCAACCATCTTGTCCCTCTTAATAAGGACTGGGAATATTACTTTTTCTACATACCGCTGACTTCTGTGGCCACTACATATAATTTGGTCATACATTTATTTTCATGTAATTTTATGGTGAACAGGGAGTTGGACTCCATGATCCTTATGTGTCTCTTCCAGCTTGAGATGTTCAGTGATTCTGTGAGTCTATGACATTGCTGGCAGTGGTAAATCCAAGTACAGCTGAGCCTATTTTCCCAAGTAGGGGCACACATAGTTTGTATAGCTGTAAATAACTGCAGGAGTTCCTTGAAAATTGTCTAAGCATTGATTCTTTTATTGTACTCATAAAACAGCAATCTGATTAGCACTATTCCCAAGTACATTTCAAATACTGATTTTTATACATTCATTCTGAGGCAGAGAAGGTTAGTTGAGATAAGCAACTAGGGCAAAGACAGATTACAGAACTGCACAGAGGTTGGTCTAAAGGAACTTCAAGAAACAGATTATTTATCCCCTTTCCCAAAAAACTAACATCCTGACAGATCCTTATCTAAGGTGCCTTTAAATATGAGTGAGGGAGACTTCATAGCCTTCCCAATTTATCTGGTCCAGCACTTTTCAACATATTCTTAACGTGAGTTGTTCTTATTGAGCAGTTCTAACTTTTCTTGAAGCCTATTGCTTCCCATCTCCATCACCATTGAATAGACACTGATTATCTTAATCTTTGCAGCAACATTTTGTGTACATGAAGATTCTCGTC
Source organism: Promerops cafer (assembly GCA_013398275.1). Classification (NCBI taxonomy): domain Eukaryota; kingdom Metazoa; phylum Chordata; class Aves; order Passeriformes; family Nectariniidae; genus Promerops; species Promerops cafer. The sequence continues at coordinate 495,495 of VZSE01012875.1, forward strand.
TGTATTACTCCTTAGTCTTTTTTTTTTTTTCAGGTTAATTAATCTTAGTTTTCCCAGTTTCTCATGTAGGTCCTGCATTTGGTGAGCTTTTCATGGTTCTATTCTGGGTTCTCTGCTATTGTTTGGATTTTGCTTTGTGTTCTTCTTGAAAGTACTGTCCAAAACTGAAAAAACCCAAAGCCATAATATTGCAGAATTTTTATCTATATCTCTTTAACTGTTCCTCTGTTTGTATGTCCCAATATGCTTTTCTTCCAACATCATGATCTTGTTAACTCATGATCAGCTGGTAAGCCAAGTCACAGGTCACACCCATGGAGGCTTGGTGTGGGGCAGTTGATGCTCATCACACAATTGTGCAATTGAACATTCTCGTTTGAATGAAGTGTCTTGTGCTTACTGTTGAGTATCATCCATTCACTTACATATGAATTTTCCAATTTTGCCAACACCATTTTCAGTCTTAAACCTCTTTCACTTTACACAGTCTCTTACAGCTTCAGATTGTCTCTAAATTTAATAAGCACATTATTACAATTTGTAATTTTACTGAAAATATATAACATAGGAAACTAGGTGCAGGCTACTGAAAAATACCATCTGCTCTGGGTTTTGTTTAGATTAAAAAACTGGTAAGTCACCATGAGTTTTCACAGTGATTTACCATTTTCATGTAGGTGCTTTTGCCATCCCCATCTTAGTAATTTCATCTCGAGCACACATCGCTGGCCTAGTATGCATCTGTCATGTGAGAAAAAAGACCCTTACAATAGTCAAGATATATACCATCTATTTATTCTTCCCTTCTCCGTAGCCATCAGGGGCTGTGGTAGAGTAAAACAGATTAATTTGTTCATGATGAACTCCTGTGTATTTTCACCCATTTCCTCACTAACTTTGTAGTGTTGGCAAGTAGATTGATTCATAATTTTTCAGTTTACCTCCCATTTTTAAAAGCAGCAATTTATTTCTTTTTTTTTCCCTAGAGCTTCACCCTATTACTCCAGAATAGCTACTAAAAATTCTGAGAAATCTTCAGATGATTGTTTGAGCAAGAATTTCATCAATCATTAGTTTAAAAGTTGTATTAATCTACCAGTGAAATACTTTGGTGGCTTCCAATTTGGAAGCATCAAGCTCACTGAATTATTCTCATGCTGTCCTGCACAGATACTGTCTTGACCTCATGCTTACCTTAATGTTGTTAGAGAATACTAATCAAAAAATATGAAACGTTTGAATTTGGTGCATAATGTATCATTATTTCCTCTTATTTTTCTTGCAACAGAGCAGCAATTCTTCTCAGCCTTACAGTGCTGATGTTCTTGTTCTGGTGGTGTAGCTCGCTCAGACCTCTATATGTGTTTCCATACCGGAACCTAATTTCCACCTTCTGTATGTTTTGCTTATGTTTGGTGCCAGTGAAATCCATCATTAAGCAAATTGCTCCCTTCCTACATTTCCCTACTTTGTGTCCTTAGTATCACTGCTTTACTAGTTTTACTAAAACTTCTCCTTCTTTGACTTATGTCCTGATTTCTACTTTTTTTTTTTTCCAGTTTGCTGATTTCATGTTACATTGCACCATCTTTTTTAAAAGTAAATCAGCACTCATGTCATGGTCCATAAGTCGCTTTGCTTTGCACTCTCAACATTCTCAAACTCCTTGGTGAGAATGAAAGTTTGATGCTCTTTCACTACTGCATACTTCACTGTCTGCACCAAAACATTATTACTAATGCATTCCAAGAACTTGCTGAGCAGTCTGCACACTGTTCTGTAACTTCCCCAAAGTCACACCAAATTTCTGCAGAATTTAGCTGAAATTACCTCTGTTAACCACAGAACATCTTTGTCCTGTGGAAGCCCATATAAAGACAACGGTGCATTCCTTCCTCTAATATGTACCACACACACCTACATCGCCAGATCCACCCACCCCTCCCCACTACTGGGAGGGTTACAGGTAGAACCATTCTTCACATGTTTGGAATTATTTTTGCATCTACCATACTATGAGCCCTTCAAGATGAAAGGTAAGGGAATGTAAGTAAGAGAGCTTTTGTCAAGCCTAAGAGGCACAGAGGGTGTTTCGGCTCCCTTCTTTCCTGAGACATTTTGGATACAAAAAGAAGAGTACGGTGCAAAGTTTAGAAAACAAAACCCTTAGCTCTACATCCATATCATATCTTTGGGAACAGCAATTTGAGACAGAATACAGTGTTCAGTGTAAATCCATAGATCTGATCCACATGTTGTAATGATGGCATCGAAAATTAGACCAGTTGGTTTTCCTTACCGCTGGAATGTGCCTTACTTTGTAATTTTCACAATGAAAATAATGAGATGATAGACGCTACGATTGTTTTCTTAACTATACACCTCATTTTATTCAGTAGGACAAGACTTTAACCTGGGGTCTGAAAGATTGTTAAGTGAGCAAAATCCTCTAGTTAAAATGTACTCTTATTTACAAAGTACTCTTAATGTTCCCTAAGTCTTTAGCTGATGATTGAAATGTTTTTTGGATAATAATATATGCTGTTTTATCTAGTTTATGGTATTTTTTCTCTATAAACATCTGTGAAACAGAAGGGATGAGACTTTCTCCTAAAAATTGTGGGAACACATAAAATATACAGTACGCTTCCTGTTATAGAAGGCTATTTATTAGTCTAAATACTTGTGCAATATTTGGCAAATGATCAAAACTAGTTTCCCCTAGTGTGTTTACAGTGTTCTAAATTAAAAGCAAAGCCCATTTTCAATTGGCATTTGTCATAGAAACTGAAATGTTTCTCTCATGCTGCATGTAGTTGTACTTTCTACTTGACAGGATAAGCTCCAAATGTTGACCATAAAGATTGCAGCAAAGTTTGTAACAAAGTTCTTGGGAGAATTATACTTGCCATCTAGCAATTCTTTTTATAAGAACCAAAAGAAGTCTTTTCCCCAGTGTAGGGTCTTTTTTTTCCTGACTGTATGTTTACTTAACTTTCTGCCTGATGCTGTACTTAATCAGCTATACTGAGGGAAATTCTTTTGATTTCATTGCAAATTCAGTTGCTCTTTATCCCATTTTGATGTTCTTTCCCATAACCTTTGAGTGGTAAAATGGTCACAGACAAGAACATAAGAGCTCCCATTTCTCCAGTGAATGCTTCAGAAATGTACTAAGGCATAAATTTAGCAAGAGTTTTGAACAGACACTGCTTCTGCATCAAACTCTGAAAAAATAGCTTGGAGAGCTACAGAAATGCACTTTCAGTGAAACAAAAATTACTCCCCACCATTCTCTTTTCAACTCAGGTTCAAAACCTGATGGAACAATAAACTGGTTTATTAATTATCATTATTGTTACTAAAGGGGTTTTGACAAGTTTGAGAAAAACTGGGTCAGTTCATAATAGCAGCTTTTGAGTGTATTTCACCATTACCTAAGTATTCAAAAGCCATGCAACACTTAATAAAATGTTGCACAGGAAAAATGTGCTTGGGTCATGTTTCATGTTATAAATAGACAGATAGGCAAACACATACACTGTACCATTTCCAAGAAAAACACCTCCTATTCCAGTAACCCGTCTCTCTTTTCATATCTCAGATTTAGTAATCTTTTTACTGAATTGCAGACTGCCCTTGGACTTTCAGTCATCCTTGAATTTAAATAAAAAACTACTGGCATCTGTAGTTTCATTTCTTTTTTCCTTTACCTAAGTACTTTAATAACCATGAATAGTCCTGACTGAAATTCCGTTGAGGCAGTCTACTGCACTTCAGGAAAACCACCATTTGCCAAATGCAGTCAACTGGTCTATGAGTCTTTTAGGACTGTGGCTTCAGCTGAATCAGAGATACTTGAAAAGAAAATGAGTAAAAAAACGTGTGTATGCAGCCTTCTAAAAACAAATCTGCCTTTTGTCCAAACACTTGAGTACCTTTCTAAGGAGTGCCTGCCTCTCAAAGGAGCATATTTTGCTTCATTATCTAAAGGATTCAATTGGGGTTTTTCCTGTGAAATAACCATAACATAATTAACAATTTTTTGAGCCAAGCATTTTTAAAGACGTTGCAGAAAATACTTCTATCAAAGTTGAGGCAGACAAGCCCAGAAAACTGAGATCTAATTATTACACCACATTGTGTAAAGAAAGACTTGTATAATAAATAACAAATATGGTCCAAGTTGTCAAACTACACTTAAATGATGAATACACTCTTGTTGCTTTGCTTTTTACATTCTCCCCACTTCCAGCACCCCTATTACATCACACAGAAAGATTCTACCATTAAAAAAAAATGAGATTCTTATTGAAGGTTGGATCTCTTTTATCTCATGTAAATACAGTGCAGCCAGAAAATTTTTGCCAGACTAAAGCAATAGTAAAGTAGTAGAATTCAGATTTTCTGATTTCACAGGAGTCAGAAGATAGAGATGGAAAGCATTCCATCTAACACACCATAATACTCGACATTGAGAGATATAGTCTGTAGAACAGGAACAAATAAGGAGGTCAATTTTCTTTAGGATCAACTCTAAATTTTAATTTTAAAATTTAACTAGGATTATTCATTTATGCTTAGAACCCATAAATGCTTTTTGAGGAGACGCTGATAAGGACCATAAAGATAGCTGAAGAAAGAAACATTTCAAACTGAGCAAGGATGCTGAAATCAAGGCAAATAGGCTTTGGCTAAATTGAGATTTTGATCAGCAGTTACTCGTGGGACTGAACTAATGGCTGTGATTTCCTTATTTCAGGAGATTCTCCAGCAACCTATAGAAAAATTGAGCATCTAACAAACTGTAATGGATGGGAAAGTGAAACAGCTTCGGGTAGTTAATTACTGGTACAGACAGAAACTTTCTGAGATCTGCCCCTGGGAGTTGACAGGAGAGAAAAACCTCTTAGTCAACAATTATGGGACATGTGGAAATCACTCTGGAGCAGCAGCAGTGTGTCTGAGTCCATTGTTACGCAGATGGACTCCAATGCTCTTTTAAGAAAAAAGGCCACTTCCGGTTAATTTCTGAAGACATGATATATCTAAGTGAAGAAGAGAGAGGAGACTGGCATGTAGTCTCTGGAGAGTGTCTGTAATCTCTTGAGGCCACACATGAACAAAAAGAGAGTATTTTCCTTAGGAAGCATTATCGCATGGATTTAAGGTAAGCAGGATTATCAGAAAAAAAAAAAAAAATTAACAAAAGCATGAAGCAAGCTGGTGAGTGAAAGCATCAGATTCACAAATGTCACATGGACTGATTGAAACAGATAGTGATAACATGGAACCAGGAGGCTCTCAGGCTTTTCTTACCACTCAGATTCTTTATATGACATCATACATATAATCTTCTGAGAGCGCCCTGACTTTTTGTACAATCTGAGATGGTACTTAACTGTTTATTCACATCAAACAACACATGAAAGTGAGAAGTTTGTAGCATTTTTAACAAGGGCAGTTTCCTTCTCAACCTGCACTTGTTAAGATGAGAGACATGAAAAAAACCAGAGTGGTTTCTAAAGAATTCAGACTGCAGAAGTGGTTTTCCTCCCACTGAATGTCATCTACAGGCCACACTTCTGTTTTTTTTATATGTGGAGAGACCAGTGCAGAGATATTACATGAATCATATACGAGTATAGATCATATCATATTCTCAGTATAGAAAGAGAAAATTCCCTAGTGGACTCTCAGATACAAGCCATTCTTTTTGATTTCCATGTATATATCACTGTGTTGCTAGGATTTACAGTGAAATTTTTTGTTGATACAGAAATTGATGTGGATTAATGTATAAATCAGAAGACTGTACCTCCCTTCCATACGCTTTTAACACTAGCACTGATGAGTTATTCTATAGGCAATTAAGAGAAATCTCTGGATTGTTAGCCTTTGTGGGAGACTTCAAGCTCACCAGCATTTACTGGAAATATCATAGTGATGTTACAAGCAAGTCTGGGCAATTCCTAGAGCTGCTTGCGGATAATTTCTTGCCACAAATCCTCCAAATAGAAAAGATGCCTTCCTATACATGTTATTTGTTTATAGAGAAGTACTCATACATGTGATAGTAGGTGTTTGTCTTGGCCACAGTGATGATGAAATGGTTGAGTTCAAAATTCTTAAAATAATGAGAAAAAGGTTCAACAGAGTTTCTACTGTGTATTTCAAGGGAGCAAATTCTCAGCTACTCAAGCAGCTACTTTGTAGTGTCCCCTAAGAACATGCTTTTAAGGCCTCCATGTGTGCTGGTCAGTCTTAAAGAACCACTGTTGAAAACTGTGGAAGCAGGCCATCCTATTGTGTCATAGGTCAAGCAAGAGGGACAGAAGACCAGCTTGGCTTAATAGGGAACTCCTATTGGAACTCAGGAAGCCAAAAAGATTGGATGATATCTAGCAGTAAGATTGGAACTTGCAAGAAGATCACATATGTTCACCAACACAGGAGATGGCATGCAAGGCCAAAGCTCAAAAAAAGTTGAAAATGGCCAGTGTTGTGCTCAACAACAAGAAAGGACTTGTAAAATACATTAGTAGCAAGAGGAGGCCCAAGGAAAACAATGGACCAATTCTGTTGAAGATGGTCCTCTGACAAATAGAAATACAGAAAAAAGTGGAGGTATTCAGTGCTTTTTTTTCCCCCTCAGCCCTTAATAATAATGGTAAGACCTTAGAGTCAAAGGACCACAGCTGCAGGAACTGTGACGCTCCATTTGTGCACAGAAATTGTAAGAGGCCAGTATCACCTGACTGTTCATAAGATCATGAGACCTGATAAGATTCATCCCAGAGTACTGCAGGAGCTGTTGGATGTGACAGCAGGACCCCATTCAAAAGTCATGGGTGTCTGGGCAGGTCCCTGCTGACTGGAAGCTGGCCAGTCATTACAATTTAGAAAGGTGCGAGGGAAGACACAGGAAACTACAGGTCTGTGAGTCTAACCTCAGTACCTGGAAAAATTATGGAGAAGATACTACTGGTCATGAAAGGCATTTCAAGGAAACACAAGCATCAGGCACAGCACAGGTTCACAAAGGAAAGCCCTGTCTGAGTAATCTGAGATGCTTCTACAATTAGGTCACCTACCTCATGGGTTAAGAGATGGAGGTGAATGCAGTTTTCCTGGATTTTCATAATGCTTTTGAGCATCCTTTTGGACAAGTTGTCCAGCTGTGAGATGAGTAGGTACACACTGTGCTGGGTGAAGAACTGGCCTGTTGACATTCAGAAGCATTTCCTAGCTGAGAGGGTGATTGCACACTGGAAAAGACTCCCTAAAAAGATGGTTGATGTCTCATACCTGGTGGCACCTTAAAAGGAGGCATTTGGACAACGCCCTCAATAATGGGCTGTAACTGTTGGTCAGCTGTGATCAGGCAACGGGACTAGATGAGTGTTGTATGCCCCTGACAACTGGAACTATTCTATTCTCTCCTAATTAAAAATCTGTGAAAGCTGCTGAACCAAATGCAACCAGGAAGTAAAAAACTTCTCAAAGCCATTGCTCCTTTGGGGACCTTTGCTATGTTTCCTACTGTCATGCTTTCTCTTCCAGGACTTCAGCTAGCGTCTGTTCATGGGCTTGTGGCTGTTGTGCTCTGGGTTATGGCCACTCAGGATTTGAAGACCTGGGCAACTCACTTCAGTGTTTTGTGATTCTTACAGCAGTTTTGGTTTTATTCCTTATCTCCAGTCTGAAACTCTCTAGTTTCAGTAGATTCCACCATCTCTCACCCTCCCATGAATCTGTTCCCACCCTTTTGATAGGGGATGTCCCCATCCTTAGAAACACTGGGCTGTGCTGTGAGATATCCCAACACTTTGTCTGCTCCATGTTAAACCAGCCCCTTTAAAGCCCCTTGCTTTAAAGGATGGAGCCTTTCTCATTTGTCAATCTGACTCCAGGACCCCAAGGCGGATGCAGTGCCTGGGTGTGGTCTGATGCGTGCTGAGCAGAGGGAATCACCTTAGTTCCTTCCAGCTAGAGAACAAAGATAGAATACATGCCAGAGCAAGCCAAGTGCTGCCGGTGACGCATCATGGGAGAAAGCGGGAGAGCCCAAAGGGCTGGCCAACAGTATGGAGTGTGTGGAGAGCCTGTAAGAATTTGTCCTGCAGCCTCCCAAGGAGGCACAAGCTGTTTCTGAGTGAGCCCTCATGCTTCATGTGCCTGGAGATGTCTGTCATGGACAGAGCAAACTGGCAAGACACTAGGAAGGCACAGCCAAGGCCTCAGTGACTGTCTTGTAACATCAATGTGAGTATAAGATGACAAGATGGATAATGGAGTCGGCTTTGGTGTAGACGTAACCCCAGGTGCATGTACTGAGACAGTGTACCATGGGTGTTGATGGCTCATTGTGATATCATCTAGAGATGGATTGTGATGCCCTTGAGGGATGGATTGTGACCCAGCATCCTTCACTGCTTACAGCTGAGCACCAGTTTTCACCCAGCCAGCTCATGCCCAGACACATCTGAAGGACAGGATGCTATCCAGAGGGACCTAGACAGGCTCATGAATTGGGCCCATGTGAAACTCATGAGGTTTAACAAGACCAAGTGCAAGGTGCTTCAACTGGGTCAGGACAACCCCGGGTATCAGCACAGGCTGGGGATGAACAAATCAAAAGCAGCTCTGGGGAGAAGGACTTGGGGTGCTGGTGGGTGAGAGGCTGGACATGACCCAGCCATGGGCACTCCCAGCCCAGAAAGCCAAACGTGTCCTGGGCTGCAGCCAAAGCAGCGTGGGCAGCAGGGGAGGGAGGGGATCCTGCCCCTCTGCTCTGCTCTGGTGAGACCCACCTGGAACCCTACATCCAGCTCTGAGGTCCCAGCACAGGAAGGACATGGAACTGCTGGAGCAAGTCCAGAAGAGGCCACCAGGATGATGAAAAGAATGGGACACCTCTCCTATAAAGAAAGGCTGACATAATTGGAACTGTTCAGTGTAGAAATGAGAAGGCTTTCGAGTGACCTAATTGCAGCCTTCCAGTATGTGAAGGGAACCTCCATGAAAGATGAGGCAAGACTATTTACAAGGGCATGTAGTGACAGGACAACGTGGAATGGGTTCAAATTGAAAGCAACTAGGTTTAGATTAGATATTAGGAAGGAATTATTTACTGTTAGAATGGTGAGTCACTGGAACAGGTTGCCTATGAAAGTTGTAAATGCTGTTGTGGGGCTGTTCAAGACCAGGTTGGATGTGGATGAGGCTCTGGGAAACCTGTTTTAGTTGAAGGTGCACTGACCATGGCAGAAGGGTTGGAACCAGATGTTCGTGAAGGTCCCTGTCCAACCCAAATCATTCTATGAACCTGTGACTCCTGCTGAGCATTTGGCAAGGTTTGGAGTGCTGAGTGAGGCCTTTGATGTTGTCATTGCGCAAGGAGAGTTGTTTGCTGTAGCTGTGTTCAGCTCCAGAGCCACTGAAGGGTTTTCCCCCTCCCTGCCAGGTTCAAGCATCCGGGACACCCAGGAGGTGCACTTGTGGCAGCAGAGGTGAGCTGGGAGGTGAACCTACTGGGGAGCTGAGATGGTTTCCTTCCTGAGGGACCAGGACATTTCTATCTATCTAACCCTTTCTGGGTTCAGGCAATGGCCATAGTGCTTCTTCCCCTTCTAGAGTAAAACCTACTGATGCAATGCTGGTGAAAGGGAGCAACTCATAACCCCAGCTCCTCTCAGGCCACTGCAGAGAAGAGCATGGCCACAGACATGGACAGCTGCTGTCCCATCTGCCTGGACATCTTGAAGGAGATCAGCTATATATTTCCATGCCTGCACCAGTTCTGTTACACCTGCATCCTGCAGTGGGCAGAGAACACACCCAAGTGCCCCCTCTGCAAGAGGAGGATTCTATCCATCTTGCACTCGATGGGGACAGAAAATGACTACGTGGAGCATGTCATTGCACTATCTGAGACACCATCCATCATTGTCCACCAGGCGAGAGGAGAGCCCAGACACCTTGACCTCCATCTCTCTGGAGCATCCCAAACATGGGCTGCAGAAGGAGGGCCGAGGCATGCTGTGGGCAGCCTCCAGCCTGGGGAATGGATGGTACTTTTCCGGGACCACCCGTGCCTTCTAGATACCCTGGTGCTCTGGGTCCGACCAAGGCTGAGGCAGATCTTCAGGAACAACTGGATGGAGGCAGACCTAGTGGAGGACACTGTCCTGGACATCCTGACCAACCATGGAATCGATGAAGATCAGCTGGTCCAGATGCTGGGAGTCTCCCTCCAAAACCATGCAGCGACATTTGTGCAACAGCTTATCCGTGTTGCAGTGCGACAGTGCAGCAGGGAGGCCTGTCGTCTGCTGGCCCACCAGCCCTATCTCCCTGCCCAGGTCCCAGCCCTTCTGACAGCCCTGCAAGATGCACCATGGATGAGGTGCCCAACACCTCCTCCACTGCCATGGATGGGAATTCCAGAAGCTAGCCCTCTGTACCCATTACCATCGCTGTTGGAGCAAGAGGAGCCCCAGGAGGAGCCAGAGGAGTCTATTCCTAGGTCTTCCACTTCCAGACAGGGCAGTGAACCCTCTCCTGAGGGGCCATGGTGACCCCTGAAGAGGCAGGCAAGTGGCCCTGGGGCCTCTTCAGCCACCCCTGCATCTGTGACTTTGGAGGATGCCTCAGGGGTTAGCCAAATTGGGACTGGGCCACCAGCTGGGGCATGCGCCAACCCTCTAGGGCTCCCAGCCCCTCATACCCAGCTATCCAAATAAAATGAATGCATGGAAGCTCAAAAAAAGTCTCAGCATTACAAACAGGACAGGTGGCATTCCTCTCCTTGGTATTCTCCCATCAGACAAGTGATGGCCATCCCCAGGCCCATTTCTGTAGCCAGCCCCAGGGCAGATATTTCCAGCAGGGGGGTCTCCATGTCCAGATTGTGCCCCACAGCTCATCACCCCAGGCTGCTCATGAGCTCATCAATGCCAGCCTCTGCCCCCACATCCTTGTTCTCTGTTCTCCTACCAGCCTGTGCTGCCCGGTGCAGCCTTGCTACAGCTCCCTGGTTCCTGCCCCCTGCCTGGAGTCACGACTTGGTGCTGCTCTCTGTGTCACCCCAAGGTCACACCCTGCCAAGGCAGGAGACCCTAGAAGTTCATGAAGGAGAAGGGCAAAGTCCTGCCCCTGGGAAGGGACAGTGCCAGACCAGCACATTTGTCAGGCTGCACAGCTGGTGAGCAGCCAGGAAAAGGCAACCATACTGCCCTTAAGCACAGATTTTCCTCCTGCTGGTACAGATCCAGCTTCGGTGCTGGTATTTCTGCTCTGCTTAGAGAGAGCCTATCTGTGGCAGGTGGATGCCAAGCAGCTGAAAGCTTTGTGTTTGTCTAGTTTGGAGAGAAAGAGGCTGAGGGGTGATTTCATTGCTCTACAGCTTTCTGAGGAGGGAAAGTGGAGAGGGGGAGGTTCAGACTGGACATAAGAAAATATTTCCTTTCTGAGAGTGTGGTCACACACTGAAACAGGCTCCCTGTCTGTCAGTGCCTTTAGGAGGCATTTGGAGAATGCCCTGTATGATGGGCTTTAACTTCTGGTCATCCCTGAAGTGGTGAGGCAGTGGGACCAGGTGATCATTGTAGGTGCTTGACAAGTGGAAATATCACATCCTAATACCTGTCAATATCATCAAATAAATGCTGTTTGCCCTCTTCCTGTTTATTTTCAGTGACATAAATATTATTTAATGAAAGAAGCTAAAATTTGCATTTCTTAAGTAATCTCATTACAGAAAATGAGAAAATGTAAACAATTTCTTCCAGTCCCATGCAATACTGATAGTTCTTATATGTTGTCTGTTATTGTCACTTGCCCAATATAGTTTTGCTTACACAAATATTTTTAATGTTTGCTTGTTCAATGTTTGCTTGTTCAATGTTTGCTTGTCATTTTTAACCATGAGGCTTTTACAGAACATACATCACCAAGTCTTTTATTGAGCACATGTATTGTCTATTCATGTGTATAGTGTCAAGAACACAGAGAAAGGAAAACAGTGTTCTGCTACAATGGCCTTCATTGCATTTTATCATCTTTTCAGCTCTTTGGTGTGATACAATATCATGCTTTGATATTTTCTGATTTTTGCACAAAGCATTAATGTCTCAGCTTTCAGGGTTTCATAACAGAACTGCCATGGAAATGAATGCATTATGTTCTCAGTATACTTATATATACAATTTAAGAGAATTTTTGGAAGTCCAAATTGTTAGAAACATGTTTAGCATCATGCCTCAGAATGTAGACATAATGGATACCAATGCTGGCACATACAGATAGCAGGGTAGCCTGATTGTTTTACACACATGAGTTATTGAGATGCCCATTTGCACATCTAATAATCTGAATAACATGAAAAGGTCTAACAACTGGCAAATGTTTTGAGTTGTGCATTGACTTGTTGGGGGAGTGAGGGATGGTGGCAGAAAAACTGACCTTGTTATCTGAATGTTGGTAGTATTAGCTGGCCATTTAGCTTCCTCAGAACATTTGGACTGATGCAGGTTTTTTCAGATAAGGTCTCTCTCAGATGCACTAAAAGCAGGAAGGATGCTTGCATGCAGGACACAAACCCACATCAAATCATGGCAGAGTCCCATGCCCACGTTTGTTCTTCTCAGGCACTTCTGTTTGTAATCCTGTGGAGCTCCATAGTGTTTCAGAGGGAATTACTGTAACTCTAGTGACAGCATTGCAATCAGTGCATGAGTAATAGCTGGTCAACTCATAAAAAGCACAGAAGCATTCCCACTATTTTTTGGAGTACTGAAACCAAATGTCTTCTGACACTTTCTCTTCCAAGCAAATAAACACTATGCCTCTACTCTGACCTTTTGCTCCTAATCCACCATGTCCTAGAGCTGTCATTGAATAACTAGTAGTTTAGTATCTGGCTACCTTCTCTTTTGTATTGAGGAAGTTCTCTACAGTTCCAGTGATATGTATAAAGTGACTTATATATCACTGTTTCGTCATGAGAGTTAGCCTTAGAGATAGAACAATCCGTAGGAGTCTGTGCCAGAAGGGAAGTGTAAAGTCTGTATCCTGGTGATGTTACTTCTCTTGAGTGAGTCCCTTATTGTAGACAGAAAAAGTCTACTTCATCAAGGGAAGTAGAACTTAACACTAAGTTAAAAGCCCTAGAATTCTGCATGGTGTTTTTAACTTTTGATTTGGCACTGAAATGGAACAACATGTTACTCGTTCTTATGCAAGAAATACCAAAAATTCTTTTGTTGTATTCTTGTAGTTACCAATCTTGTATTGTGCAATAAGCTATAAAAGTATTTTTCAAACAATATGGCAATGATAAAGGCCATATTAATTGGATTCCTGCTAAATTCATTGTAAACAATTTTCAACAGCATATTCATGTACTAGCAAGTAGAAAAGATTTTTAGCGGTTGTTTTAACCAAACTTCAGGAATGTGTTTATTGCACAATTTTGCATTTAAGTTGCACAGATGTGGTTTTGATCTCATAAACTACTCAAATTGACATTTGGGAGAAAATAACAAGAGAATAATCAGGAATTGTCAGCTACCTGTCTCCTATTCATGAACAAGGGCATCTTTGGCTGTACAGAATATTAATAAAATTTAAATATATCCCATGCAATATGTAAGTTTTACTGAAGACAGAAATTTGAGAGTATCCAGAAAATCATAACATTTGGGCTCAGTATATGTATGAGCATATCCACAATTCACCTCTCTATGAAAAAATTGGATTGATAGAACATGGGGCTATATTACTGTGTTTATACACAATTAAGTTAGGCAAATTTAACGAATGAGCTGTACTCACACTTTGCATTGTTAATTAGCCACCAGTTGATATCACTAGGAAAAGGTTTACCTTGCTAATCAACAGTCATTTTTCTCTTACTTTCCATGAAGCCCTTCACACTAACAATTATAATGAAGGAGAATTTATACTGATAAGTCTCAGAATTACCAGTTTCTATATGTGGTCTTCCTTAACATTTGTAATTGAAGACACTCTAAAATGAGAAAGATTCTCCTTTTTACATGTTTCGTGTTGTTTCGTCAATTGCTGAGTTTACAAGAATTTTTGTAAGTTAGAGGATGTTACGCCAGTTTATACACACTTAGATAAAGCCCATTTTGTGCCCAAAACCAACCTTCTGATGTCCCATTGAGAGACTAGATGACCAGCCAGGGATACCTTTTCCATGGAGGCTGATTCTGTTGCAAAGTGCAAGGAAGGCAGGTTGGAAGGGCACAGCTGTCTGGTCCTACACTTACTTAACTGTGTACCCACTGAAGGCTGGAGCAGGGCAGTCCCACTGCACTCTCTCCCTCCCCGCCCCCACACGGTGACACTCCATCTTTCCCATTTCACATCCCGAGGGGAAGCAGGCTAAAGATGGGCAAGCAGAGTGAGGGCTCTGCATGAGGAGGCCATCTACACTTCATTTACTGCAGTTGAGCAGTTCAGAGTCAGCAGCTGTAGCCAATAATGGGGCTTTGCATGCACCACCCACACTCTTGCAGTTTGTACCTTCAATAGGTATGTGAAAGATATTCCAAGTATTAGATGGAGAAACAGCACCTTCAGCATGGGAAGGATCAGTCATGAACCCAAGTTAATGCCCCGGTGTTGGACTAAGATATTGAACATAATAGAAAAGCATGTGGTAGGTTAGATCTGGTTTTGAACAAAAGACAAATTATTTATTTCTTTCTTCAAATGAAGCATAACACTAAGGTATAAAGGGAGTATAAATAACATCTGATTGTGCTCCTAAGCTCCATGCTATAACTTTCTTGCAATGACATCCTTCAACAAATTAACTACATCATTACTGTTAAGTATTAATTGCACAAAACAGATACACAAAATATATAATGAGCTAGAAAGAGGACAACATTCTTCCATTATGACAAACAATTCTAACAAGAAATGGAAAAAAACCCAATAGATCTAGGCTTACACTGATGGCAACACTGAGAGTTTTAAGTCCTCTCCTTGAACACATTACATGTGATAAATAATATGCAAAATATTTAAAGAGTTTTATTGTTGCTTACAGAAGATACTTAGCAAGCAAGGAGACAGTAGCCATCACTGCCTCATGTCTCATATCCCCATCATTCAATGCAAATTTTTACATTTCATGCAATAATCCTGAGCTTATTTTCAGTAACATTGAAATGTCATCTATGTTAATTACCAAATACATACAGAGCCCAGCTATGGGGTCTATTGTATTATTAAGGCATGAAAAAAGAATAGCAGTTTATCAACTCTGAATGCCACAAATACAGCACAGCAGTTAGAAGGCTCAAAAAAGCTCAGAAAGTACCAGTGATTTCTGTGCGAAGGTCCTCCCAGAACACAACTGAATCATCAGTTCCTGAAAAGGCACAGAATCAAATCCTGTCCTTACTGACATCAGGGAGTTCTGCCATTGCCTTGACTGCTGGACCAAGCTTCAGAGCTATCAGGAGTGACTCAGACTCCTCTTCATATCCCCAAAAAATTAACAAACTTCCTCTCACTCAAGTCAAGTATTAATTTTAAAAAACAATACCTACATATTGTTTTGTTAATTAGTATTTTAAGCCTATGGAAAGGTTCAATTCATTATACAGTAATGCAATTAATAAAAAGCCTTTTCAGAAAAAGCTTATTTGTTAGTCTGATTTATTAGTATGCTAAAAGAAGGGGGAAGTATCATGAAAAGAACCTCTGCCAAGTTTATGCTGTTTATGAATAATTTTTAGTTTTAAAATGAAAGATTTTGGTATGCCAAACCAAGGATATGTGATACAATTCTAGACTCCATGGTTCAATGGCTCTTCTGAAAGACAAAGAGCACCACAGCCCTGTCCAGTCATCAAGTGAAGAACTCATTATCTGCATAAGTTGTAAGGGGCTAGCAGTGTCTAGATTGTGCAGTTCTTCACACAGTCTCTATTTTACATCTGAGAAGTTCTTGCAAAATGCCCTTTAGCAAGCCAAGGTATTCCAGTTCAGTTAATTAAACCATTGAAACCAGGGACAAATTGCTGGCAAGACTTACTTCATGCATAATTGCATTACGTCCCATTCTGGGAACTAAAATAGCAGATGATCTCCTTTAATTCTGCAACTGCTATTTGCCTAGCCTTTGTGTAAGTATTTACCTAGCTGAGCTCAGAGTTTACAAATCCAGTAGCCTTATACTTCATGTACAGGTGGCCCATGGTCTGCCATGGACAGAATGCTGGTATGCAAGAGGGGCTGACTTTCCATGCCTGCACCCCTTGCAGATACAAGCCACCCCTTGGCAGAGATGGTGCTGTCCAATTGTGTCACTGCAAGGCTCTGAAAACTTTGCAGATGCACAAATTTGACTTAACTAATTTCACCTAAAACACCAAGTTATAATATCGAAAAATTGTTTGTCACACTAAAACATTCAGGAAACTCATTACTGTCTTGTTTGAGATTGAAGGAGAAAAAAAAGGTCGTTGTTACTGGGTTAGATTTTGCAGGGGTTTTGGTTAATTTCTACTAAGAAATAAGTTAAGGAAGGCTAAGGCTATAAATTGGTACTGTTTCATTTATAAATATTCACTTTACTTCTCTTCTAAAAAAACATGTTAAGGAAAAAGGTGGCCAGAAGGATCCCACATGTTGTAAATTGTAATTTGGTTGTTAGGCTGTAAAAACCAAAAACCAAAAAGTGAAGTTGAGCACAGTGTAAGAAAAAACCCAGTTTTTAATTAACAACTTATTTACAAGTTCATAAAATCAACTGAACTGGAGTAGATGTTCTATGTTTGTCACCAATATTTTATTGTAACTGGTAACTTGCACGCTTTGTAGTAGAACAAAAAGAAATTAAAGTCCACTATATACAGCCTTTGTACAGGCTACTTGACTATACTCAAGGCATAGTGATCATAGCACAACCTAGTCTTCATAATAATTTGTGCACAAAAAGACACCAATCAGACATTATGTGAACATTACAGTGAAATGACATCACAAGTCCAGTGAAAATTCAGCATCATACAAAACATATTGATCTACTGCAAATGACATCCTTTGAAACAATAAGCCTTTTTTCAGTAGTAAATTAACCAGAGTCTGATGCAGAGATTTGTGTAGTTATAAGTCTTTTAAGCGAAGCAACCTCTGCAGATAGGTTTGCTATGCCCTGCTTCAAATAGAGGTTCTCTGACTCAGAGACATTGTAGATATTGTCTTTTATTTCAACAACTCCAGTTTTGCAACCACTCTGAATTTTAACGTTGAGTTCCTTCTGATGCCAGAGTTCTGGTTTAAGTGACCAGTCTTGGATATTAGTCACTTGAACCGAGAAAGGAGTGTGAGAAGAATGCACCAAGTTTTGCGCACCATGTTTTTCAAGCTCAAAATGTCTTTTTGAGGACATGTCAATGGGTGACGACAACTTCTGCGTTGCATCATAGTCATTATCCATTGCTTCCACTTTAACTTGCATGGCTTTGGCTTTGATTCGAAGCTTGTGAGGCAAAGCTGAAGAATTCACTTCTGGAACTTTAACTGTTGCATGAACATTTTTATGTTCAACTGGGGAATGAATTGGACCCTTAGGAACCTGCTGCTCATCTTCTCCGTCAGATGATTTTCCAACTACACCATCATCAGTTTCTGACGTTCTCGGGGAATTACTGGAGGACCTATTAACTTGCAAGAGAGGAGGAGAATGTGAGTACACATTAAAGGTAGCTCCCATGTAGTTTGGATATATGGATGCTTTATATGAACCTCTATCATCTCTTGGCTCTCTCTCTAATTCCATGGGCTCCTGCTTTATAATCTGGAACTTATTTTCGGGACTTCTACAGTTGCTTTGTATACGACTTGGTTGGGTATGCTCTACAGTTGATGTTTCAGATACATCAGACATTGAACTTTGAGGAGAATGTTTAATGACAGAAATACAACTGCTACCAACTATAGATGGTTCATGTTCATCTACAAATGAATTAATATTTGATTTGGAACTCTGATAATCTTGAAAATATACAGTTGTTGAGCTACTGAGTTTCTGTATCTCTTGGGCATAGGCCTCAGAACTAATTAAACCAAACTTTAACTTCAGTGAAAGCAGCTCTGCCTTCAAAGTGGCATTCTCTTCTCCCAGTGCAATTAGTTTGTTCTCTAAGACAAGGTCATTCAGTCGTCGCTTTTCACGAGATCTTTTGGCAGCTTCATTATTTTTCCGCCTTTTCTCCCAATACATAGCATCTTTCTTTTCATCTGGAATGAATTCTCGCTTTCTCCGGCAAGCTGAAGATTTGCTCTTTCCACTACTTGCTTCAGTAAGTAGTATATCTTCATTTGTAGACAATTCTTCAGATACTTCTGCTAAGGTTGACTTAAGTACCATGATTTTGTCCACATTGCTACTTGTGTCAACAGGGCCGTGCTCCTTTTTAAGGGTCTGCATTTTTCTCAGCTGCATCAGAAGCAATTTGTAGAAGATCTACAATAAGAAACAGAGCAAGCTATCTCCCCAGTACTTCTCACTCCACAACTCGATAAATACAGTAATTTTAAATCCACACACATTCTTCCTTTTCTTTCATAATTTCAGACAGAAGTGTCTGTCTAGAACCAAATTTCTTAGCAGATTCAATGGGAATCTTCTTAAAATCCTGAAATAAATAGAGAATTTTATTACTATTTAAGAATTGCTGGTTCAAAGCACACAAAAGTAGCTATTGACAAATAGTTTAGACAAGAATTTGGTTCATCAAGCCTGCTGTAATATGAAGACTGCTCAACGCTGAAACTACTGATATTCTAAATTTCATGACACCTAGCAGATTTGCTTCCAAAACAAATACTATATGATCCAAGGACGAATCAATTAAAAAATATTTGAGTTTTGACCCCACAGTAATGCTGTCACAGAACCTTCCATGATACCACCAGCCAAACAAAAACCTTCCAACACTTTAAACTGGAGGACACAAAGCATGTTGATGAGCAGTACTGCAAAGTATCCTGTTCCACATGAAAGCATCTCTTCTGAAAACAGCTGTGGTGTATGACTTAGAAATGCAATATATTTGGGTCCTTCATGGATTAAAAATAACATAAGCTGATTTACAGAAGCTGGAGTGCTTTCTATTGTCTTAAAATACCACCATTATCCATTATATCTATTAAGCATTTAATTGCTGCTTTTGAATCCTGTAAAAATATATATATACATATATACCTATAAGTGTTTGTATCCATCATATTAATTCAAACTAGCAAGTTCACACACATAATTTGGGCAAGTACCTAACTAAAAAATATTGACAAAAAAATTATGCAATTTTCTAGTATCTTACAAAGAAAATGTTAAAATTGGTATTGAAAAATACATCAGAGAAATAACATTTAATTAAAAATTTGCATTTGACAAACAGTTGTACTATGTCAAAGTAAAGTTTAATACCGTTGAGGCATGTGCACCTCCAGGAAACAGTATTTGCATTGAAGTAAAAGTTTAGATCCAGAAGTCTTACCATTAACAAAGAAAAACTAGCTTAACCTTTAGCTTCAGACATTTTAATCATTAAATTTGAGCTTAAGAGTTTAAATTGGCCTTTGTTTTATTTAGTCCCTGTTAATGCAAAAATATTTATTCTCATAAGATCACTTGGTCTTGATCTTAGACACAGCTTCTCAGTATAGCATTTTCCACAGTCAATCATGTTCCTGGTAAAAAGAATGTAGTATGCCAAGTGCTTTTATAGAACTGACTATCGAGTCAGCAATCATTCCTGCCTGTACGACCAGAAAAAAAAAATAATTTAAATAATCAGCCACTTCAGATTAATGTCTCTATTTACTGGGAATGTTTTTACAATGACTAATGAAACTAATTTTAACATTATCAGTCAAGAAAGTTATAAAAGAATTAATGAATTGTATTCTGCCAGTTTCTCCTGTCTTTTCCAGAAGGCAAAGTGGAATGAGTGATGTAGTAACAATTAAGCAGGGTCATAAAGACTGAGGTTTCAAGCTGGGTTCTGTTCCATCAAACCATGCCAGTTCTTCTGTCATGAAAAAATTAACACATTTAATAGAACAACTAAGTAGAATTTCCTAAAATCCGTGGTTAATTACTGACATGTAACTATTTGTCTTTGATAATACAGCCCTAATGAAAAATAGAGTTAGACGCCAGCCAGACCAAAGACGGCACCTAATATTTTAGTGCAAAAGCAGCACCACAAATTGTCATGTTTGGAAAGAAGTAACATACATCTAATACACAAACAGTTACATAGTTAGACACTGATCCAAAATTATAAGTGGAGTCAAAATGGAGCTTTTTGTCAAAACTGAAGGAGCTGGATCAGGTTTAAAACCAAAAATTAACCCTACAGCAAAGCAACATCTGTTTCTCCAAATTTTCAGTACAGTTTGATTTGCTGAAGTAGGTGTATAGACATTTTGGCCATTTCACTGATACAGGGAATCAATGATTTAATTAATATGTATACTGTTTTAAACCTAGTACAACTCAATACTTAAAAAATAATTGCTAAAACTTTAAAACCACACAAAAAAAAAAAAAGAGAAGACAAGACCACTTGGTCTTTTGTCACATTTTTAGAATATTCAGTCTCTGTTAGCATCATTTTACACAAATAGAATACTGGGATTTTTTTCCGTTTTCCTGTAGAACTGGGAGTACACAGTTACTGGTCCATAATTGTCTTGATCCACTACAACCACTGTATTCACCTGTACCAGTAGCAGACTCCTTCCACGCCATGCAGCAGGAAATTGTATCATGTACTGAATAACTATGAAATCATCACTTGTCTCTTAGCATGTATCTCAGCCAACTGTCACCTAAGCAAAAAATGTTCAAAGCAACTTCCATGATATTTCACGTCCTTACCAGTTCACAGCTCTTACTCAATTTAACAATACTGGAGAGCTACATTCAAACCCAAATATTTGTTCTCTCAGAAAACACACAATAATATGCTTAGGTCATCATTATTTTTACTACATTTTATATATATATGTATATATGTGCCATATAGCCTAGAACATCTACAATTACTTGAAAGGGTAGCAACAGAAAGGAAGTACTTATAGAATCATTGGATATGTTAGAATAACAGAACCATACCTACACAGATTAAATACCTTCTTTTTCCCATCTATAATATTCCCATCTTTTATTTCCATGGGATATAAAAGCAATGTTTAGTCTTGAACAAGACTGTGTCGGGATAAGAATTTGGACCTTATCTATCTGTATGGGCTCCAGCTCAAAGCTATCCACTTCAGTGTTTGTCCAACACTGTGGTCTAGTGAAAATACAAATAATGGTAATAACAATTAACAAAAAAGTTTTTGGATTGTGGGTTTTTTCCTAAATGAATGTTGACTAATGACACAGTTCATCAATATGACCATACTGATGGATAAAAACTCGACTGCACGTCCAGATATCCACCTGCAGGCCTAACACTGGCACTGAGCTACATTTAGCCCAACCAGCTCTGGAGTCCACGTCCCTTGTTCCATGGGACATCTGCAGATTGTACACTGGAATGGCCCAATCTGCTCACTGTAGCACTGTCAACTCCTGTTTTGGCCAGTCTCCCTCCCGTACACATTGTTCCTGGCACAAACAGACAGAATGAAAGTAGCATGCCATCTACAGCAAATATTAAGCATGTATCAAAATGACCATGTTTTTGCATGCAATATTCAACTTTGCTCTCTGCCAGTGTCCATCAGCAACGCTGTCAAGACAGACATGTAACCCACTGACATAGTCATATGGGTTTGCTATTTATGCAGTTAGACCTAATGCCATTACTTTTGTGAATTAGCAAAACAACAAAAGATCTAAACAAAAGATCAAAACTCTTTCTCTATTTCTTGAGCAGTTTTACTATGGTAACTGGAATCATGGATTTACAAAGAGGAGTCAAAACCCTTGTTTAGTAATACTTCTCCATGTGGATCAGCCTAATGCTGAGTCTGTAAACAAATTAAATTCTATCTGATGATAATGGCAACATGCCTTCAATGGACCAGCCATTTCACTTCACTTCACTTGCATTTTATAATTCCATTGGAAAACATGAGTATTTACACATAAATTAATGAACTGTAATGATTCCTCTGACTACATTTCAAATTCCAATATTTTCCCTTATGATTAATTTTTCAATTGCTTTATCACTCCCTCATAAAGTGTTATAAAACCAACATTTGGTTGGTTGATGTTAATGGCATTGAGTGCCAATTCTACAATGTAATAACACTCGACCCTATTAACTTAATTACAGAGCCAGTCTTGCTCCCACAGCAATTTTGCCATTGACTTCAACAGAAGCAGAATACAATCCCAGATCCAAGTATTAATGAGACTGTTGTATAGGACTCATGTTATTGAAGCAAAAAATTATGTATGCAGAAATCACAAAAAATTAATGTATCCATGGGACTTCAAAAAATACTGAAGTGACAAAATGGCACATTCAAGATCTGATCCTGAGGATTTATGTATTCACACTGTAATAATTGAAAGGTCTCAAAGTTTGGAGGACAGGGCCACAGTCTTTGTCTCTTCTGTGTAATTTAATTACATAAATAATTTCTGTTTTAGAGAATGTATGGGGGCCTCCTCATGTACCCAAGCTTCTCCATAGAATAACTGCATGTTTTCATTTATTCTTAGCAAAATAATTCATGCTATTTCCAAGCATAATTTTTCAAACATATCCTAGGATAAAATGACTGTTTAATTCTACAGCTCTAGCATTTTGATAGTGATTCTATCAAACTAAATGAAATCCCATTTCTAGCACTGGATGCTCAAACACAATTGAGTTTTGTGTCATTGTGTCTACAAAAAGACTATATATCAGTCCTTAAAAAATGGACAAAAATAACAGTTACATATAGCTGCTTGTTCTAGAAAAAAAAACACGCCTCTATCATCACCACCACTATATGGCCCACACCAGAAAAACAGTTGAGCTTGTCTTAATATCTCTGCTTATTTTTAGTTGCTGTTGTCCATGTTTTGCATAGGTATCATTTATTATATTACTGCCACCATTCTGCCCCGGTTTATCAATTTTGAAAATCTGGCTACATACCAGATGAGCTGCTATAGAAATTGTTCATAGATTCGAAAGTTACCAGTTTGCATTCCAAATTTTGGAAAACTGAAAGATATATTTTGCACTTTATCTTCAAAGTATTCTAAATACAGATGTTATCTATCTCAATACTTTTGAGGTACAGGAAAAATATCATTCTCATCACACACATGGGACAGGAAGCCAAGTCTAAGCTCAGGAGGTGCATGCACAGCCTCCCTTAACACTGGTGAAAAATTTTGGAGATACTGTACCTCTACTGCTTTCCACAGACAAAAATTATGCCATGAATCTCTGCACCTATCATTATCATTATCTATCATAATTCAGAAATCCTCTCCAAAAGAGACTATTGCCAAGCTCCACTGAAATCCTTCAACATAATTCTTCTTGCCCTTTACCTACAACAATTTGTGAGTTTATGCCCCTGTTGAAGAAAAGCTTTAACGCTGGCTACACTGAACGAGTGATATCACTGGGACAAATTTGTGGGCCAGAGGGTCTAGACAATGTAGAACAAATAAGTCAAAACTTTTTGGGAAAAGCCTAGGTGACTGCATTTTATGCTACGATGGACAGGTTATCCGCAGTCACAACACGGAAAAGCATTTACAATGTGAATATTGCCACTAATTTCTGCTGTTACATAGTAATGTGCATAAGGACCATGGATATGTTACAACAGCTTGAAGCAATGCAGAACTATTGATCCTGTATGCAGTTTCCTTTTCCTACAACTTCATGGACATCTTAAGGGCTTACTGTTTCAGGACCAATGTGTAATTAGGTCAGTGGAACACTGATGATGATAACTTTGTACAAGATGACCCACTTTTGCTAAAATGTTGATCGTGTTATTGAAAGAAAAAAATTGAATACATCCACAAAATATATTCCATTGGGCACATCAGAAATCATTTATTCTGACACTCCTCAATCAAATTTAAGGAAAAAAAATGAGTAGGATTATAATGGAACTTGAAATACTCTTGCAAATTCATATTACCCAACTCCACGTTGTACCCAGAAAGCTGATGTCATATGTAATTTTTACAAAAGGCTTTCTTTGTTAGAAAAATTACTTAAGTTACTGTTTATCTTAAGAACTACAAATTAACTCATTAAAGTATGGCCTGCTTACCAAAGGTAAATTACAGAAACAAAATTCTATTTGGAGAGCACAAAACGTATGTTAAGGGTAGCTGTTGTTCAGAAAAGGTCAGTGAAGCTTAAGTGCAAATTTGCCCCACATTTTCTTTCATTTCCTTATGAAGACAGTATGATTCTGCCAGATCTGTTCATTTTTCCCAGAACAAGCTGTTTATTGCTCTGGTTCAAATGGTGAAAAACAAGATCTAAGAATATTACTGATAGCACCAGGAAAAAATTTAAAGCTGGGAAGGAAATAAATATATCTTGGGTAAATATTTAATTCTATATATGTATAACATATATAGTATACACATGTATATATATACAATTTAATAAATATCATATCACTTTCCAGTATTTTTAATAAAGCCCCAATAGAAACAACTGTTACTGAAGTTACAGTACTATGTCAGTATGTTTCTCATTTCAATAGCTACTTGACAGCAGGAAGAACTAAACTGTGAAAAGCTATAACTTAATAGCAACCATGTTCTGGAAGTACAATCTCAGGTTTCCCTTCGTTACAAACCATTAAAAAAAACCCACAAAATCAAATATTAATTATTCTGACAACAAATGGCTTTCTACTATTGAACTGTATTCTTAAAACGCCAGCCATGGCCCAGACCTTCAGCTGACCTAAATTTATATGGCTCTATTTAAAGACAGCAGAATTATGTCAATTAATCCCAGCTGATACTCTAAACATGCATCTTGTTATATAACAACTGAAGTAAATATATAAAGTGAACGCTGGCTTTAAAATGTTGTTATCTACCACTCACGGCAGACAGAGCAGAGAAACAGCAATCTTTACAGCTCCAGTTCTGTGAGATGGTCCAGACCACTGCCCATGCTAGCATTATTTTCTTTGTTGGGTTGCATTCCACTTGTAAAGAGAAGTCTTGCAGCACTGGCATCTATATTGTCAGCTGTTGTGCAGACATCTCTGTAGCAAAAACTGGTTAATTATTCAAATACTGCAGGACAGACTGAAAATTACACCAAGGTGGAGCAACTCAAGAGAGGGAAAAAAGCCACGTCTTAAATAAGGCATTCTTTCTAATAGAATATATATTTAATATCTGTCACAAAATTCAATCTCACAGTATGCTATTTTGGATATGGAACAATTCAACAAGTGAATTAGGAAAAAACACAGGTGGCTTTAGATTTATTTCAGATCTACCTTATAATACAATTTTTTAATAACTTGCTTCTACCACATTTTTAGTCAAGACCATGTACTGCCTTGTTGTTTACACAACCTTGTTTTTGACAGTCATGTTTATCATCAGTATTAGACAGTTACATTATCTTGTAGCTACTAAAAAATATTTTCAAATAATGGAACGTAATGCTTTAATACTGTAAAATACTAACACGAAAATCAATTGTCATTTTCTTTTAGAATGGACTGCAGGAATTGGCCATCTATTTGCATTTTTTTTCTATTACATAGCCTAAGCACATTTATATCGCATAACTGGCTGTAATGATCATGGCAAGGTCACCTAGAAGAGTCAATTAAGCTGATGAGTCAGATACATTGCTTAAGAGTGTGTAATAAGACTCAAACAGAGGATTTTATTGTTCATATTATTGCATCACAGTGATGTTATAACAGCAGCGAGATTGCCGTCTGGAAAAAAACTATTGCATAAGTGTAGTTTGCATAACTATTTGTTAAAATAAGTCAATTTAAAATGAGTTTAAGGTTTATTTCGTTTAAGAGTTTTATTTCAAGATAAAGGATGGGAAAAAAGCAGCATGGTACTGGTATCTTTCTCAGACTCTATTTTGACTCTATTGCAATAGAAAGAATGTCTCTATGTTCTATAAATTTCAGCCAAAGTAAGGCTGTTGTTCCTTCTTAAGACAAGATAAGCTGTGTGGAGGTCATGTAAGTTCATACTGCCCATGGGAAGACTCATAGCTTTTTGACACCTTCACATCAGTTTCTGAAAAACAAACAAACAAAAAAATCCCCTCCCCAAACCTCAAAACAAAATGCAAAACAACCCCCACCAAAACAACAGAAACTTGAGGCTTTGGATGCAAATTCAGGAAGCTGGGTATTTTAAAAGCTAGTTAACAGTCTGTTGGAGCATGAGTTAAAGATATAAAGTAAATGAAAGTGGAGGCAGAATATTCTAAAGCTGAATATTTTAACAGTCAAAGACATCTGTAATGTGAGAACTTTTGTAACAATAACTATTAGTGCCCATGTTATTAACGATCCTTATTCAGTAGTCTTTGAACTTGTTTGTTTAAATCATGTTTTTGAGCCAAAACACCAAATCCTTATTCATTCGAGTTTCCCATCAAAGTCAACATTTTGATTGAATAAGGACAATAAAAGCAATGCACATAGCAATATTTCAAACGAGGCTCTGGATTTAATTAATTACTGAGGAGGGCAAAGATAACTCAAAGTAGGTTACATACTCACTGGAGCAAAATTAACGAAACTAAGTGCAATCATTCAAGTTACAAAGACAAAAAAAAAACACAACAGGGTTGTTTTTAACACAACAGTAACTCCAAAAGAGCCTCACGGTCAAGGCTGTACTTGGCCCCAACAATCAAGTAGCAGAAAAGTTTATGCAGTTACCAAGAATATTACATGTTTAAAATACTTTGATACTACTTCCTACAGCAGGTACAACGAACATAAAGCCTGTGGCTGGGGTACTCAGTTGGGAGGTTTTTGGTCACAAGCACAGTGATGTTGGTTTCACGTACTGGAGAACCGTTTTAGTAAGCAAAAATTAAAAAAAAAAAAAAAACAAAATAAAATAAAAAACCAAAGATCACCTCATCTTGAAAGGCAAGTTATCATCAGCAACTTTCAAGCTGTGTTCCCATGGAGGACACAGCAGAAGCTGGCCCCAGAGCACAAAACACACAGCCACTGCGACGCCGAAGTGACTTGGGAAAAAAATTACAGAATTGGGCAATTATGACTTTCTTTTTTCCCCCCTTTATGATGTTGTTGTCCTTCGTTACGTAAGAAACGAAGGAAAATGCTCATCTCGTGCCTACCTGAGAGGGCCTTTGTCTGGCGATCCCTGCCTGCAGGCGACGGTGGGACTAAGGGGGTGATGGGCAGCGGGGTGNGGAATCGTCGGGCTCTGCGCACCCGCTCCGCTCCACCGCCCGCCGGGTCTGTCACACTGACCTACTACCGGCGGCCGCCCCCGGAGCCCGGCTCTGCTGCCCCACGGGGGCCGGCGGCACCTGGCCCCCAGCCCGCCGCGGCCGTCAGGGCACGGCCGGGACGGCTCTTCCTCTCCCCTCCAGCGCTGTTGAGATCTCCGGTAAACGCCTTTCTTTCTTAAATTAAGCCGTTCCCGTTTGTTTTGGTTTGGTTTGTTGTTTTGGGTTTTTTAAAATTATTTTTCATTATTTTTTTCCCACTGAAAGCCCGTACCGGAGAGATGCCACGGCGTCTGGGCGAAACGCCTTCCCTTAAAAAAAAAATACAGCCTGATCTAAAACGCCTCCGGAGGCGTAGAGTTAAAAATCCGAGCAAATGCCTCGAACGTCTTACACACGCACGGCTCTGGAGAAAAGACCAGAAATAGCACATGAAGCCACAATTGCTAAAACGCGAAGGGGCTAAATATAGACCCAACACAAATCTCGTTTTAAGGCACCCGGCACGCAGCCGGCGAGCGCGCCTCGCCTCCCCACTTACCCAGTTGTCTACTTCCCTTAATAAACACACTTTAACAAAACCTGTTACAGTTACGGGTTTGGGGGGCTTTTTTTTCCGGGGCGAGATTGTCCTAGTTTTTTTGTAGGGAGATTATAAAATCGCATAATTAGCTCCCTCTTCCCAGCCCGGCTGCCAGCAAATTTTGTGGTTACATAATGCAACATTTCCAGGAACTATTATGCGATCGGTCCCGCAGCGCCTAAAAAACAGCGACAAAAAGTGACGGAAAGGGCTGGCTGAGACAGGCGCAGCCCCGGTCCCGGGCCGCTGCCATTGATCCTGACTGCCCGCAGGCAACATGCCCCTGCGCCGCCCGATAGAGGACTGGGTCCGGCCGGCGGGCTCCGGCAGCAACTCCCGGTGGTTTTGTGGCCGAGGCACGGCTGGCGCTGCCCGGGACCCAGCCCTCCGCCCCGCACGGCGTCCGCCGCGGCAGCTCCGCTCCCCGCCGGCACATTATGCAACGCGGGAGAGTCGCTCCGGCGGCGCTGCCCGGGGCTCGCTGCGAGGACACGCGGGGGGCAGCGCGGCACGCCAGGAACGAGCACGCCCCGACAGGCAGAGCCGTCGGCCGGCATCTCCTGGGCTGCCTCCGCGCCACCACCCCTCCGC
>VZSE01012875.1:524696-558405 GCA_013398275.1 Promerops cafer
CCTCCGCCCGCTGGGGCGCGGCGCCTCCGCTCCGGCGCGGCGGGGCCCGAGCGTCGCCTCCCCGCCCCGCGCTGCCGCCTCGGCTCCCGCCGTGGTGCCGGGGTACGCGGCGTTACGGGGGAGTGTCTGCGCGGCGTGCGGGAACAGAGCCCTCACACCCGCCGTCTCCGCGCGATCGAACAAGGACGCGGGAGCCGCGCTCCCGAGGCGCGTACCCGCCGCCTCGCCACGCGCACGGGCGATCCTCAGGCGGATCGCGCAGCGGCTGCTGTCACTCGCGGAAAGCAGTCGTAGTAATCGTAAAAGGGCGAGGAGGAGAGAAATGGCAACGGGAAAGGAGCGCGCTGGCGGCCTTGCCGGGGCGCCGCCTGGCCCTGGGCTGCGCGGGCGCCAAGGTTTGTCCGCCGGCCTTCGTGGCCGTCAAGGCTGAAGGATTTCGGTGGTGTTGCTTCATCTCCGCCCTCGCCTCTGAGCCGGCAGCGCTGAAGTGCTGCGCAGAAGCGGGGACGCACTTTGGAGAAGCTCGGTCCCGCTGGCCCTCCCGGGGCGATCCTCGCCAACAGCCCCCCATCCCCGCACCCCGAGCCTTGCCTCCCTGTGAGCGGAGACGCCGTGAAGAGTCTGGTGCTGGTTTGCCCCCTGTTTAACCTCCGTTTTAGAAAGTGCCGCACGGCCAGCAAGAAATCCAGTTGTCTTCCCAGAACGGGTTTGAATGCACACGTTTGATTAGGTGTGAGATACGTATCTTCCTCTTTTTTATCCTCACAGAAGGTTTGTATCTCCATCTCTTTTTTGCTCTTTCAGAAGTAAAATTTATGGAGACAACAAAAAATTTTCTTTATTAAATCCTAGTTCCAGAACATAAATGATTCCTGATTTCATCTGTTAAACACCAAAGTAGTATAGTCCTCACCAACATTACCCTGGTGTATTACTCTGTCATCCTGTATTTGTTTATCAACAGAGATAGCCCTTTGGAGTAAAGCAAACCTAACAGAAAGCAAATTCAGAGTATTTTTATGTTTATCTCAGCCCTCAGTCTTTTATCACATGTACCCATAATATCCGTGCACAATAAAATCTAAGTGCCTTCAATCCATTCCTATCTATCTCCCTGGATTATTTAATATGAAAGGTCTAATAACCTTTACTCACACTGGTTTACCCCTCTTCCTTTTCTATTTCTAATATCTAGCACATGCAGCCTTGTTAAAGGTAACAGATTACGGAGCTCACTGTGACAGAAAGGGGATTCAAAAGCAGCCCGAGTCTGAGAGATCAACCACTGCCTCCACCTGGAGGCTGCACAGTCAGGGTTTTTTTTTCCCCGTGCTTCCACTTGCCGGTGGGTAACAGACATGCAGAGACAGTTGACATGTTAGTGGAAATGTCAGACATAAGATCCAGCAATAAGCTTGAAGACCTGCTTGCTCATAAATACTGGTGGCTTACTTAAGGTCTTAGGCACACTGAAGAACCTGTGTGAGGAATCTTGTGCAGCACACATTATGTCCCACACATATTGTACCAATCCAGTGTACTGAGTTCTCAGGACTGTCAAAACCCAAAATAAATCCTGAAACTTCAGGCAGCTTTTAAAATTAAGTGGTGCATATTGTTTTCACCATGATAAATGGTTTCTGATGAGTCCTGGGCATCCACTTTTAACAATTTTAACTCTCATATCTAGGAAAAAAAAAAAAAGCAGTAGTTCAAATTTGCCTTCATGACTCAGGTTCTTGAAATTCTAGAATTCTAGAAAGAAGTCTCCAAGGCAAATAATATCCTTTCTATGTGGGTGGACAGACTTGGAAATAATATTCCAGATGGAGTTTAGTCGCCAGTTTGCTTATATGTTTGTCACTAATTATAATCAGCCATAAAAACAGACCTGATCTTTCTCCCAGAATAGTAACAAAGACTTTTTCTATATTTTACATTGCTCCTAATTGGTGGAGGTCAGGAAAGCCAAAAACTTTTACAGCAATATTTGGTCTTACTCTCCAAATCTTACAGTGGGTGCTTGACAGATTCACGGATAAGGTGGGATACAGGGCTGAATGCTGATATGGCTGAAGGAACATATTCACCACTTTTCCACCTCTCCCGAGGTACAGAAAAAAATAGCATGGATGAAAGACATAACTTTGTGTATTCTGCACAAAAGGAATCTAAGGCTTTTGAGAAAACTGTAAAAAAGAGAATCATTCAATGATTATCCACCTCTGCTGATTTTCCTATTGGAGGGATGAAGTAGGTCATGAAGATCTTCAGCTAAATTCTCAGCTGATTCTAGCATGGTATGATTTATACTTGCTTTTGGACAGCACAATATTAACTTAAACTCCTTTAAGTTCATTGGTATTTATTGCTACATGATTTAAACTCTCTTAACACTACCTCTGATTTTGGCTTAATGAGAATTTCTAAGGCTACACTGAGTCATCGTACAACATGCAAGTCTAGAAAAGGCATTTGAAAAGCAACTAATAAAAATATAACAGAAGTAATGCCTGTCATCTCTAACATTGGTTAACACCTTGGCATTCAGTTGCGTCCATGCCTCTTGGGCTTTCCATAATACTGGCTTTGAATATGACCCAACCTGAAATTTAGAATCAGATGAAAGTAAAAGTTCCAATGCATCCAAAGAAAAAAGGCTTTCATTACTCACTTTTATTATAATCCAGATACAGTACAATGTAGTAATTGAAAAAAATCCAGAGCAAAATAAGAATAAATGTTTCTTAAGATTATGCTCTACTAAACGCCATTTAATGATTTATTTATATGTGTATGCACACACACACATAGTCTCTGAAATTGACTGAAGAGACGGTGACCTGCTATTATCTTTGGTTCTCTTGCATTGCTTTCTTTATATCTGTAGGAGGTTTACTACATAGCAATGCAATACAGAAAACTATATTCACCCATCTTTTCATATATTTAATGTGATCAGTGCTCAAAAATGTTTAAAACTAACTGACTCCTCCAGGGCTTCCTGCTCAAGAAGAGCAGTAGTGAAAGTTCCATAAAATAGATTATATTGTGATTTTATAAAGTTCAAAGACAGAAATAAAATGCATTAAAGAAAAAGACAAGTCATTTGACTACAGTTCAAAGTGTTAATCAAAATATTTCCATGCATCTGGGAACATTTGTGGAAACTGTTCTGGAAAAATATTTGTGCTGTAATGTACTCTTGCTAAAAGCAAACCCAAGAGAAATAGATGTTCACATTGTAACTTAGGCAGACATAAGTGAGGCAATGTTTACTGGAACTGTTAAGTGTGAAGAAACACCAAAAATTTCACAATAAGTGCATGGACTAAATAAAGACAATTTACATGATACTTTTGCACTGCAACAGCCTACTAACAGCTATTCATATGACAAACTAAGAAGGTTATGGTGTTCAAGTATTTTAGATGAGTCTAAAAGCAAACAAAAATGTCCTGTTTCTTAGGTCACAAATGCCAGTTCTGCCCATAGAGCCACTGGCATGTTATCCACTTAGACTGAGATACAATATGGGGAACAGCAATATCTCCACGACTGATGGAAGTATCTGATTTCACCTGAATATTTTAAACACAAAAAGAAGTATTTTCAAGATGTTATTTTCATTAATGAACACATATGCTGCTAATGTGTATAACACTGCCCTTACTGAAGCTCTCGAGATAGTGCTGCCCACGTTGTGGAAAGCACAAACATGTAACACCATTCATTTTCAATATTGGACTAGGAAAAAAATCACTGGAAAGCCCTCAAGAATGTTAAAATGTGCAATTTTATGTAGTGTATAGTATGCATATAGAATGTGGGAAATGCTAGGAACAATACTGAAAAGAAAAATTTTTTAAAAAGAGATGAATCCTAGCTTCCCTCTGCCTATGACTGAGTAGCAGACATGATCAGTAGGAAATCTGTGGCACACCACATAAAAACACTGGAGAAGGAAAGCCAGCAGGTGCTCTGAGTGACTGAGATGGCAAGGCACACCTTACACCCACGTTAATTTGAAAGGAAGGTGGAGATGACACACAGGTGGGAAGATCAGCACTTTCTCATGGCCAACAGCACAGGAGAGAGACAAGTCATTGCCACTGGGAGCTGTTTCAGTATGGTGAAACAAGCTCACCACACTAAGTTCTACTTTGCGGCACCTTGCTCAGAAGTTGCCAAGGACCAGTGGGGTTTGACTTGTGTACTTACTCAGAGCTGCCTTGCTGTGGACTTTTGAATCACTCCGATTAAATGAGGCAGGCCAGTAATTTGGAGGATTTTGCTATGAAGTGAGGATTTCTTGAGAAGTAAGATCAATTCTACTAGAAGGGGCCCAAAGATCCTTAATGTCCTTAATGTCTCCTGGTCTGCAGCAACTGAAGCAACTGCTGGCGGGATCTTGTCTGAAGCCCCAGCAGATGAAATTTTGTGACAGAGAAGCAAAGAAACAACTCCCCCCAACACCTTTTCACACTTTCCCTTTAAGCAGTTTCCCATCCATGTGGATATGAGCAATCTTATCTCCAAAACAAAATAAAAGAGTATTACGTAAAAGTTTCCCAAATGACAGAATTAACACAAACCTCATCAGTTAGTCATCCAAATGCGATTACTCAAAAATGATAATAAAAGTCACAAAATTCACTGCCTGCTCTCCAGCAGAGCCAAGACAAGGAAAAGTCAAAATTCTTAGTCAGAGTCTTTTCAATATGGCCTAACACTATTCACTGCTACTTTTCTAGTCATCTACTTTTCTGCTTCATTTGTCATACACCAAGGTGAGAAATGTGTAAAGAAACCAGTGGGATGGGGGTTTTTGGCAGTAATTTCTTAAACACAGTTGAGACTTGGTCTTGCCATTTAATCTTTGTTCACATTAGTCATCCCACTGACTTTGATGATTTACAATTGTGATTAATCCTGACTTAAATTACAGCACTAAATCTTTAGGAAATATACCTCACTTGATTTACCAAGATGTTTAGAAATCAGTGCGCTTGACCACTGCAAGCAGAAAGACACTGGGGACAGATATTTTTCTATGATGTTGTGTTTTGAGATAGGACACTGAGAGCAAACATCTCACAATGGGTTTTTACAGCCACCGTAATCACTAAGAATAGTAAAATGCATATTAACATACTGAGCAGTTGGCTCTCCTATGACAGTAATTATCAGTGAGTCATTTGGTGAAGCCACTACACTTTGCAAAATAGTTGGAAATGTGTTCTATTGAAGAAAAATTTTTATAGTAAACTTAAAGACATGAAGAATTATAAAAAGTTTGTCACACAGCAGTGATTATCAGAAGGACAAGAAGAAGCCTTTGTTCTGTGCAGGGAATGATTCTGCTACTGTTTTATGGTTATTGTACACTAAAGCTGTGCAGGCACTGAACAGGTTAATTATAGCCTTATTGAGAGAATGGAGTATGATTCTTAGTCCTAGACCCTTTCTCTCAATGACTGTAAAGAGTCTGCAAAACACCCTTAGCCGAGATCACTGAGAAGCATGCTCTTGGCTGTTCAACAGCTGTTGTTGCATGGTCTTCACCATTTAAAGACTGGCAGATGGCTTAATTCAAAGTTTTGCTCCTGAAATTCTCTGCTCTGCTGCTTGGTAACATAGGAGGACGAGGCATTACACTGCCGTAATTCCTTTTCACCTTCAACATGCTCAGGTGACTAAAGTTTTTCTTTCTATGAATGCAGAAGGGAAATATCTTTCTTGCCAATGAGTCCAGCTGGGACCTAGAGATGTGAGAAACTGGGACTGCTACTACTCAAGTCCAGCGCAGGGCTTTGTCTGATAGACATTTGGAGAAATCTGTACCAACCACTGCTCTTTTGCACTGGTGGCTTCCTACCTCTGAGCTGCAAAGTTGTAAATCTGGCATCCAGAAGGGTGGATAGAAAGTGGCCTAATATGAAGGAAAAGACACAAAGAGCAAAAGTGAGCTTGCCTTTTGTAGCATAGCCATCAAGACACTCACCATGGGAGAAGGGTACTAACAGGACAGTTTATGCATTGAGCTGGATGGACCTTACCCTGAAGAATGTCCTGTGGTAATAAACAGTCAGTCATCATGGATCCTGAACCACGGATTCATACAATGGTATTGTAGGTGACCCTGAGTGGAAGCCAGGCACCCACTGAAGCCCCCTTTGCCTCTATCACTCCCCTTTGCAACTGGGCACGGGAAAGAAAGTATAGCAAAAGATTCATGGGTTAGGATAAGGATCGGGTGAGATCACTTACCACCATGGGCAAAACTCAAAACTCAAATTGGGGATAGTAATTGAATTTACTGCAAACACAGAGCAGGATAATTAAAAGTTAAATACATCTTAAAGACACCTTCCCTCCACTCCTCCTCATTCCCAGCTCTACCTCCTCCCTCCCAGTGAGAGAGGGGATAGAGAGATGGGGAATGGGAGTTACAGTCAGTACATCACATGATGTTCCTACTGCTGTTCAGGGAGA
Source organism: Promerops cafer (assembly GCA_013398275.1). Classification (NCBI taxonomy): domain Eukaryota; kingdom Metazoa; phylum Chordata; class Aves; order Passeriformes; family Nectariniidae; genus Promerops; species Promerops cafer. The sequence goes on from VZSE01012875.1 coordinate 531,192, forward strand.
AGAGATTTTCTCCTGCTCCTGTGTAGGATCCCTCCCACAGGAGATAGTCCTCTATCAGCTTCTCCTTTGTGAGTCCATCCCATGGGCAACAGTTCCAACAGTCCAACAGTTCCAACAGTTCCAATAGGTCCAACAGGTCCCTCCCATGAGATGCTCCAACATGGATTGCTCTTCCACAGGGTGCAGTCCCCTGCTCCAGCAGGGTCCCCCACAGGGTTACAAATCCTGCCAGGAGACCTGCTCCAGCCTGGGCTGCTCTCTTCATGGGTCTGCAGGTCCCTGCCAGGAGCCTGTTCCAGCACTCCCAAGAGGTCACAGCCTCCTCCCAGACATCCACCTGCTCCAGCCTGGGGCTCCTCCACAGGCTGTGGGTGGATCTCTGCATCCCCATGAACCTCCATGGGCTGTAGGAGCACAGCTGCCTCACCATGATCTGCACCAGGGGCTGCAGGGGAATCTCAGCTCTGGTGCCTGGAACACCCCCTGCCCTCGTTTTCTACTGCCCTCAGTGTCTGCAGAGTCGCTCCTCTCATGTATTCTTTGGTGCCAATTACATCTGCTCATTAAGGGGTTTTTTACATCTTAAATATGTTATCACAGAGGCCTTACCATCATTCCTGACTGGCTCGGCCCTGACCAGCAGCTGGTCTGTCCTGGAGCTGGCTGGCACTGGCTCTATCTGACATGGGACAAGCTTCTGGCAGCTTCTCACAGAAACCACCCTTAAGCCCCAAAACCTGGCCACACAAACCCAACACAAATGGTTTGAGTTGGAAGGGACCTTAGGCTGGACATCTAGATCCAACCCTCAAACATTTGTCCAAACATGTCCTGAACCACCCTTATTCCTTCATAGAAATGTGGAAAAACCTACTTAGTAGCTGGCTAAAAAGTAGTTCTCTAAAAACAAGTATGGTAGAGACTTACACAATAATGCACACACAGTTTTCTTCATTGTGTTTCATGCAAGAAATGAATGTCAAATGCAAAAAGTAGTTGAATGTAGTAAGAGAGCAGGGTTGTAAAATATGTGGTCCAATGAAGCCACTCAGGCTCAGCAGTCTTTAAAAAAGGCTGTTTCAGATGTACCTTGTGTCTCAATGCCTATGTATGCCTTTAGATAGGAAATGGAAATATAGTGTGTTAATCTATTTCAACTATCATAATCTCATTCTTATAAACACCAGTACCTCAAGAATATTCAGTACAAATCTCTTATGTTAGAACAGATAGACATGATTAAAATTTATTATGAAATTAAACTGGAACTAGAGAAAAGGAAATCCTGATTCAGTGTTGCGTATACCTATGTGGCTGCAACAATTCAAAGGTAAAAGTATCTTCTCTACAGAAAAATTAATTCACTTATGACTTCAGACCTGCTGGTAACAAGAGTAATATGTGAAAACACGCAAGAAAACATTAAGCTTGACTGAAACCGTGCTTTTAGATTGAGCTATCTTAAACACAGGACAAAGGTTGAAAATAGTACACTAAATTGAGTAATGGTTCAAAATGTCTAGTGTTAGTGGCAAGCTAGGCTTACCTAGTATTGTTAGTGAAATATTTTTATGTTAAGGCAACTAGAAAAGTTCTTTGAATTAGCTCTAAAAGCTGAGCTGTGGCACGCCAAGAAGGAATGAAGCAGCAAACTGAGAGGATGGAGGTTTTTTCCCTGCCATCCCATTATTGTTGCCTGCACATGGCACACACCCTTGCAATCCACCCAACCTCCCCTCAGAACTTGGCAGAATCTGCTTCTTATGTCTGCTAGTGATGACACATCCTGGAGGAAAATTTTCTTGAGATTTGTTAAGTTAGCTTCTGAGGTGCCTTTCCTCATGTTCAAACAGAGGAGACACCAGAAAGGGAGAATGACAGAGCTGGGAAGTTTGGTGTTTGTCCAGGGGCAAAAGCAGTTGCTGCTGCACTGGTTTGAGCTGAGGTGTGAAATATTATCTGTGAACTTCTTACTGAGCAGTGAGAGAGTCATGGTCCAGAATTAAGTCAAGGGAACCAGACTTCCACTGGTGGTGATGACTACAAAAAGATCCATAAACTAAATATCCTCTCAAATGTCCCCAGAAAAGAGTCTGAGGAAAATGAGGGATCAGCAAAGCAAGAATTCCTGAAAATATTTAACAGTGAGCAAACATGGAAAGAGTAAGAGATTATTCTTTTATCTAGGCCAAGTCCCAAGTACTGTGCATGCAATTTGTGAAAATAAGCATAGAATTTGCCTCCATAATCTACAAGTTCTAAGGACAATGATTCTACTTGCTTTTGGCTCCAAACATATTTGAGAAGTAAAATGTTATTTCCTTGGTACTAATAGTCTTCTCAAATATGATCCTTTTCTCTTTTAAAATGAGTATATTTCTAGAAGGCACAACACACACCACCTTAAGGTGTGGGAGCTTAGAAACACTGTTTTGTTACAAACATCAACTAAATGGTAGTTGATGCAGCTGTACTCCTGCCCTGTGTACCTGAGGTAAATTCTGCTTGGGCTAATTAGCCGTGAAAGAATGTCGTCAAGTCTCAGAAGAATAAACATGGACAATTCCTTCCAGACTGACATATTATTCTCTAACACAAAGCTGTTTTAGTTTTCTGTCAACAATTCTCATGGAGATGAATTGGTGTTAGTTAAGCCCAGTGCCCAGTAACAGGAATGCAATAAAATGGTCAAGAACACTTGTCATCCAAAGCCCCAATTTGCCATTTTTGTTTACTGTTCCTCAGCTATTATTCTTAGAATAGAATGTATTGCCTCATAAACAGAAAGAAAACAATAACACCTACTAAAAAAGAGAGTTTCGAGAAGTGTTTAGCAAGACCATTTTCTCAGCCACTGGGTCTCAGCCTTCATTCCTATCCCAGGTTATAGGTAACATGCTCACAGGGTTTGTGAACTGGTTTCCTACAGAAAACTTGAGATCAAGCACGCAGCAGATGGTGGGGAGATGTGTAGCCTGAGAACTGACGGAAGCACACTGATACTCACCAGCCTTTGTAGAGGTCCTTCATGCTCTCTTCCATTATAGGACAAGAGCACATCCTTTAAAGGATTAAGAAGACACTGAGATTCCAAAGTTGCATGTAAGATAGACTAGCACTATGACTGCCACTATCAGACTGCCTTAACAAATGTGTTTCCTATTCCATTTTGCATTTCTGGGTTGTTCTTGAGGAAAAACAAAACAAAACACAATATTTAAAAAAAACCTGAAGAACAACAAAATGAAACAAGCAGAAAAACCCAAAATAAAACAAAACAAGCCAATTAGGACAGCTTGTTTGAATTTCCAGTGGAATTTCTGCCCTCTGGATGGTTCTTGGGGCAATCACAGAACTGTGAACATGGTGAGTCCTCTGCTGCTGGAAAGAACTTGGTCTACTATCCACATGTATGAATTCACTCTGCAGTACACATCAGTAAGCTGGGCTTGGTACAAGCACACCATATGACAAAAAAGGGACTCTGCCGCTCCGCCCACTGCAGCAAAGGAAGGAGTTAAAGTGAACCTAGAGAGAAAAAAGGTCAAAACACTTCTCTACATGTACAGACACTTAAATTGATAGGTGTCTTCTAGTAATTGAGCCAATTTAGTGTTCACCTTCTCAGTGGGTATTGGATCCAGAACAGAAACTGTCCCAAAGTAGGGTCAGTTGCAGGTCTGCTCACTAATTAGAGCAGAAGGAAATGGATGTTTCTCTGTCCTTCATGCAGCCTGATTCTTCCTCACCCTTCATGTTCTGCTCCCATTACAGGACTCCTAGTCAAACATCTTTCTTGCCCTTCTTGGGGCAGGCAGCTCTTGTCTTGCCTGCCTTTAAGGCTGATGACCATTCTACGTTTGTGATGAACAGCCTGCAAGACCAGGGTCACCCAACACTGAGGTACTTAATGCTTAATTCAGTGGGCTGCCCTGGCACTGGAAAATCTGAAGGCCTGGCATTTTTGCTCCCCAGCAGACTGCTGGGCAGACTGCTAAAGAGCTGGGTTGGCAAGCTGGCATGAAACTGGGCAGGCTTTTGACTGAAACCTGCCTGGCAGGCGAGTTTGGAAATGTGCCTGTATTTTGTCAGACGATTTGTTAAAACAGACACATTCTCACAGAACATTCTGATTTTGATTAATCAGCACTTGAGGGTGGGTAAAGTGTTCCCCTGGAAGATTTCTGACCATCTTTGCCGACAATAACCTGCACATTTGCAGCATTCCCAATTGCAATGATCCTTCAGTGTCTTCCAGTCAAAATGCTCATGCTGATGATAGTCTGAGTGCTTCCCCTGCTAAGCTCCACCATGTCTGTCATGAAAAAGGGCAAGGACTCCAGGCCTGGGCTGTTTGATATTAGAGCAATTTTTGCAAGCAAACAGAGAGAAAATATCCTTCCCATGACTAAAGTACCTCACAAATATTCATAAATATGAATTGCATTGCTCACATTAGTTCATCTCACACAAACCTGCTCCCAGTTTGCAATTTAATATTATGAATTACAGGCAGTAGAACTGCTGAATTAGAAAAACAAAGAAAGCATGCAGGTTAAAGAAAAGAAACTCATAAGAAAGAAACTCATTTCAAAAGAAACTCATTCTCTACTCTTCTTTCTGCGTTCTCACTTCACATTACCACCCTGCCTTCCCACCCACCCCCTGCCCTTGCTCGCCCTCAGTGTGTCTGGTATACACTTTAAAAGCCAATGTCATTTGTTTTCATCCCTGTCTTTTTGAGAATAACAATAAGGTTCTACTTGCTCTGACAAACTGAACTTATTCTCAGGCCCTGCATTTCAAAGCAGGATTTGACACACAGGAAATCCAGAGGAGTATAAGCCTGTCACACTTGGTTTTGGTTTAACTGATTCATTTATTTTAAGATATCATAGAGCATGTAATGATTCTACTGCACTTTTGTGCATCTATGAGTCATGAGGTAGCCTGGGTCTAAGAGAGGGCCAAGTCACAAGGTTCACATACAGATTTTGTTTTTCCGAAATCTGAAGATGTTCAGATTTGAGGGTTTGGGTTTGGACCATCTCAGGAACATACAAGGATTCAGTTCCTGTCCAATTAGTTGTGGAATATTTTTTTTTCCTTTCCCTTCCATTCCTACCACTTTGGATTTCATTTCAGTGATTGTGTTTGCCATGATTGGAAAAATTAACAAAGACATCATCACTATTACATTATCCTTCTGCTGGGATTAGAAGGAAGAAGGAACTGAAATGTTCCACTGAATGATAATAATATTTCCCACACTTGCAGTTATCTATGGCTAACTAGTTGTCAGTAATATCTGAGTTACTCAGAGGTAATATCAATGGCAGTGACAAAACTCTCTAATGGATTTCATGACCAAGGATTTTCAGGCTCTTATTTTTGAGGTCAAATATTGCTTTTTGGGGGGAGTGAGGAAGATATTAGTTTGACAATTAAAATACGTATCTGAAAGGAAACATTTATGATATAAAGGCTTTCTTAACAGAGAGTTGCTCCTGTTTCTGAAGACTATCAGTCTCAAGGCTTTCTCATCTTCTCTACTGATATTAATTAACAGATGACATTTTGTCCCTGGTTCATCAGTGCTTATCTCGTACTTCAAATTCATCAAAGACCAATTTTTTGATGCAGGGGTAGTTTTTCTCTGGTTGTCTCTAGGTTTGTTTTCTTCAGCTCTTGCTAATCTCTTGCTGCAGAATCCAAATTTACCATACAATGTGCAAGTGTTGCTAGCTCTTTGACCTTTCTATTTCCTTTTCTTCATGTTGCTATGTAATACTCTCTGCAGTCCTTTCTCTTAAAAATCACACATTTACGTGCATACTTCTGAAACATGGAATGAACATCTTGAGGCTCAAAACCTTCTTCCTTTGTTCTTTCACAAGTTGGTGGAAAATACACTTTAAGGCAATATAAACCTTGCCCTACTACATAAGAAGGAAAATAGTGCTGAATGGAGATTTAAGAGGGAAAAATTGGAACTGTGTGGAATAACATTTTGAAACACACTTGGATGTTAAAATCAAGAGAATAGTTGATTCTGATAACTCAAAAGAAATTTAGTTTAGTAAAGGGCTAAAGAACATGTTATGCTTGATATTTAGCATAAATAGAAAAATACCAACTTGGTTTTCTTGGCTAATGGTAGCAGCATAAGGTTGCTAGATATATGAGAAACTACAAGCGTAAAGATTGATGTTTCTAGTAAATGTGTGGTGTCAATGTGTAGAGTGTGACTCTAATAGAAACGTACTTTGAAGTAAACAATCATACTATGGACTAATATGATCAGTGGGTTGATGGCCTACATCAAGAACTTAATGGGAAAAGGAGGCAGGTAATCCTTCACATAGATGATACAGCCAAGAGGTAATCTTAAAAAATAATAAAAGTAAAATAAATAAATAAATAAATTAGAGGAAGTAGGAAAGTGCTTGAAGTAATACAAGGAGGAGAATGAGCAAACAGAGGTTCGGGTGGTCAGTAAAGATGTCAGAAGCAAACTGGATGCACAGATTTGTGGGGCTGGACTAAATGACATTGACTAATGCCATTACTTTGGGTAATCTACAGAAGACAGAATTTGACTGTGAAAACCAGTCCAGTCTTCCAAGTGCAGGAAGAGCCTGGCATAAAAATATAAAAGACATGGTACAGGAGAACCATATGCCACCAAACAGTGGCCAAACGTGGACTGCAGGCGTTTATTGTAACATCTAACCTCAGATGATGGGACACAATAATCTAGTTTTCAGTTAAAGTTTCTTAGTATGGAACTGAGATATTCTTTACAAGTTCTCTCTTCACAGATGTATTTCATGATTTAAATTGACCAGTTTATTGCAATCATAAATGCTGCCTAAATATCCTTCTGTAATTTGAAAAGAATTAGCCACAGTCATTCTGAAAAAAGTAAAAATCCCAAATGCTTTAGTAATAAACCACATTTGTCAATGCAGAAATACCATTTGTTACATTATTATTTTATTGCAACTTGAAGAATAACAGAAACATAAAATCATTTTTTCTACCATTCTGTTCAACCTCCTTCCTTCTTTCTCTATTTGCAATAAATAGAAATAAATTTATTTTCATAAATAAGCCTCAAATGTTTCTCACACAACAGTTTTCTGCCACAAACTAAAAAACTACCAGTGTTGACACTTCTGCCCTCACTGACTCTACCAAACAAGCCAGTATTTAACTGACTGCTCCTATGGAGTCTTTTTTCTGAACCTTATTCTACACAGGATGCAGCAGTAGGAGAGAAAGAGGGTCTTATGTTCCTCTTTGGCTGAGAAGAGGCTTATCAGGCTTGAGAACCTGATGGCTCAGAAGTACACATTAGAGAAATCTTCCTTTTTGCAGAAGGTACAAATCTTTTTGCCAAGGGTATGCCCAGGTACCCCAGTGATTGATTCATCATCTGTTTCCAGGAACATGCTCTGCTACTCTTCAGTTCACTGTCACTCTTTCTGAGTGCAGAAGAACACCTCTAATGCTTGTCAGTAGATTTTCTTTGATTCTCGGCCTCTACAGAGCAATAACCTCACCTTCTCAGTGGAAGAAATGAGGGCAGGCTCCTCTGTGTCACAGCACATGTCAAGTTTTAACTCCAAGGACACCTCACAGCTAAAGAGCAAAAATGAGGTTTTTTGAGATTTGCGCACTTCTCGGTGGCTCATGGTCATATAAAGCCCATGAAAGCTAACTTTATGTAAATTGGATGGGGTTTTAACTGCACTCTGCATGCCTACCTTCAGACACATTTTGTCCGTGCAATACTGCCAGTTTTCCTGCTTTAACTGCTAACGGGGATTAATGCAGTGGCCCCTGCAGCAGCACAGAGTGTTTTCTCCTCCCCCAAACCTGGCTAAAAGCAAGCAGCAGTACTCCATATGCTTGAAATGGCCACACTCTGCACACAGGATCGTGTCCCTCCCAGCCAAAAACGATGTGTGTTCACTGCTGGCTATGTGCTGAGCAGGTAGGTGTTTCACACCAAGGCTTTTATTACAGGCTAACTAGAGCAGATGCTCTGTGGGTTGCACAGCCATAAAATAGTTTTGATTAGTGTTACCTCACTGCTAGTAAGTTGTTGGTGTTTTTACTGCAGCTGGACTTTGGAACAGAGCCAATTTGGTGTTAGTACTTTCTTTTTCTGAAACAAGTTTTCTTGCTTCTTTCTTTTTCTATCTGATATCCCTTATCCCAAATTCAATGTCTACTCATCTTTTTGATGTGTCTGCGGGTGATCTGTCTATAGTTATTGTCATAGCTCACCAGCAGGGTTTTCAGGGAAACAGACCGTCAAGAAACATGAAGCTTGTCCAGTCATCGTACAAATATCTGTATGCTGCTCCAAATTGAAGAGAGTTACTAGTATCCAGCTTCCTATCAGGTTCACATCAAACTTTAGTGTCTGGAAATCCAGTCCTTGACTTAAGGAGTGAAGCAGATTAGCCTCTGACTTATAACTTGAAAAACCTCCATAGTACCCAGGGCCAGCAACATGCATTCCCTGGCAGATTCTTTGTCTGACATATTTCTATATCCTGTCTCTTTATACAGTACCTGCATAGTTTCGAATAACATGCATTTAAGACAATTTCAAAAATTTAATTTGCTCTCTAGAGTAGTATCAGGTGTGTATTTCCATTTCCACACTCTGTTTAAGTATCTGATCATCACCCAAGCACAGATGCCAACAGTTTCTATTTCCTTTTCCAAGATGCTTAAACAAATCAGGTCATTACCAGCCGTCTGTGTTTGTTGCTGAAGCTGCAGTAACACAAATGAAAATTACTGGCAAAAAAATCTCCAAGAAAAAGGTTTATCTTTGTCAAGGACTGACATATGTTTCTTAAAATCATACAGGGTTCACTTTCAAAGCATTTTGCTGTTGTTACCGAGCAGTATCAGAGTTGCTACTGCACTGACGAAGCTCAGCATTGTGCTGGGCTCAGTTTTATGAGGATGCCCACACTGGCATGTGCAAGGAGAGCTACCCAGAAGACTTTTATTTCCTGAAGCCCGAGGTACATGCAGAGCCTGAGAGGTGTGCAGGGCTGGGGTCAAATGGCTTCCTGCCCAGTGCTACACTGTGGGTAGGATGTGGCACTTCAGGCACCAAGCAAGATGGGATGTCGCCAAGCAGCAGCCTCAGCATGACTCTGTATTTTAGTAAGGCACATCCCAGGCAGTATTAAGCACTGCAAAGAGATGCCCAGCTAGGAGAAGCAAGTCTGTGGTCCTCACCACTGAGCTGGAGTTACTGAATCCTGAAGGGTCACTTACGCCACTCTCTCCACCTAGCTTCTTCATCAGTTTGCTCAACTTCTTCACTCTTCCAGTTATCTTTCCTCCTTGACCTTCAGCAAAGTGTTTGAAGAATAAGGATTATTACACTAGTTTTACATTAAAAACTTTATTTTACATTGCAAAAATTGTGTTTGATACAAGTTTAAATAAAGGGTCTAATTAGGTTGTTGAAAAAAACTGAAAAGCAGTAGCATGATGAAGAGAAAAATAAGGAAAAAGGTGGAGTCAAGAAACAGTTGTGAGGGTGTAAAGAGATTACCACATCTGGCTGCACAGGTGACACACCCTGCCCAAACCAAGCCTTGCTTAGGCCAAGCATGCATACACAAACTTCACTGGTTCTGTTTGGCCTACAGCAAACTTGCAAAGTAATTGATATCTGTACAGAGGAGCTCCGAGCGTGTGCAGCCTGCTTCAGCTGAGCATGCTTTCTGCAAACCTAACCTGGCTGGTGAGCAATATCCTAGAGCCAGTTTCAGTGGGAGGACACTGATGCAAGGGTGTGCATGATTCAGGAACCCTCTGCAATGACAAACTGCCATTTTTACACACTGCTGTTTCAACTCTAGTGGGGGAAAGCCACTGTCACTGTCATCATGAGATGACAGAGGTTAGGTTTGAAACTTGAAAAATATTTGTTAAAGATTATGTTTTGTGATAGCCCAGTGTCACAACATACCAGACACAGTGTGTTCTCCCATCTCTGTAACAAGGGGTGTGCTAGTAGCTTTGACCTTCACACCACAAGCTGCTTAATATTTCCAGATGCCTTAAATGTATGTCTTAAATGTGTGTCTTAAATGTAGCCATATTGCTGATGGTGATTTTTGTGGACCGTGTGGCATTAGTTCTGCAGCTAGATTAGATGCAAAGAGCTGTTGAAGCTGCTTAAGATAGTGACAGCTAAGCAAGTAACTCCTACCCTCCTCTTTAGACCAAACAAAAGCTTCAAGTAGTCTTGCAAGTGCCTTAGTTTTAAGCACATACAAAGTCCAGCCCTCAGAAATTACTTCAAAATAGAGGTAAATTTAAGGAAATAAATTGGATTTTCTTTTACCATTTTCTGTGTTCATAAAAATAAAATTGCCGTAATATGAACAGCAGGGGGAAAATAAGCAGTGAAAGAACATCACCATTAAAGCACTCATCGTGAAGCTGACAAATGTATTTTCATAGTATTATTTGAGTTCCAAAGATAGCTCTGGAAAAGGAGGTCAGCCTGGAACTGGGGCATTAAAAAAATGTTGGCTAAAGACGGGAAAGGTCATGACTGTTTGCACAGTGCTCTACTTTCTCCATTAAAAAACCCCACCAACAATAAAAAACAGTTAAGGAGAGATGATGATTCAGTGCTGGAGGAAAAAAAAAGCAACGTGTGTGATTGGTGAGCACACTCGCCCCATCTATGAAATCATCTACATGCGTGGCTAGATGAACATCTGCTGCATAAAGTCAGCACTGGTTTCAGTATGCCACAAAACAATTTGGCTTTTGCTTATTTTCTGAGGAATAGTACAGGAAGAATATATACTGTACCCGAGTAGCTAATAATGTAGCATTTAATAATGACATCAGTGAGCAAGCAATGCTAATAAAATTCAGCATCTTTGTCTCAAATGTGTTGTTAATCCAACATGATTCAGAAATGGATGAACGGGGGTGGGAAAGTAATCAAGCATACTTGTTTATGTTATTTCCTCTATTCTTTATCAAGAAAACGAAATGCCAGCATGTGATCAGCTCTGATTCCAGCACACAGTCGTTTGCAATGAGTGTTTGAATGGACTGCTTGAACTGATGGCAGAAATGAGAAAGATCATGCCATAAATTCAACATATACATACAATATAAATCTGGCCTGTATTTATCAGTGATTAAGTATGACAGGGAGTAGTAGCTTATCCAGGAAATTCCATATGCTATGTGGGCCAGATCCTCAGCTGGTAGAAACCAGTTTAGCACCAGTGAAGTACTAGCAGTTCAGTAGGAATGGTTGTAGCTGCCAAGTTTGATGCTGCACCATGTGTGATATTCTATGCCAATTATTTAACAAGCTTATTAGGTATTTGCATCTAATTTGCATATAACCAACTTCCTTTTTTGAAAGCCTACACTCTAGTACTGTGGGGGTGGAAAGCAGCCTTGCTGCACAAAACCCTCAGCTTAACTACTGAGCATGTAAAAACTGGTGGAGGATTTTATAGCCACTCATGTTCTGTAGTTCCTTACCTATGACTGACAAACTTATACTACATTTTCTAGTAACTAAAACTGGTGGCAAGGAATTTGTGTCTAGGGACTGCCACTGAGAGTCTTGGCCTCTCAAATCCTGCCCCAAAATCCTGTGCCTTAGAGCAGCCACAAAACATCAATTACATGTGAGCAGGTTTAACTCTACAGATCCAGCTGAGATTTGTGCTGGTGAACTTCAGTCAAAAGATTATAATCAACCATGCTCCCAGGTATTTAGTCTTCTAATAGAATGCTAGTAACTTTCACAAGGGAGTTACTAGGGGGTGCTTGAGAAGCTACCTCTGTGAAAGTGATGGCTGGTAGCTACCAGTAGGCAAGCACACGTTATTTCAGTTGCTCTACCCCACCCAGTTCCTAAAAAGCCAGATCTCATCAACTCAGTGTTAGTAGAATGCACATGCAAATTCACTTCTCTAATGCAATATTTACATGATAGGAGTGTATGTCAGGATGCTGACATTTACACTTTTTTGTTTGACGTGGCTTTGGAATGGCAAACTAGGAAGGTGTTGCACAGTCCTCTTGTATTCTTTCTGCAGTGGAAACGGTGGAGAACAGCCTTCTGAGTGTGACAAAGTTTAGGAGTGCAAAACTTGGATTTCAGGATTTTCTGGGTCCTTCCCTTACTTCCAGAGTAGATTGTAAGTAGTTGAGTCAGAGATGCTTTGAAGTTTGGGTTGACTGCAAGAAACTAAATTCAGGAAAATTCTCTTCAATCCATAGATTTCATAACTTGAAAAGATCATGCAGATTAAAATGGAGCTTTACGAAAAGCTATGCATCACCTAACCTGCTCAAGGATAAAGACATGTCCTGCACCATGAGCTTGGTTCCTTACTCTGAGAGGCAGCATGTCAAAGCAGGGGAGAATGCAACCTGGAATGCTTGATAAGTAACTTTTTAATCCCCTCTGTAATCTAACTGTAAAATAGATGAACAGGTGTTGGTTTTCTGTTTTGGAACAGGATCCACTGTCTGGCAAGATCATTAAGAGTCCAGGAACACAAGAAGCTGCCTTAAAAAGCTGTGGTTTCCTGACTTGTGTTTCATTACACTTTCTCCCTTAAGTTAGAGAAAGGACAGGAAAGTACAGGTCAGCTAAAGTGAGTGGCTGAGCACCTGTTGCAGATGAGCTAAGACACACTAGTAAAATGGGAAGGTCATATAGGGCCCACAACTTCTAGCAGGTTTGATGATGGACTGGGCTCTGAGACACTCCTCAGTGAGCAAGGGCATCACACTCTGACCTAGATGGGAAGCTTGTCTGAGAGGATACCAGAGTGATAATAACACTCCAGTACAAATTATTACTGGCAGCATGAACTGAACGTCTTACAACACACTCTCCAAAATAATGAAACAAAGTAAGATGAATGCAGCACAGATTTTCTTCAGCTAGTGCAGAGACTGTCTGCTACTTCAGTAGCTCTATTTGGTGCTCTCTAGAAACATCCCACAAAGCCTAGGTCTCAGGCAATGTTCTCTCTATTCATCTTGTTTAATACTTTTTCCTTTGCTGTGTTAATTCTCACTGTGTTCCTTCTTCAGCTCTTCATTAATTTGAAAGCCCAATATGAACATATTTTGACACTTGCTGTGCAAATACATACCCAAGGTGTGCTCACTGTGGTATTAAGAATTCCAGCTCCAGCGCTGCCATTAGCTCTCTCAGTGCAAACATCAAACAACAATACATTACCTTAATGCAAAGCTGTCAGCTGCTTACTACATTATACCTATTGTATAGTATTCCCAGGCCAGACTATATTAACAACAGAGTTAGGACAGGGACCATAGATTAAAAATATGGACAAAATAACCATTGTAAGAATTCTGCAGTTATCCCCAAAACAAATACTAAAACCCCTTATGATTCAAAGTTCAATTTATACTAATAGAAATTCACAGTAAGGTCATTGAAACTACCTCAACTGTGACAAGCAGTGACAGCCTGCAATAAACAAGCATGTTAGACTTACAATACCAGCAGCTGCAGTAGCGTCAAATATTTCTCCAGTTTAAAAGCAATTATTTCTTTTTCATATACTGTCTTTGCAGTGAACTCATAAATGGACAGCAAATACATGCCTTTTTTTTGTTGTTTTTTTGGCATGCGGAATGTCCTTCTTCTATAATAGAGTCAAAAATACAAGAAAAATGTATTTATGTTGGACACAGAAATAGCCTTTATCAAAACCTATGTGTCTTAATGCTAAGAGTCTCCAGAAAGAGTCTTAGCTCTGATGTAAATTGGATCACCTGCTTTTATAATGTATATTTTGACTTGCATCCACAGAGTTCATGACAGTAAAATAGCACACATCCTTAGCATGTAATTACCTGTTCAACTGCTTACAGTGTAAATCATATGCCCTTTAAAAACAGTTACTGGCATGTAACTAATTAATGAAATTATTCGGGGTTATTGCCCACATACCAGCAATATTCGTTAGAGAAGAGTTTACATTCAGGTTTAACCAGTTTGCAGCCTCACTGGCCTATCACATTATTTTCCATGATAATGGTTTTATCTGGTTTACGAAAACCACATTTTAAGGAAAAAAAAGCTGTGGTATAACATTAGGCTGGAAATAAACAGCACTGAGGCCAGTGGCATCATGAAGCAGCACACAGCTACAAGGGAGGAGCCTGTAGCCCATCAGACTCAGGCAGAAAGGGTGAGAGCAGCTATCTGGGGAGAAGGAGCTCTAGAGGTCACTTGTGCTTGGCAGCATGTTTTGAGAAGTAGCGTATGATCTCCCTTCTGGGTCCTACTGGGAAAGGAAACATCAGCTGAAAGGAACCAGGGGCTTCCTCCATAACCTGGCACTTGAGGGGAGACTTTGGCTTTGAAAAAGGGCCTCATTCCACATTGTGTGTGTTGCTCTGACCCTTTCTCTCATTTGGAGTCCAGACTGTCAAATTTTGTCCCTTAACACCCAAGCCCCAGCAATGTGGGTTGAAGTTAAGCCACTGGCCCTAGAACTTTATTTCCTTTGTTTGCAGCCATTTAAGCAAATTCCTCTTAATCACTTAAGGTAATTTATACAAATAATTGTGGGCCACATGATTTTAAAGAGGTAGGCATGGCACCAGAAATGTTCGTGGAACCGCCTTTGCTTACACCAAAGGCTGAATTTGGTCCAGTATTTTTGCACAGAAAGGCAATGTGTAATGTTACTGCAACACATTTGCTCTGGCACTGTCTCACTGCTGCTGGCACAGACACAACTCTTTGATATTGAGTAGGTAAATGGTTTTCCTTGCCAGCTTTCTATCTGTAACTTTGACTACCAGTAATATTTGCTAGCTACCATCAGTATGGCAGCTTTTAAGTTTCATTTCAGTTGTAGCTCAGACATTAAAACAAAGCTAGAGGCGATGCTTGTCCTATCAAGTCACGATATTCTGTGATGATGCACTTCTGCGTCATCTCAAAATGACAGTGTGTTCCATGGAAAAGAAAAGGAAGGGGGAGCAGGCTTATGTCTGCATTTATCAGAACGCACAAAAACACATTTCTGTCATCATTCATGTGAACAAAATGCATCCACAACTCTCCATCAAAGAACAGACTGCAACACTGTAAAACAGTCAATAAAACCAACTGGGTGAGGCTGGGTTTTGGGATGGGAAAGGAAAAAGATGAACAGATTAATACCAGATTTTAGCTCCTAAATCTTAAGATTTTAGGATGTTTAAGGAGGATAGTTTCTTACCAACAGCTACACAGAAACCACAGGAACTAACATGTATTTTAACTGTACTTTAATTTGTATTTTAATTTACATCAAAATATCAACAAATGTGATTCAACCTACAGGGCTGACTGGACAAATTCTACGTAGTTTATTGCCTCCTTTCTTCCATGCTGACATATTAGACTACTGAGTAACGTAACAGCACTGCAAATACAATGCCTTTTTGAGTGTCTAATAACAGAAATAACAGTCTCATACAATTAGAAATAATATTCTAATCAAAACATGGGATCTGGATTAGAAAGGTGCAGTGCTCCTACCTATAGAGAAGAGTATACTTCACAAATGGGAAGGGGTTTGTGCAGGAGAAACAGGGAAGATATTTGGTTCCACATGCTTTGTTCAATGTGCAGTTTCACACCACAGCCAGCTGAATGCAATGGGGAGATTACTTCAAATGATCTCCTACTTCTTGTCCTTTCTCCAGCATTTTTCTCTTGCTCTTGCTCTTATCCCATTTTGCTGTCAGGAGTTGCAGGGCTGGCCAGTGAGCAGCTCAGACAGATGGTGGATTAGCCCCTGTGCTGGTTCAGTGAGCGGATCCAATGCTCCCTTCGGCA
Organism: Promerops cafer; assembly: GCA_013398275.1. Classification (NCBI taxonomy): domain Eukaryota; kingdom Metazoa; phylum Chordata; class Aves; order Passeriformes; family Nectariniidae; genus Promerops; species Promerops cafer. Next base: position 547,099 of record VZSE01012875.1, read on the forward strand.
GAAAGATCACTGGATCTGCTGTGCTACTTATGCCAGTGTTTGCACCAGAGCTGTAGCCACCTCTGGCTGCATCTCGGACCCAGCATATGAAGCACCTCCTAATCCTGTGACTTGAATCTGTGGGGCTGACCATCAATCAGATATTCCCAGCCTTTGCTAAATTAAGTTAAACAAAGACAGCTAATTTTGTAATTTAAAGTGACACTGTTGACGTTACACCCAGTGCATCTCTGCTTTGAATGCTGCCTGTCAGACTGCCCTACTTTCTGAAGGTTGTGATGGTGCTGTAATGAAAGGGATGCAAATATTTCATAATACCAGCAGAAGTTCATAAAGGCACTATTTCTGAAAATTACCAATCATCACTCGGGGCCTGTTATTGCTAGCAGCACTTGGGGCTCACAGCCTGAGGAACACCACGGCTGCCTCTGCTCCTTTGCATGACTTGTTTGTCCCATATCCTCCACTGACAGGTCAGATTGTAATCTCGGGTGAATTGTAAGCAGCACCATGTATCTGGAAATGTCTGCTGAGATACATGTTTATGTATGCTGTGTGCCCAAGATTAGTGCTTGGCCCAGCACCAGGAGTTAGGAAACCAGACCCTACCCAGGAGTTAAGAAACTTGCTTACATTTGTTGTGTACTATTTTAAACATAAGAACAAAGAGGAAAACACTCTGCACTGATCCTTGCTGATGTGGAAAGTCAGACTAAGACACCTATTTATGTTTCACAATGTTGAGGAATATCTATTACTTCAGGATGACAGTCGTGGTGAGCTTGTTGTGCAATAGGGATTTACAAGAACTTCTGCAAACTTACCCTCTTAGGTACCAAACGAACTTAAGCCTCCCCATGTTTGCTACACAAAGTTCATTTTAGCGCTGAAATAGTTCATGGCACTCTTTGTCCCATACTTGCTTCACACCCTTCAGCGAGAAGCATGTCCTGCAGACCTGGAGGCTGATCCCTGCTGACACATAGGGGATGGTCTTGCAGTCAAGAGCAGGGTCTTTTTCTGCAGGATTTTTCCACAGGGTTGTTGTTTGGGGTTTTTTTTTTCCCTTTTCCGAAGGGAGCAGAATAAAGCCAGCAAGGAGTTTGAATTTCCAGGAATACTCTTTAAATGAGGCAAGCACTTTAAAGCATGCCCTCTCTCATGTCAGAGATTCAGGGGGGCTCTGGAACTTGAATCTGGTGGCCCCTGGTCTCTCAGAGGCAGTCAGTGGGGTCTAGGAAGGTGGCCTTGGTGCAGGCTTTGGTGCAGGCAGCTCTCTGCACTCACTGCAGCCTGGAGGAGCTTCTGCCTCCAAATCACAGAGAGCAGTTGCAAACCCACAGCCCCAGACTGCACACCTTCCTGAGATGTATTAAAAAGGCAGAGGAGACAAAACCCAGCCTGCTGGAGGGGGTTTGGTGGTAAGTAAACAGCAGACAGGGCTCCACTCAGGTCAGCAGCGAGTGCAAGACAGATGCCCAATTTTGAAAGGTGTCTGGGCAAAGCAACATTGAGCCCTTTTAAAACTAGGTGCTGAAGTTGTGCTCTTACTGCAACAATTAGTTGCTTACATAAGTGACCTGATTTTTCAAATGTGCTGAACATCCAACAGTTCCCATGGACTCCAATTAGGGCTGCTGGCTCCTCAGCAGTTTTGGAAATCAGTCTATTTCTTTGGATGCCTAAATATGGGCTTGGGGATGCTGGCTCTAGCCACTCCAACTTAGAAATTCTGGTCATGCTATTTCTTTAGCAAAGGCAACCCTAATTAAGCTGAGCAGAGCTAGAAGTCATCCTAGAAAAGGAACATGACTGCACTTGGAAAATCTTTCTGGTCTGCTGACATGAAGGAATGAAGTTGAAATTCCTGTGTTATTTATTGATAATCATCTGTATGATAAAATAAGAATTCATATGTCCTTCATACTTCACTACTTGCCGTTTTGCTTGCACTTTGAGAGAAGTCGCAGAACACCAGGAACTGATTTTGAAAAACTGTTAATTTAGTATACATTCCACTTGCCCATCCCAAAACACAATGTACTTTACCACAGGGAAAGACTCGGACTTCTTTTCATAACAAAGAAAAGAAAACAGCAATAAATAAAAGAACCAGGAGGCAACGGTCAGTGTTGAAACTTGTTCTCAGGTTGTTCTGCAAGACTTCCTTCAGTCTACCCCCTCCTTCTAACCCTTCACAGAGAAAAATGCTTGGGGTGACAGGTAGCAACGGGCCTCAGAAACATTCTGATAATAATAATGAAAATTTTTCAATCCCCTTTAAACTCCATCCAATTGAATGGAAGCTCTTGATAGCCATCAATAACACTTAACAGTTGCCTAACAGATTAGCCAGCAGTGAAAGGGTAGAGTGCAACCTGAGTTTGCTCAGGTTCCTTGTAGCACTGGTGTGAATGAGACAAACTCTGTTAGAGATATTCATACCTCTGTAACTTAAGCAAGCTCTTTCTAAATGCCTCCTGACATCCCAGTCACTCTGCAAATTCTTTCACCGCTGTCTGTTTAATGTGCCCCCATGTTCATCTGGAAATGTGAAGACCATGTTGAGAGCCAACACAGGTTTGTCTAAGCAGTGACGAAAAGGTGCTTTCGTTAGGGTATTCGGCTTAAGCTTCTGTATTTGGCTCCCCAAAACAGGCATGCTTGGCAAGTTTGATGTTAAATGAATTACTAATACTGACTTTCAGCAAATTTTCTGTAAGCTTTTACACTGATTTATTCTCCTGGCAAGCATTTTCTAAGTTCTGAAAACATATTTAGATATTATCACTAACTTATGTAACACTTACAGAAAGCATGGCAAGTAGTATGGAAAGGGAGCTAATTTTCATTTGTATAGCTGATAGAATCATGTAATTATATGTTTGCCTGTGGCCTGGTTGCATGCTGATTCCTGTCTCCATAATGTTAATGTAATTATGTAAAGTCTTCACCATGAGTCACATAGGAAACTTCAAAGACAATGAAGTTCATTCATTTGTACACTACGTATTTCCCAAATTTAAACAGGAAAGTTATCATCATAGCATCCCCCAAGGGGTAAGCCCAAGTGATAACAGCTCCCTTCCCTTTCCCTTATAAGTATTGCTCAGAGTATTAAGTAACTTTCTCATGGACATTCCAGAAAGGGTAATGTGTAATCTATGACTTCAAGTAAGACAAAGAAATCTCAGCTCATCTCCTATAATGAATCTCCACTGAATAAAGACAATTCATTCTTAAACATATTTACTTTGAGGTGACAGGGGCATTTCATAGCTTGTGATAGCAGTTTCATGAAAGTGTCCATTTACTCAGGAGAGCTTTTGCTGCAGTCGTGGAAGTAATGATGCTTGTAACACCATTTCTCTTTCTCTTCTGTTTTTGCTCCACCCTAAATGCCTAAACACTGATTGCCCATCTTCTGGAAGGTGTTTCTTCTAAATAAATAGAAGAAAGAATATTAGCTTGGGGTTGGGTGGCGTAAGGCTGTGTCCTTTGAGAAAAATCCTGGCATCCATCTTTTAGATCCAATGGTTGAAGAGACCTGGAGATACTGCAGAAAAACTATCTGTATGGGCTGTCCAGGAGCTCCATTGCTAGAGTTTCAAATGAATCTGCAGCTGAACACATGGAAAGAAAAAAGGAAATAGTTTTGTTATAGCACTGAGTGAATCTTATTATTCATAACAAGAGAATTTATGTATTTTTTTCTTTCTGTCCCATCAGAGCACCACAGAGTTGCATTTAGGATTTGATTTGTCATTCCTCATTACTGACAGGAAGGGAAACTTTCATTTGTTAGTCATAAGAAGAATAGAGAATGCTGGATTTCACAACATATGAAAAAATTTGGTTGCAGATCCAGAAGTTTCCATCAGTGCTACACAAAAATCTGTAAGTCATCAGTGATGTGATTTCCTCAGATGGCTGTCAAACTTTAAAGACTGAGCCACTGATTCCTGAATTTAAAAGTCACCTTCACTTCCTGGACTATCCTTACCTCTTTCTCATCTGTATGCTTCAACCCTGAATTCCACTGCAGTTTTGTAGGTTCAAAGCAGGCCACAGCTGGTTAAAATTTTCAGCAAGCAGGTAATAGACAGTTGTTGTAGCTAGGTAAGGACTATGCTTTTGTATAAGAAAGATCTTAATTTGACTGGGGACCTGGAAAACATATCAATTAAAAAATTATTGTTTCTTCAACTCCTGCATAGATCAATGTACTTAACGTCAATAAGCATACTAACAAAATGTAATTCCAGTTACTATTCAGAAATAACAAGGTCAACCAAACTCATCCCAATAAAATCTTTCTGTGAAACATTTGCTATGTATTTTCTCTATAGATTACATATCTGCTATATTAAAGGCCACCTTAATACTGTTCTTCTAAAAGACAACTATGTTAAGCATTTGGGATTTAGGAAATCCTGGCAATTAAGGCTCCCTGTGCAAACTTAATTCAACCTCTGTGGTACATATGTATTGTCATCATGTATGGTGAGACAGTCACATAGTGGTTTCTTCTTACAAGACCTCTGCCTCTTCCAATTACTTAGGAAGGACAGTGCCCTGTAGGTTTTTAATATTTAATTCTTTCTTCATGCAGTACACTGTTGCCTAATGCGTTATTTATTTAACACTATTCAAGCCTACTCTGAAAAAAAACCACATAAAATTTCCTCAAGGGCTTTTCTGTGGTGCTTACCATAACAGTGCTACACACAATGGTACATAAATGTTAATGAATCATTTCACAGGTTAAGAAGTGAGGCAAAGACATTAAAACCTGGTAAGCAATTTCAAATGTCTGCAACCTTTCCAACAATTATTTAGCACTGTATTTTCAAAGCTCATCTTGCACTAACTACAGCTATAGCTGTGAGCATTCAGCATTTCTTCAGCACAGTCTTACAGCCTCAAATCAGAAGATCAAGAAATATGGGGGAATAAAATAATGGCCAGGCCTGGGAAGTCACTTAGATGTTGCCTAGTTAGGGCTTCCTTCTGGAAAAATCCAGGTTTACAAAACTGGTCTGAACCAACCATAAATTGAATTTCTAATCATAAAGATTCCAGTCTGGACTTTAGACAAGTTATGTCAAAACTGGAATGTGTCCATGAATGTATTTGTTTTGATGGACTGGAGTTTTGTGACAAAAACATTGTGTAGAAAAATTCCCAAACAATTACCTTTGCAGTAAGGACACGCCAAGAAACCAAACTAAGGTTGTTCCAACATTCTTTTTTTTGTATTTCTTAGCTTTTTAAGTGACATAGAGTGCATCCATAACAATAATATAAATCATTTAGCAGTGTGTGTGGGCAGTCTGGTTCCATATCAGTGAACGCAGACGTGTTCATATTGACAATTCTGTGTAGACACAGATGTGCTGGGACATGGTACTGCATTGACTGTCAGCATTCTTACTTTCATTTGTGTACTGCAATTTATCAAGATAGAAACAGTATATAAAAAGAAGATAATCTGCTACTTCTGACTTTTTTTTATAAGCAATGGCAGACATGTCACTTAGGAATATAATTTAGATGTGGACTTGGCTGTGCTGGGTTAACAATTGCACTCAATGATCTGAAAGGTCTTTCCCAACATAAATGATTCTGTGTTTCTGTGAAGGTGCCTCAAACTTTAGCTTACACTATAGAGTCAGGTTGTTAGCAATTTTCACACCTATGAACAACTATACACAGACAATAAATAGATTATCAAAATATTGCAGTATTCATTGTTGTTGTATTATTTACTTCTCTAGACAGGTTTCTAATTCATTCAGGAAGGATATTACAAGGGAGAGTTAGGAGATGGGGAGGACTTTGCAATGGGAATAGGCTATACTTTTACCCTAGATGTTATACAGAAAGAATTTTAATAAAACCACCAATTGTATTACATCAGTGCATCCTCTTAAATCCCATGGAGATTTTCCTAAAGAGAGCTAAGCCATTTACTTCAAACATCTTATCCATTTCTGTCACTACACAAATCCCCTAAATATTTCAGTCACTGCAAGGCCAACTGAAATGGCAAATTACCTCGTATACTAAAGGGAAAAGTGTTGAATAGCACTAGGTTTGGATCCTGCTGGAAATGAGGCTGCTGGGATTGAAGACAACTGTAGGAAAATCAGAATTATAAGCAGTATCATCCCTGTCCTACAATTACACTAGTGCCTATTGGTAACTTTCCTTTATACTTCTCCTTGCTTTTATTTTGTCTGATGAGACATTCTGCTATTTTTCTAAGTGCATGTTGAAAGAGAACGGACAAAGGATGGCCTCACCTATTATTGTCTGCAATGGAACTGTTTGCAGACAGGTCATCAGAGGCTACTGCGGCTTTGGAAAGCTGAAGATAATACAATGAAAGCATTTCAGAAACCTAAGGCTGCCTCTGCTGTACTTTTCCTTCTTCATTTTACAATGTCAAGTGCTTTTCTTAGTGCCCTTTAGCTAAGTTTAGAATCAGGGACTTTTATTAGATGGCTGGTTTTAACCTGGAAATAAAGCTAGCAGCACCAGGGCACAAACCCAAGTGACTCAGATAAGGTTCAAATTCACTTACAAACTTATTCATAAAATTCTACAATGAAGGACAAATCCAAAGAACAATTAGCTTCTGCCACTACATGAATTATCTTTCTAACAAAACCACCAGAGCGTTAACTGTAATCCCAGGAACTGACAATTCATAATGATGACATCAGCCTACAAAGGGAAAGCAGAAAGAAATGCATGGAAAGTATTATTATCCTCCCTTATTCTCTAGGATTATTATTTGTGGTTTGTGGTACCATCACACTTGGGACACAGCCTTTCAGTTTTAAGCTTTGATACTGGATTTTTTTTTTTTCAGATGTCTTTATCAGGAAAAGAGATAAGGATTTTATTTTCAGCAAAGATCCTGAGTTTTGAGGCTTTTCCATGCCCTTTATAGTTGATTCTGAAGTTTAAAGGCAAGTCAGGAAGTAAATGACATCTTTACTAACAGAGAGCAAACTCCAGAACACACGCCTGTAATTCTCATGTACTATTAAAGCACCTAGAGTTCCATATTATTAAATACAGCAGGGACAATTGAGCCACAGAATTCTGATTGATCCTTCAAAATTTGACCTTATTTACACTAGCAAACAACTTGCTGGCAACTCTAGTGTGAAATGAGCTCTGCTCTCAAATCATGGAGGAGACCTTCAGGGAAAGGCTGGTCATAGACTTTGCTGTATGCCAGGACATACACTTCATTGGTACAACCCCATCCCAAGGCCGTGGAGGAGGTCCCAATGTTTTGGACTCTGCCTCAATACCATACTAGTTCTGGCATGGACATCTTTTGCCCCTGAGCACCTTTCAAGACAACACCAAGTCACAGCGGCAGGTTAGAGAGACGGCATGTCTGTGGAGAGGGATCTCCACAGCAGCACACAGTTTTGCATTAAAGAATTCCTGCTCTCCTTCTCATTTCTGCTCCTTGCCCCACTAGTGCTGGCTTCCGCATTGGCTTGCTCCTCTGTAACTTAGGAAATTTGGCGTCTTCATATTAGATGCCAGTGGCATCTCCTCCTGTCCCAAAGAGCCCCTCACCTGAGTTGCTGCATTGCCCCTCCAGGAGGCAAATGCATACCTTAGGACTGTTCTGCTTGGTCTGGTAACAAAACTCCTCACTGTTTGCCCGGGACTGGCCTAGAGATCTTGGAGTGTTGCCATCCTGCTGTCAACCCCACCCCCCTGTCCCCACCACCACCCCTGTCTTTGTTTTCACTGATGTCTAGTACATTAAAGCATTAAGTCTTCCTGGATACATATCGGGTGTCAAGTGGGATGATAGTGTAGCAATGCTGTCACAGAGGAAAATTAACAGTATATTTCTATTTTGGCAGAAACCAGTTGTTCATGTGGGACTGGAATTTCATTGAGTTGGGGCTCTTGCCATTTGTACCTTAGGAGCAAGCAGCATGGACAAGATACCTGGCTGAACATGCATGCCTGCTTAGGATCTAGGTTTTAAAATACATCTATGGGTGCGCTAGAAGAAATACATGTTTTCCTGTAAACTAACTGTGGTGTTTGGATTCAGAAAATTCCCTCCTGGGCTTTTTAAAGTAGGCTGTCATAGTTACATGCCTCCAAGAAGGAACTTCAAAAAATTAAAAATAATTCTCTCTCCTATGATGATGACACAATGATACCAGCTTTCTTTTCCTGTTCTGAATTGAAACTCATGCTCAGAGTCAAGTGGAAGGGAATCTTCATCTCACTATTTTTTCAAATTTCTTGAAGGCTGACACCAAAATGTTGTTATACGGGTTGGGCACATTTTTTCCTTGAAAGAGGTCAGAGGGGTGAAATCCCAATTTCCTCTGACTTCACTTTGGAAAGAGGCCACAGCATATTTCTGCTGAATGTTTATACTTTTCTTGGGAAATTTCTTCCTTTTTCTTCTTTAAACAATTTATGATATTTTCTGGAAATCAAGGGCAACAGCAGTATGTTCAGACCAACTTGAAAAGCCAGCAGATTCACACAGTGTTGGGACAAAAGCTTTCCAGTTCATCATTTTGAAACAAAGTCAAAGACAGAGGTCTAATGCCAGGCTTGGTTTTGTTTGGTTTGTAATTATTTGAAACACAGTGGCAGCCTCTCCTGAAGTGGAGCCTGAGTAGAAAATGAGGATGAGGAGATTGTAATTTCCATATGACCTCTGTGCACCTGCATGCATGCACACACACTCTGTGTTTACAGATGTGTGACTCCAAGTACAGTGTTCCAGGTAGAGCGCCCAAGGACTGTCCCTGATCTGTGCAGGTCAAGAGAAGTGAAGAAGAAGGTTTGGTGCTGTTAGGAGCACACATTGTCCGAGCAAGTGGGGGTTGCCCAGGCTGGAATCATCAGCCTTCCTGCCATGGGGCTCCTTCTCAATGCTGTAGTCCAGCACAAACCTGGAAAGCAATGCTAGAATATTAGAAAAGGCAAAAGTGTTGTTGCAATTACTGCTCAAAGCCAATTCAATCCACTATAGAAAACACTGGTGTGTGTTTGAAAGAAAAAGCACACTATACCTATATGTAAAGAGGTAACTGAATAATCAGCAATAAAGGAAAGATCCACTGACCTGTGAAGTATTTACTGAATTCTCCCAGCTATACTGGGAGAATAAACAGTATACTGTTTTCTTCAATTTAACACCTGAATTGCATCCACAATTCTTTGGACACAAAAAAGTTAATGCAAGAATGTTATATCCCCTGGTGTGCAGGGTGTTGTCAGCTTCCATCTCTTCATCTAATCTTCTAAGTACAAATCAGGTCTTAGATATGGAAGAAATAAAGAAAGATGTGATTAATACTTGAAGCTGTTCTCTGGTTTCTGTTCTCTTGGCAGGGGCTGTAGCAGCAATGATCAGATCAGTGCCAGCCCTTCCTACATCAGACTTTGCACAATCAAAATCCCCAAAGATTTGGTGTAATCTGCAAAAATCCTGTAAGATTCTATTTAAACCACTGATTTCTGATGTTGCCTTTGGCCTTTAAAACTTCAGTATTTGGGTTTATTTTCCATATGATCTCTATGAGTTAATAAAATTGTTCTCTCAATATAGGATGTGCAAACATTAGAACCCAAAACTCATCCTGAATAGTTTTCATTCTAGTGCCACCTTCCAGTGAAAGATTTCAAACCACTTTGCTAAGCACTCATGAAATAGCCAAGACTCTCAACACTCCTTGGAGCTTAATAGGATTCGCTCTTACCTTTTCTGATCCTTTCTTTCCTCATGAAGCAGATGACACACCGTAGTTACAAGCAATTCATCCAGCTTCTGCAGCCCAGAACAGTGGAATGTTGTCTATGAAGAAACATCACCCAAAACGGCAATAAAGCCCTATGCTCCAGATACCATAGCTCACAGTGACTTGTCCATGAATTAATTTTAATTTATTCCTGATAATTACCACTTGCACACAGGTTGTAAACCACACTTATAAAACTAGATATGACTCCATTTCAGTTTATCTATGCTTGTTTCTCTCTACTTCTGAATAAAGCCTGTGATGTTATTTTTAGACACGAAGCAATGTGTTTCAAGTATTCCATCACAGCCATCATTTAGAATGGCTCTTTACTATTTGATGTGACTAATTAATCTAAAAATAAAAAGAGAGGAAAACTGATCAGCAACATAAAAAAGTATTGAAAGCCAGCCTCTCATTCTATTCACATGGAGATATTTCTTAGGACATTTCTTAGGACCTTAGGAAAAATAATAAAGCAGATTTGACAGATTAGAAATAAACAATTGCAGTTAAGAACTCTAAAATGAAACTTGAGTAAAAGCACAGCACAAGAGAAAATTGGGTTAATGTCGAGGCCATTGGATTAAACTTACACATTGCACAAAGATTACATTTTTCCCACTAGTAGAAATACCTGTCCTGATTACTCCTGATGGGACATTCCCTTCCAAGTTAGGTGTAGCAGCTTAGACAGGAGACAGAAATTCTGCATCAGGAAATTAGCCAGCTAATTAAGTATTTGTCAACAGGAAAAAGTCTACAGGCACAGATGGATTCCCAACAGAGATTTTTAAGCTTTTGGAAGTAATATCATCTTCTAAGCTGTTTAGAATCTTTAATGATGTTTTTGAAGTCAAGGGCAGTTAAAACTGAATGAATCTGATGGAAATACTGTCACCTTTAATGAAGATGAACCAGTGAGCCTGTTGCCATTTGCCAAATTATTTCAATATAAATAATACCTACAGATAATTTGGGAAACAGATTGGAAAACTGCATAAAGCACTTGATTGGCAGAGATCAGGTTAGTTTAAGTTCTGGCAGGTGGATAACATCTGGCAGCTTATGGATTGAGTTGTTAAAGGAATGAAAGTGACAATTAAATGCTGTAAAAGTTTTTGTTAGTCTGTGGGGATAATTATTATAAGCATGACAGATAATGGAAAAAGAGCAGATCTGAACAGCTGGACAGCAGTAAGATGAGGCTAACCATTTCGCATGAAGGAAGAATTGTACACTTTGGAAGGAATGTGTTAGCAACATTGACCTCTCCCTTGCACCTCTGATTTTCAATCTATTAGAAAAGGACAAGTGCAGCAGATCCAGAGAGTGATAAATAAGGAAACAGCAATAATTAGCTGTGGAGGATTGGCTGAACGATAGGGGCCATGTTGACATGATACAGTTAGCAGAACAGGAGCTGGGAAAGTGTCGGACTCAGCTTGTTTAGTAGCTGAGCTAGCAAGGTCAGCGTGTCCTTAGCTGCAGCTGTTAT
>VZSE01012882.1:0-34694 GCA_013398275.1 Promerops cafer
GGGCCCCGAGGGGACGGAGCCGCGGCGGGCTGAGGGAGGCGGGAGCCCCCAGGGACCGAGCCGGGCGCTCCAGGGGGATCCGGAGGCGCCGGGATGAGCCGGGCGCGCTCCGCCGCCGGTGTCGCCGCGAGGGGCCGGTGTCACCCCCCGGGTCCCCGCGTCCTCCCCCTGCCCCGCTGCCTTCCGCGCTCCGGGACGGGCCTCTCCGGGGTGTTTATCCCGAGCGAAGTGATGCCTGCAGGGCTTTCTCGGGCGGAGCAGCCCGCGGCTGCACGTGTCGAGCCCCTCGGTGATGAGCGGAGCGCTCCCCGCGCTGCCGAGCGCGGGAACGGAGTGATCGCACCGGGAGTCGCCACCTGTGTCACCCCCGTGCCCACCTCTCCTCCGGGGTCACCCCCGTGCCCACCTTCCCCTCCGGTGTCACCCCCGTCCCGCTCCCGGCTCCGGGCAGGACGGGGCTCACGGATCCCCAGCGCAGTTTCTGGAAGCAGCAGCTCCCGCTCGGAATTCCTTGCCCGGATAAACCTTCATAGCGCCGCTAGCAGCCGGAGCCGGCCGTGCCTCCAGCTGCCGGGCCGCAGCCGTGCGGTTTGGCACTGCTTGAGGAAATACTTCTCCGGCTCCGGGAGTGTTTGGACAAAGCTCTCAGGCACGTGGTGGGATTGTTGGGGGTGTCCTGTGTAGGGCCATCAATTTGGCTTGATGACCTTGCGTGTCCCTTCTCACTGAGGACATTCCGTGATTCTCTGTGCTTGACCCAAATGAGGGCACGATGAGAAGAATCCTGCTCTTGTATCAGATGAGAGTTTTGGCCTCCGTTGGGCCTAACTTTCACCCAGCATCTTAAAATTTCACAAGAATGACATATTTGCAGCTATTTTTACTGGCCTTTTAAAGCCAATTCTCATTTCTGTTGGTAGGAATTAGTCCTGACACTTTCTGGTCAGTGTGACCTTGCTACGCAGTGAAGTGGTGGTTTTGTTCCACCATCAAATTAATTACAAATAGGAGATAGTTCATAGGCATTAATTAGGGCATGGATGTACCACATGGATTCTGGAGCAACCGTTGGTACCACCAGGTTCTGATTTTTCATTGGGTGTTTGGTTGGTATTTGGAAATGAGAGGGAGAACAAAACCCTTCTATCTGACAGACCGTTGATTGTTGTTATTATTTCCATGTCTCCTGCCTGTTCTAAGTCAAGGATAATTGGTTAAGAAAAACCCCAAACTGTCCCTTCCTGTTAGAAATCTGTGTCCTGGGGATGTTCAATGAACCAGCTGTCAGTGCAGTTACCAAACCGTCCGTTCTTCAGGTCATTTAAGGGAGAAAGTTGTTTTCTGTCAAGACTCGTGCTTAGGAAAATGCAAGATGCCTTTCTCTGTATTTTTGGTACTTTCCGAGTCTGTTCCAAAGTTGTGCTTGTGTTTTTGTGAGGGAGCAGATCAGCTCGGCGCTGGAAAGCCGGGTAGGTGAGGAGTTTTAAAAGGGAATTTGAGACTTACTGTGCCGTTTGACTCCAAGGGAAAGTCCTGGATTTCCAGCAGTGCTTGCATTAACTCCAGCACTTCTGCAGCTCTGGGGAGCAGCAGGGACAGAGCTCTGTGGTCACTGCTGGCTCCGCGGGGCTCAGTGGGGGTGGGCTGAGCTGTCACACATTTTGGTGTCTGGCGAATGCGCCGAGAGCTCCAGCGAGGGGCTGGTCCTCAGTGACACCGACGTGCAGCACCTGGAGCTGGGCTGTCCCCGTGGCAGCCGGGGCTGGCCAGGCTCTGACCATGTCTGCGGGCGTGGAGGTGGCCAGGTAAGAGCTGCGGGGCTGGGGCTGGGCTGGGCTGAGCCTGGGGTCTGCCCTGGGAGCCTTTCTCTGGCTCCTTCCATGAGAAGAGCCCTTTGCAGGGTATTTCTCCAGAATCAGGAACTTGTCTGACATTTCCAAATTGAAATGCCAGTGCATGGGGCAAAGCAGGAGCACGGTGACAGGTCCCTTTGGAGGTTTTGCATCACATGAAACTTGTTTTACAAGAGCATCTCTGTTTTTTGAGCTGTGTTAGAAACAGGACCAGCTGCTCCTTGGAGTTTGTCACCCAGCACCTCTTGTCCTTTTGAAATGGGTTTATCAAGGTTTAGATCTGTTTGAGTGATGAAAAGTTACTAAAAACATTTTGCTGACAGGCTGTTCCCTTACCAAAGGGTCTGACTGCCTTTAGTGCTTTTAGACTAGAGTTTGTAAGTTTGTCCTTCCCTTGATGGAAGAGACTATTGAGTTATTGCTAATAAAAACATTTCCATTTACAAATCTAAGTGTTTTCTTAATTTATACAGCAATACTACAATTTTGGGGGTTTTTTTAAGCAACTCACAGGTCTGAGTGCAGGATTCTAGACAAGGAATTGTCATGAAATACCTCTTTTCTAGATGTGTACCATCCTTAGCCCTTGATTAAGGGACTGTTTTTGCCCCTCACTTCAAAGCAAACCCCCAGTTCATCACTGATAATGTGCAAGTGATGCAAATACCAGTAAATAACTGGAAAATTTGGGTCAAGGACTGAGAGCACAGCGTTTGCTTTGAACAAGGCAGAGGGGAGCCCCAAGAGGGTTGGGAATGTGCAGGAGGTGAGGAATTCCAGGGGTCCCAGCCCTTGGTAGGGGGAAAGTTAAAACCCAGATGCTGGGCAAATTGAGACCAATTTTAAGAATTTAGCAAATATTTTGGTACGCCGTGGAGAATTTTCATTATAGGCACAGTTTTTCTAAAGAATTCTGTGGTTCTAAAGGTAATTGGTGTGGAAATTATACTGCTTAGATGAAACTTTATCTTAAAAAAATATTTTCTGGGTTTGGATGGTTCTAGAGTTTACAAGAACAAATTTCTTGTAAACTGTGAAATCTAATCACTGATGGAGAATTTGTGATGAATTTTAACACCTAAATTTGTTGATATAGTAATTTGCTGACTGCCAGCAACTTCCGTGAGTCAAAAAAATCCCCAAACTTTCCTCATCCACCACTTTTGCCAAGGAAAGGATGAGATCCAGTGCCTGCAGTCGTACCTAGGTGTGATCCAGCCACTTAGACCAGCAGAGCAGCCTAGGAACACCCAGTTAGGAGCTGGATAATCCAGAAGGTGCCTCCCTTGGGTGTGTTATGGATTGGGTCACTGAAAATGCAGTGTCTTGGTGCTTCTCTGGGGAGCTGGAGCCAGGGAATGCGGAGCCACGAGGGCTCGGCGGTGCCGCTGACGCCTGGTTCCTGACCCAGCTGCGATGCTGGAGAGGAGCAGTCCTTGTGGAATGGTGAGCTTCCCATGGAGAGCTGCTGGACGCCACAGAGTGTGTGAGCCCAGGCACAGCCTGCTCGCTGAATTTTGGTGATTCGAGGTCATTGGCACCTGCAAGGGGCCGCTGGCTGAGGAAAGAAGTGATGGAATCAGGAGTTGGACTTGGATGATCTTTGTGGGTCTTTTCCAGCTCAGGATGTTCTGTGATTCTCAGAAATGAGGCTGCAGCCTCACCAGCAGCATGGAGCTGGGCAGAGGGGACTGATCTTGTGGCTCTTTCCTTACACGACTTCAGATTTTCAGCACCTTTTTTAAAGGTGGAAATAACAGGAGCATTGACTTATACAAGGTACCTCTTTTGTGCTTCACCCTTTTCCCTGAGCCCCAGCAGGAACTCGGGCGAGGGTAGCGATCATTAAACACTTGGAGTGAAACCCTCGTGGATAATGGACCCTTTTGTTGTCGGTCCCGGGGGATGGGCGCTGCTGCCTCATTAGGGGGAAGGTGATCCTTTGCTCCCACCCTGCTTCCAGCCTTTGTGTTCTGTGCTGCCACTCCACAGAGTTGACTTGTGCTGCAGATTTATGTATTTTTAATCTGCTTAATATTGCCGTTAAAAAAGTTCCATTACTATTCCCTGATTTTTATGGTGGCTCTGCCTTGTCCCTGCTGACCTGCGCAGGGAAGCACATTCCTGCCCAGCCAGTAGGGAGAATCCCTGAGTTACAGATGGTCCCTGGACCCCGCTGCCAGCCCCTCACGGGTGGCTGCATGGCCACCTCTGTATGGCCCGCTCTGGAAGGGAGTGAAGGTTTTATTGCAGAAGCCCCTGGCATTTAGCAGTGTTTTCAGCTGGTCTTGGCACTTCCCGCAAGCAGCAGGAGTGCAATTCCACTGTCCCGTGCTTGTGCTGTGGAAAAACAGGCTGTGCTTTTTATTGACTCAAGTTATGGTTAATAATGGTCAAATTGTATTAAATGACATTTCGCTTGCTGTGTTCGGTATTGCTTAATATGTAAATTCCGCTCTTGAAAAAGCCCATCTTTTTAAAACGTCAAAATCACCCAATTTCCCATTCACTGACCATTCTTGGTCCTGGTTTGGGGAGGCTCGTTGCCTTCCATTAAAAGCTACAAAAAGGAATTTATCTCCAAAATGCTTCTTGGAGGGGAAAGGGCAATGTTAGCATTTCCTTTTCTGACCTCCTCATACCATAAATATGAATTGTTATTTCTGCTTGGGTAGCGACACAGTTATCCCCAAATTCAGGACTGTCTGGAAGATCTGGTTGGGATTTTTAAAAACTTGACTTTGTTTTGGTGTAAAATGAAGATTTAAGGTGAACGTTCCTAGATGTGGTGTGGGATAATTGACATACACAATGTGTGGCTGGGCAGTTGTGATCTTACTGGTGATTCCTGAAGGAAATTCTGAGAATGGCAAATATTGGAGCAAAAAGAAATCCCTTTTCCTTCTGCAAACTTGAGAACTTGGTTTCATACCTCAGTACTGGCCAGTAATTCCTCAATGATTCTGTTTCAAGGAAGAACGTGATTCCATTTCAAAGCAGAACCCAGGGCTTTAAGCAATAACAAAAGTTACAAGGTCTGCTGGCTATAAATAAAAAACTATATTTGGAAAAAAACAAATAGTGTATTTATGGACAAAACTGTATTAAAGGAAATGTGATGGAAAAATTGAGTCAGATGAGCTGATGTATGAGGCATTTCCCTCTGGAGTCACTGGGCTGAAAAATGTTTTATATGCCTAAACTTGAACAGATGCTTCAGCACACACCACACACACACACACACACACACAGTCCTCCCCCGGTTCATATTAGCAGTTCTGCTCATACCACTGTGATTAATTCCCAGACCAGCCTGGTTTAGGCTCTTTTCCGGGGGCTCGGGGGTATTTCCAGATCATCCAGGTACTTAAGCCATGCCTAGCTGTAAATAAGCGAGCAGCCCGGATTATTAGCGGCATTTGTTTCAAGCTTTGCATTAGGCATGTGCTTAAATGACTCACTGAGCTGGGATTTACATTTTTACACGGGAGTGAAGGATTTCTCTCTGTTACCTTGCCTAGATGGAAATTGGTGGAGTCAGCCAGCTTTTTTGCCTAAACAAGTCCATGAAACCCGCTTTGGGCTCTTGCAGTTATTAGTTCCAGCTTTTTAGTTACAAATTTGTCAGAAAACAAGTCTGAGTGTGCGTGCCTGACCTCGATTGAGATACTGAGGAGGATTGAAGGAGGGAGGGAGGCATCCATATGGATGACCAGCAGACTGTGCCTCGTGTCCTTTCCAGTCCGAATGTCGCAGTCGGTGGCGCCGGAGGAGGCCGACAACTGCATTTGATGATTTTCCATTGAGTCCCCACTCTGGTGTCCTGCTCGGGCGTTCATCTGCTGTCCTGGGGTGCAGTGTTTGCCTTGTAGGTGGCTGTGCACAGCATTCCTGCTCCTCTGAACATCCCCAAAGTCTTCCCAAAAAGTGTCGCATTTTGGGGATGCTTCTGTCCACTTTGCTTTTCTGATGAAGGAATGTAGAAAAATGACTTCTGGGTCTAAACATGAGTCTGGCTGTGGTGTGCCTCGGGAATGCAGCTCCTGCAGGATGAGGGATGATGCTGGTGGCAGCAGGGGATGGAACTCCTGCCCGCGCTGACATCCCAGCGTGAGTGGTGCAGCCCTGCCAGACTCGGAACAAGCCATCGCCTGTGAAGTTCTGCATCTCTCTCATGCTTAAAATAGCCAAGAGCCTGGAAGGGTGATTGTGTGTCTTGTATGTGCCCATGTTCCCTTGAGGGGGAGTTTTGACTCCTTGTTAACTCCTGGAAGCCTGGCTCTGCTGTGAATTCAGGGACAAAGATGACACCCAGCACTGCACAGTCCTGAGGTTAGAGATGTGTCTGTAGGCAGGCAAGGGGGTGGGTGTAGGTTGGGCACATGGGGCTGGCCTTGGTGACAGTACATTTTTTAATGGCATAAAATTAAAATAGTTAAAGTTCCTAATGTGTCTTGCAGGTGTGCTGCCCTGCATGCAGCCTGTCCTTCTAAAAATCTCCTGATCCTTATGGCAAACATTGACGTAGTTGAGAAATTACTGAATTTTACTTGCAGCAGATTCATTTGCAGGAGTTAATCAGCTGGTGCTCAGATATGGAGTTAAACTA
The DNA here is from genome assembly GCA_013398275.1 of Promerops cafer. Classification (NCBI taxonomy): domain Eukaryota; kingdom Metazoa; phylum Chordata; class Aves; order Passeriformes; family Nectariniidae; genus Promerops; species Promerops cafer. The sequence continues at coordinate 6,463 of VZSE01012882.1, forward strand.
TTTTGAAATGAGAAGAATTTTCATGGTGGAAACTGTGATTCCTGAGATATTATAAAGCAAAATAAAATTGAAGTGTTTGGGAGGAAGCACATGGCGATCTTCCACAGAGCCATATGGAAATTATCTTTATTCCATGGTTCGTGTGAAGTCTTTGCTCCTTCTGGAGCTGCCTTGGAGCCTCCTCCTCAGTGCTGTCCCCAGCTTGGTTTGTATTCCTTGCCTGCTCTTGCTCTCTTTGCAATCTGTGACCAAACCGTATTGATCTGGGTGTCTGCGGAATCCGATTCCCTGGAGGGTTGTGCTGGAGAGCCGTGGACAGAAATAAATCATTGCTGCCCTTCAGGTGTTTGCTTGCCCGGGATCGTCTGGCACATACAGAATTCCGAGGGGCTGGAACTGAGCAGTGATTAACCATGTACCAATTCTGGTCCCTTTGGAGTCTGCTGGTGCCTTTCTTTCAGCTGGTTCATGGAGGGGCTTTTCCCCCAGCACCTCAGAGCTGCTCGCTCCTGGCTCCTTTGGAACAGCCACATGGATGAGATGGAGTCTTGCCTGCTCCAGAGTCCTGTTTCTGACCTGTCCCATGTGGGGGCTGCAGCAGAGTATGGGAGAAGCTCTGGACTCTCTCAACATGTGACTGCTCTGTTCCTGCAGACATACCCTTGCCTGAGGCACTGCTCTGGCTTTCAGTTTTTGAGGGGTTTTCCTTCTCCAGGCTACTCCAGGTGTCACAGCTCCCTGCCTGCTTCCCCCCTCAGCCTTCTTGCTTTTTTTCACTGTCCTTCCCCCACCAGCCACTCCATACCTCTTCTCCAAGCTCCTTCTGTTCTGGAGCTGGCCAGAGTGACCAGAGGCACGCACCATGGGTGAGCCATGGGCACTCAGTGGGACGTGGCAGAGTGTCCAGAGCCACATGCCATGGATGCACACCACAGGCACAGGGTGGCACAGCAGCGTGTGGTGGGTGTGCTTGTCCTCTGACACTGGTGAAACATTGTTTTGGGGCTGTGCTGAGCAGTGGCAGAGCGTTCACAGAGCAGCCTGACAGCCCCAAGACCTCCTGCTTGCTGAGGCCATCTCAGGGCATATCTATTTTTAGGTGAAATTGAGATTTATTTTTTTTATTCAATGTATGCATCACTTTATCCATGTGGAATTCCATCTGCCATTTTATTTCCAGGTTGCATAGACTCATATGGTTCCTATGCTGCTCTTCATGGTTGCTTATCCACCCCCCCTTGAATATTTCTGTCAGGATCCTGGCTCACATCCGGACAGTGTCCTAGTCTGGCACAGCCAGCCTCTCCTTGTGACCCCTGCTCTGCCTTCCCTTCCTTGCAGGAAATGACTGTTTACTCCTACTCCCGTGTCTCCCACCCAGCTGCCCCTCCTTACAGGGACAGTCCCTTTTCCAGTGGCCTTTTGGGATCCCTACAGGAAGCCTCAGATGAGAGAGACTTGCAGAGGTTAAAACCCAGAAGATCTGGAGCCCTCTGTGGGGCTGGAAGTGCCTTTCCAGAAGCCACACTGACTTTTCCCCTGGTTTATTGTATTTATACAGATAATCAATGCCCACTAATTCTGCTCTGTGTCATTAGTCCTGTGTGAATGTTGGGTTTGGAGAACTGCACTTTGCCAGGATTTTCTTCACAACCCCTGCCTTGCAGAGTTGACAGGCAGTTGCTTCCCTGTCCCAAGACAATTTTAGGAATGGCTGTAGCCAGGCCAGGGTCCATCTCCATGCTCCGTTAACCCCTCGGTAGACCCATCTAGCCTCCCTTACTGTGACTCCTCAGTTTGGCTCTTTGCTCTGTAACCTCCCCTCCAGTCCCTGCAGTGGGAAGCAGTTTCCCAGTGAGTCCCAGGGGACAGGGCTGGTGAAGAGCCTGGAGCTGTTCCTCGTGCTGCGAGTTGTGTGTCAAGGAGTCACATCATTTTCCCTGGATGGGACATCAAAGCTGAGCCTGTTCCTGATGGTGGCTTTCTGCAAGGAGACTCTGTCAAGGTGCAGGTGGGAATCTGAAGTGGGAATGGTCTGAGGGCTGGAACAGCTCTGCTCTGGAGATGGGCTGGGAGAGCTGGGGGTGTTCAGCTGGAGAAGAGAAGGCTCTGAGGAGACCTTACTGTGGCCTTTCAGCTTATAAAGGGAGTTAGAAGAAAAATGGGGACTTCTTACCAGGGCCTCTAGTGACAGGACAAGGGACAACACTTTTTAAACTGAGAGAGGGCAGGGTTAGATGGAACATTAAAATGAAATATTTTACCATGAGAGTGGTAAGGCCCTGGCATAGGGTGCCCAGAGAAGATGTGGCTACCCCTGAATCCCTGGAAGTGTCCAAGGCCAGGTTGGATGGGGCTTGGAGCAGCCTGGGATAGTGGAAGGTGTCCCTGCCCATGGCAGGGGGAGGAACAAGATGGGCTTTAAAGTCCCTTCCAACCCAAACCAGTTTGTAACTGTGTTTGGCAGAGTGGGTTCGATTGCCTTAATGAGACAATCCACCAAACAGCCAGTGGTTCCTTATCAGGAGTGATCTTATCTGCAGCTAATTCCCCTTTGTGAGAGTGAGCAAGCTGTGACACAGCAGATGCTCAATTGCCCTCTGTATTAAGAATGTTTTTGCAAGCAGACCTGCTGGGCTCTGTGTTAGGAAGTGGCCCAGCCCTTGTGCGTTCCCAGGTCATGCCAGATAGAGGTGATCTGCTGGCTCCTGGTTGGAGCTTGAAGAGAACATTGCAGAACAAGCATGAAGTTCACTCAGTGACCAACAGGATGTCACCAGCCTCCTAAAATCTTGGAAGCTTGGAAATAAGCTGGGGGAAGCTTGGCACTGTTGCCCTGACCGTAGTTGTGGCTGCAGTGTCTCAGTGGGTTTTTCCTGCCTCCAGCAGCCCCACAACACAGCACACACCATCTCCTGGTCCCCTTGGTGCTCCCCTGTCAAGTCTCATGCCTGACTTAAGCGCTGGGGAGGCTGATCTGCCTTCAGTTTGCTGCTAATTGTCCCAGTCTGGGTCGATAATAAGTCAGATAAAATCCTTGGCCAGGGAAAGCAGTCAGGTGGAAAAACTGACCCGTCTGCCACTGTGTGCTTGGTGCAGCGTGCCTGTCACTGGGAAAAGGGCTTCTGGCCTCCTTTGATAAAATAGGAGTTATTTCCAGCTGTTCTCAGGGGGGAAAGCCCCAGTTGATGTGTGTGTTTCCCAGCTGGAGTGATGGAGCATAGGGAGTTCATCAGTGCTTCAGGTCTCTTCCCAAGGGAGGCTCAAAGTATTCAAGTCTTTCAGAAAAGGACAGTTTTATGTTTCTCATTTCATTACAGGAATTTTTTTTCAACAAATAAGTCAGTGAATCTATGTGCATATTTATATTCTAAATTTTATCTTTGGCAAAATAAAGCTGTTAAGACTCCTGTTGAACTCAAGCTGGAGTAACATTTTAATGCCAGTATGGCAATCTGCTGCCTTACTCTGCTCCTTGCCTCAGAATAAACTGTGTCTAAAACCAACTTTATTGAAACAAAACTCTTCAGCTGTTTCTGTGGTTTAGTAGCACTTGGGAGAAGTTGAAGCATTCAGTAGAGTGAGTGAGGTGCTGGCTTGTTGTGGACCTGTTCTCTGGCAAGGTGCTGTCCTTGACTGTCCATCCCAACACCATCCCCATGGATTGTTGTGCCATTTGGCACAGCTGGCTGCTGTCCTGCTCAGCTTGGTGCTCTCCACCTGGGCAGATGCAGAGTTGGGTGAAGTCACAGGGGGCTGCAAGGCTCTCTGCTTGTCCCTGTCCCAGCACAGGAGCAATCCAGGCCCAGTTTAGCAGAGCTGTTCCAAGTGCTGGGTGGCCTAAAAGCACCAGCACGGCGGGGAGGGTTTGCAGTGGTGAGGCTTTGGTTTGCAGTGTCCTCCTCTGCCTCTGAACATCCTTCCCTCTCTGCAGAGCTGCTGTTGTAAAAAACATGATGTGGATTTGGTGGAGTTGCAGGCTGAGGCGGTGGCTCCCACTAGACCAGACAGAGCTGGGGAATAAAACTCTTTTTTGAATGTGGGTCACAGAGAAGCAGCTGCCATGTTGCAGGATGGGTGACTGGGGACGTTGTGGCAGACTGCGTTGGGGTGCGTGGTATCTGTTTCATTTACAAGCTGTTCATGGTAGTTTTTGAGGCTTATCTATAAAGCAAACACTGTCGTAGTTTCTCTTGACTGTCATAAGATGGTGGTGGGAGCATTAGGTGTTCATCCCCATCCTATTGCCTCCCGCTCAGCCAAGTGAGAGCCTTTGATTTTGATGTACAGGAGCCGACAGAATTGCTCTCTTTTGGCTTCTCTCTCCTTTCCCGAAATGGCCGTGAGAGTGATATTTGGGTCAGCTGCCTCCAGTGTGTCATTTTCTTCTGACACTCATCCCTCTGAGCGCAGAGGAGGAGCCCGGTGGGGAAATGCTGTGGAGCTGTTGGCTGCAGTGGAATCGGGTGTAGTTAAAGGGGTGTTGAGGTTATTTGAATTGCTGATCACATCAAGGCAGGGAAATCTCTGATGCCTGACTGGAACGGTATGGAAGTGAGGATGACCTTCCCCAGACTGCACTGCCAGAGAGCTGGAGGGATCCAGGTAAGCACATGGATGATGCTGCAGCCTGTCCAAAGGCTCCTGCTCCCCAGCAGTGCCTGTCCCTCAGGGCTTCCTGGGGATGCAACACCCAGAGGTTCTGTGTGTTCTGTGCCTTCTTCCCTTTGGACCCTTGAGGGTCTGTCTGGGGAGACAGGATTGTTCCTTCTTGCCTTGCTGCAGTGCTCGGGGTCATGCTCTGAGGTCTCGGGTGGGCCCAGGTGCTGCTGCTCCCTGGGTGTCACAGGTGGGTTTGCACTGCCCAGGCTCTGCTCACCCCTGCGTGTCCCAGGTGCAGCCCTGAGTGGCAGTGCTGGTGCTGGGCCTGCCCCCACAGGCAGAGTTTGCAGCAGGACACTCTCCTGCCCTTCCTTTCTCTCCCGCTGCCGTTCCCAGACTGGCGAGTGTGTCCTGGCAGGGGCTGGATCCCCGGGATTCGTTGGCAGGTGTGTGCAGGAACCCCAGCCCTGATCCATCCCATCCTCGCTTGAATTGCTGTTGGCCACTCAGGACCTGCCTTTTGTCATTCTCCCCACTGCAGTTTTTCCATCTTTACCCTTCCATTTGCCATATTTGTTAAAATAACTGCTGGGAGCACAGTTCCCAATAGGCAGACAGTATTTTCAATATTTTAATAATGTATTGTGTTATATCATGCCAGTACGAGTAGCACTGTGTGGCAGTTGTCCTGCACTGGCAAGGGGAAGGATCTCAGGTCACCGTTTCACTTGCTTGTGTGGCTTAAGTCCCTACAACTTGTCCCCTCTCTATTATGTTCATTCTTACAGGAATAATTGCTAAATTGCTTTGCCCCTGTTGCCGTTGCCCAGACTGTTCTCCATGGTGCCCAGGGAATGGTGACATAAAATTGATACATAGAAAATTCCACTTCAACATAAGAAAAGCTTTTTTTTATTGTGTACGTGATCAGATGCAGGATGAGACTGCCCAGTCTGACTTTTTAATGCTTCTGTCTCTGGAGGAGTTTAATAGGATCAGGCTGCCCAGAGAGCTTGTGGTGGAGTTATTTAAAACCTGGCTGGACATGGGCCTTCCAACCTGCTCTGGTTGACCCTGCCTTGGGATATAAAATATGGTGGTTTAAACTACCAGTTGTCAGAACATTGCACATTTCTGGAAGTGGTGCATTTGGTACAAGAGAACTTAGGGGTTAAGCACCTTCAGAAGTGACTGAAGCTCTCTCACTTACAAATGGGCTGTCACAGCCTCAGACCAGTCAGTGTTGGGGTGTTTGGTCTCATGTTTTATCAAGAGGTAGTACATTGTGTGTCTGTGTCAGGGTTTAGTAGCCCTGAGCTGAGGAGCACGTGGTGCCTCATCAGATGGATGCTGGGTCCAGGAGCTGCTCCTAGGAAGGAGAGCTCTGGTGTTTGGGAGGTGGGTGCTGACTGTGTGTGATCACCTCATGGAAAAGCCTGCAGGTCCCCGTGGTGTGGGAGAATGGGAATGGGCAGCTCACGCTCAGGAGTGTTCTGTGCACCTGGGTCCTCTGAGGCCATGCTCACCCAGCCTGATGGTCACTTCAGCTGGTGGGAACAGTGTTTCTCAAGGATGCCCTCCAGATCTTTGGGTTTTAAGGCTATCAGTCCCCAACCCTGTTGTTTGCAGACAGCATGGGCTGGCAGTCCAAGAGCTCAGAATTTGGTTAAACACTTGGTCTTGATCTCAGAACAGCGGCGTTGGGTGTTTTCTCTACTGTGGCTTGAACTTTGCATTCAAATTCTTTAAAAAAAAAATAAAATTGTCTTTTACCTACCCTGTAACTCCTTGTTTTCAACATGCAGCTGAATTACACAGGGAAAGCTTTCCTGTGCTTTACTGGCTCCTCTGCATGGAGGAAGAAGCACAGCAGCAGAGGGCCAAGAGCAGGCCAGGCCTGGTGGGTCGTGCTGGACCTGCCAGTGCTGCAGGAGCCCAGCTCCTATGGGAGCTGCTCAAACCATCCGGGCTCAGTGGGGTTAAACTGTGGTGGAGAAGAGCTGTGAGATGTGTGAGGCTGGAGGAGAGGGGGAGCGCTGGTGGAGTAAACACTGGGTTGGTTCTGAGCTCCAGTAGCTCTTCCTTGCTGGATTATTCCTCATCTGCCAGCAGGTTGTGGAGGAAGGGATTTGTTCCTGCTGCAGGCTCCGGTCCCAGCGCTGTTCTGGTTCCCCAGGGTTTGGTGTCAGTGTGCCCAGGGAGCTGGGGTTTCAGTGCAGGCTGAAGCAGCACTGAAGTCTCTGACCACTTTGTTTCCTCCTTGATCACATTTCACATCACCACATTATTGGTGTTACCTGGGGCTCCTTCTGCCTCCTGCTACCTGGCATCTGCAGGATGGGTGTGAGGAGCAGCCTCAGGCTGGTGTTAGGCTACAAGAAGTGCCAAACTGGGAGCTCATTCTCCCAGTCTCTGAGCTGGAACACCTCGTTCCCATCCTTCGGAAGGGATGCTGATTGCTGAGTGTGTGTGAAGGCATTCAGGCTGACACAGACCTCGCAACAGGGCCCCAAAAATCCCATGAGGTGACAGGGACTGTACAGCCCAGCATCCATTTTCCGTGGAGCCTGTTGTCACTGCAGGCTCCTGCTCTCAGATGAACTCGAGTCAGGCTCAGCTGGTCCTGTCCTCGTGCTGCTCGGGCAGACCCCGCTCTTCCACGTCGGGATCTGCGTGTTCAGGGGTGCCTGCCCTGGACACGCTGCTTCCTGCAGCAGCACGCTTGCTGTAGGTGCAGGAAAAGCTGCTTTGGGCCAGCACAAAACACGTCGTGATTTCATTTGAATTTTGTCACTGCGGGGGAGTGTTGCTAAAATTGTCACTTGGCTTCCCATGTTAGCAGTACCTAGAGGGCACGCCGAGGCGACCGGAGGTTCATGTCTTCGCTGCAAATTCCAGTTTATCTGTAAGCTGAATGCTCGGGTGGGTATATGTTGATTTTCAAAAAGATACATACTTGACATCTTTATTTTTTTGACAGCGCAAGAATCTTATTATATCCCTACCTCTTACCCATATTTTCCTGTTCTATTTATATCCCACATAGGATCTGCGGTCTCATAATTCAACGTGGGGTTTTTCAGACTCGGGGGATTCGTCTGGGAATCAGCAGAGCCTTGTTAGCATGCCTGGGATTGGAAGGCACCATTCAGAAATGGTTTCCAAATTGACATTGACATTGTGGCTTTTTCCAAACCATTCTCTGCTGTTGCCATGTGAGCCCTGCCAGATGACAGAGGATTTATTTGAAAGAGCACTGTGTGCTCTCCAAAAAGTCCCAGCTTTTTCCTTCCCAAGTATTCTATAAGATTAAAAAAAAAATTCAGTGTACTTTCCTTATTCTTTTTCATCTTTATTGCTGAAAATAGGAGTAAAATTGGTGGTGATTGAACCCACTTCCTTCACAGAGGATAGAAGGGTGATAGCTGTGAGTTGTCATATCCCAGGGATATCCCCACATCCTTGCCCTTGTGTCACTCAGGAGAAGGGACACTGGAATTGCTGCTCAGGGAATGCAGGTGGCATCAGCACAAGCTCACCAGGATTCGGGATGTGTTGGCACCATTCCAGTGCTGGCTCTGGCCACGGCTCTCTGCTTTCTTTGCTTACTTAGTCTTACTCGTTTTGCAGGTTAAAAAAAAAAAAAGGAACCCCTCTGCTTCCTCAAAAGTACTTGTAAATCATGTAATTTCTTACTTTTCAATGTAAATGAGATCTGAATGAATAATGCTAATTATTCATTCATCCTAATTCAAATACTATTTTAATTAGCCTGTGGGCCCAATTTCACTTCCATGCAGCATGAAACCTCTTTAGATTAACAACAGAATTGCCATGCATTTCTTCTTTTTTTTCCTGCTCAGCACATGTCTTTTTAAACTGCTTAAAAACAAAACAAAACAAAAAAATCATTAATAAATTAATCAATTTCATTAGCATGACCTGGGAAGACATAATTTAGGGAGGAAAAAAGTTTTCTGTAGATTTATTCATTCTCTTTAACAACTGCCTCGAGGCAACGGAGCCTTCAGAAAAGCCTTATCTGAGGAGGTGCTGGTGAAATATGGAAATTCAGGGACCCTCCATCACTCCCTGCCATTGAAGGGCAGGGGCACCTTCCACTAGACCAAGCTCCATCCAACCTGGCCTTGGACACTGCCAGGGATGGGGCAGCCACAGCTACTCTGGGCACCCTGTGCCAGGGCCTCCCCACCCTCACGGTAAAATATCTCCAATGTCTTGTCTAACCCTGCCTGCTCATAGATTTAAAAGCATTGATTTAAAAGTCCCTTGTCTTGTCACTACAGGCCTTGATAAAATGTCCCCATTTTTCTTACAAGCTCCATTTATACTCAAAGGTCACAAGCTGGTCTCCCCAGGACCTTTCCTTCTCCGTGCTGAACAACCCCTGTTGTCCCAGCCTGTCTCCATAGCAGAGGTGCTTCAGCCCTTGGAGCATCTCTGTGGACTCCCTCCAACAAGTCCATGTCTGTCCCATGCTGGGGGCTCCAGAGAGGTCCCCCCTTGCCTGCTGCCCACACTGCTTTGGATGCAGCCCGGGGGACAGTTGGATCTCTGGACTGTTGCTGGTTCACATCCTGTTCTTCATCCTCCAGTATCCCCAAGTCCTTCCCTGCAGGGTTGCTCTCCATCCACCCACCCCCAGTCTGTGCTGCCTTTGGGGATTGCCCCAGCCCAGACCCAGGACCCTCCAGCTGGCCTGGCTGAAGTTCACGAGGTTCCTGTGGGCCCGCTCCTCCAGGCTGTCAGGATCTCTGGGAATGGCATCCCTTCCCTGCAGGGTATCAGCTGTGCCACTCAGCTTGGTGCCATCCTTGGACATGCTGAGGCTGTGCCCAGCCCCACTTCTGTCATTGATGGAATGACCTGAAATGGGTCCTGGTACCACAGAAACATCACAAAAGAGCTTGGCTTGGACGGGATCCACATGGGTCATCCGGTCCAGCTCCGTGGTCCTCACAGGCTGCCCAGTGCCAAACCACACCAGCACTCCCTGCACCCTGATGCTCAGGTGCTTTGGGCTGTAGCTGCCAGTTTGTACTGGGCTGGAGCCAAGGAGCTCCAGTTTGTACTGGGCTGGAGGCAAGGGGCTCCAGTTTGTACTGGGCTGGGCCCAGTCTGTGCCGAGACAAGGCCAGGAGATGGTTCCGAAGGTGTTTGGGATTTGACGGCCCGGAATGAGGCTGCCTTGACACCCACCTGCTGCTGGCTGTCCTGCCCTCCATGTGCCCTCCATCCTGGGGACACTGCTGGAGCGTTGCAGCTTCCTCCTGCCCCACTGCTGTCCCTGCCACACCTCAGCTGTCCCATCCAAGGGCTGGAGTTTGAACATTTTACAGTAACTGCTGCTCCATGGGGCAGTTCTTCCCACCCTGAGTGGCAGAAGGTCATCACTGCTTGAGGAGAAAGCTGAAAAGAGGTGAAATTTTAAATGTTAAAATGTTTAAATTCATAGCCAAGCCCCCATGGGCTGGGTAGAGGAGGGGCGCACCTGAGGGGCCATTGCCTGGCTGTATGTGAACAACAGCTGTGTTAACTCCAGAAATTCTTCACCTGAAGCTGATTTCTTTTTTCTCATGTACCTGCTCCAAATTCTTCTTCATTCTCTCTGGATGTCAGCGCCTGCAAAGCTTTAATTCAGGAGCCAGCCCACTGTCAGAGATAAGCCTCCTGATATTTCATCATGGATCCTGCCCGCTCCAAGGAGCCTCCTCAGCGGGAAGTGCTGAAATGAACTTGTGACAAATACAAGGAATGAAAGTCTCTCTCAAATGCACTTTCTGGCATGACTTAAATTAGCTGAAATTGCTGACATTCTGCCTTTCTCAGACGCGTGTCAGCGTCCATAGACTTTTCTTTCAAACATTGGAAAATTATTGAGTTAAATGTTGCCAGAAACTACAGATGCAGGAGCGCGGGTGTACGTTGGGTGAAGGTTACTGTGATGTGTCTGGGTGCTGCAGCACGTGGTGGAGAGGCAGAACGTGCCCCTCTAACCTTGGCTGATCCCACAGAACGGAAGGACACCACCGGAATTCCGCTTGGAAGCTCCTGGGTTGGTACTGCATTTAATCTGGATGGGCTGAATCTTTCCAAGATTTAATGAGTGTCATTTTGCTTGAACCAAAACATTTCCTTAAAGACCAGGAAGTTCTTTGCCTGCTCGTGGGTTCTCCTGTGTTTGTCCCAGCAGCTCTGCTCAGGACTAGGACTAAATGGACAAAGTGACACTTTCTTGGCAAAGAGAATCAGCTCTTGGGCAGCTTCAGAGCTCCACAGCCAGGACCCACTAATTGGCAGGTCCTGGTTGTTAACCAGGTTGGGTAAATCCTCCTGCATCCCAGGGCTGTGGGAGCCCCAGCAAATGTCTGTACATAGGTCTGGCACTCTGTGCATTGATACAACCGGGCTGGAAATCACAGAAATGATTCCTGTGTTGTTGTTGCTACCTGTCTGCAGGTAGAAAATGCACCGTGAAAAGCTGGCATGTACCTTGAAGAAATTTCTTAGATGGGAGGTAGCAGCTTGTCTAAAAGTAAAGATTCTCTTACTGAAATCTGCACTCATTTCAAACTTCCCTGTCCTTAACTGCTGAGGAATGTGACAGTATATGAAAATTTAAAGGCTGGTTCCTGCTGTTACTCCAAATTTGCATTGGCAACAGTGTTTAATTAATTTCAAATTTACTTAGTAGTTTACTTTCAGTGAAAAGTGTGGCCCTGACATTTTCAGGGAATAAGAATTAACCTCTTAAACGCCTTTGGGTTTTGTCTCTTTTTTAGTTGATGAATCACGAGGTGTCAGTGGGGTCATGCCTGTCCTGTTGGTGCCCAGGGCGATGAGATGGGCAGAGCAGTGTGGTGGGAGAGGGCTACTGGGGCTCTGTTAACCTCCTGTTCCAAATGTGGGGTTCACCTGCCTTTGCTGCCCATTGGAGACTTCTCAGGCACGTTCAGGACCCCCAGACTCACTGAACCCCTCATCTGGACTCCAGATCCGAGTGGGAAATGCTGAGTGTGGGCTGTCTGAAGTCTCATCCCACTAACACAGAGCTCAGGTGGCAGAGCTGGACTTGGGTGCCTTTCTGAAATGGGGGTGCCGAGCCCCTGCTGCAGGAAGGGAACCTGTGGTCTCTTTGCCTGTTAAAAACATGATATTTCAGCCAGTGCTCTATGGAATGATGGCAGCAGGGTTGTGTTGAAGAGGAGCTTGGATGGGAGCCTTGGGGGGATTGCATGCACCTCTAATAGCTGTTATCTGTGGAACACATCTGATTCAAGCATGTCCTCCTTCAGGCCTGAGTGCAGATGGCCTGTCCACCTGAGTGAGGGCTGGGGATTTTTGTCCTAATTGGTCATTTTGATGACACATCATGATTCTGACTCATTGCTATTGGGATTCACTTTCATTTTCCTCCTATGTTTCCCACTAAACAAATTGATCTCTCCAAATTGCTCACTTTTAGGCATCTTCCCCATCCCTCAGCTGGTTTTGAGCCTCCTGTATCCACTCTCTGATGCTGGAGCAACTTCTGAAGGATGCAGCCGCAGGCGCCCGGGGCTGTCTTGCTAACAAGGAGGTAAGATCACCCCCGTGGCTCCTGATTGCAGGTGACACAGCCAGGGGTCACATCCATCACCTGCTCCACATCAGCAGCTCTCCTTGAGAGATCCTTCAGGGGCCTCATTCCCTTCCCTGACACCCACAGCAACCTCTCCCCCTGTTACAGAACCCTGCTCTGCAGGTCCTGAGCTGCACTGGCTGTGGTTCAGGCAGTGGGGCTGTTCCAGGGGCCTCAGCCTCCCCAGCAATCCGTATTTTCCTGTACCACTGGTAACTCTCATCTCCAGTTCTCAGCCAGCAAAGTCGTGTCCCATGGGCCCATTTTGTCAGCAGCCACTCCCCAGCTGAGCTTGGGAAGATCCAGCCTGGCTGCCAGGGATTTTCAGAACTGCTGTAATTATGGAACTGATCTTAGACCTAGTATGGGAATCGTTTGTCAAGACTTTTGTTACTTCTGATCTCTTAATATGGCCTTGTTAAATACTCCTCTGTGCTATTTTTTTTGTTCCACTGTCATGAAGTGATAAATCAAATGTCCTGCACAGCCCATCCACAACATATCCCTGCTCTTGGCTTTTCAGTGAAACACTGAATTCCACCAGAGGGAGATCACGTTTATATCCTTTAATTCTGCATTGCTTGCATCTCCTCACATTTCATTATTTTGCCTATAAACAACTCTGTAGTTACGTGGAAGAAGTTGAATAGTTCCAAGTACTAGTTTTCTTCCAGTCTCCTGGGATTTCTTCAGGTTAAGAAGAAATCCCTTTTAAGATCAGAGTGCTGGAGATTTGTCCAGTTCTGGTTTCAGGATCTGTCACCAAATGTTGTTCTGATGTAATAATTTCTTTTCATAATCTTTAACAAACTGATACATGACATCATCAAAAGTCTGAAAGCTGCCTCATCCCCTGTTTCTCTAACAGTGTCCAACAGTTCTTCCTGTGTTTTACCAGCTTCACTCCTTGGAGCTCCAGGAGGGCCTGCAGTGTTGCTGGGGTGTGTTCAAAGTGTTGCCAGACAGGAGTTTCCAAGGATGGGATTTTTACTGTTAGGATTGCAAATTTGTCCTGGAGTCATGGGTTGGAAGGGACCTTGCAGCCCATCCAGTGCCACCCCCTGCCATGGGCAGGGACACCTTCCACTGTCCCAGGCTGCTCCAAGCCCCGTCCAACCTTGAACACTTGAACACTTCCAGGGACCCAGGGGCAGCCACAGCTTCTCTGGGCAACCTGGAATCCCCAGCCATTGGAATTTGGCAGAGCTGCCTCTGGCACGCTGTGCCAGGCCCACTTGGGAGCGTGGCCAGGCCCGGCAGTTCCGGCACTCACTCAGCTCCTGCCAGCACTGTCCCTTCTCCCTTCACCCACCACCACTCACTTCTGTGGAGGAGCTCTTCGAAAAGTTTTGACAGGTAACTCTTCCTAACCAGGTTTTCACTACAAAATCCACACTGAAATCTTTTCTGAACCTGGCAGGAAGGTTTTGAGCCTCCCAGAGGGGCTGGACCCAAATCCATCCACAGGATGGTTCGAGCATAGTTAGAAGTTCCTTGGCCCAGCCCCGTCCTTAGGCTGGCCCTGCAGAGTGACACTGCTCAGGCCACCAGATTGTCCTGCCTTTGCATCACAGGTGGGCTGGGCCATCCCATCCTGAATTAGGACAGCTGGTACTGCCCCTTGGACACAACAGTGTCTCCCGTGGGTTGTGGCTGAGACCATAATCACCAGCCCAGGCTTTAACAAATTAAAATAAATCCTCTTGTTGGTGGTGGAATGTGGCCAACAGCACCCCAAAATCTCATGGGCACTTGTCTTCCCATCCACTGTTTTTTGGAGTCTTAAGCTTCCACTTTAAATGTTTTTATCAACCTGTGATATACAGAGCAGCCATGTCTCTCTCATGGGCTGAGGAGTAGCTTTGGGAGCACATTTTTTATGAAATGATACTGAACTGCTACTTCTTCTTACAGCAGATTCCTCAAAAGCCTGCGGAGGAGACGTAGGATCTTCAAGCAAATTCTGGCAGCTGAATCCCGATAGCAGGTGATGGTCACAAACATGGATGGGTGTTGGGTGTAAAAGTCTGGAGTTTTCAGACTCTCTTGGCTGAGTTTGAACCATTTAGGCTCGAGCTGATAAACTCATAAATATTTGGGGGTTCTGTTTGTTTTTTAGATAAACTCATTTGACCACCATGAGTTGGAGTTTTCTGACCCGCCTGTTAGAGGAGATCCAGAACCACTCAACCTTTGTTGGCAAAATCTGGCTGACAGTGTTGATTGTGTTTCGGATTGTCCTAATTGCTGTGGGAGGAGAATCCATTTATTATGACGAACAAAGCAAGTTTGTGTGCAACACGGAGCAGCCTGGCTGCGAGAATGTCTGCTACGACTCCTTCGCCCCGCTCTCGCACGTCAGGTTCTGGGTGTTCCAGATCATTCTCGTGGCCACTCCCTCAGTGCTGTACTTAGGCTACGCCATCCATAAAATCGCCCGGATGGTGGAGCACAGCGAAGCCAGCAGGAGAGCCAGGAGGAGGAGCCTGCCCATCCGCTGGAAACAGCACCGGGGCTTGGAGGAAGCTGAGGGTGACCACGAGGAAGACCCGATGATGTACCCGGAGATAGAGGTGGAGAGCGTCCGGGAGAGTAAAGAGAAGCAGAGCCCTGCCAAATCCAAGCACGACGGCCGGCGGCAGATCCGGGAGGACGGGCTCATGAGGATTTATGTCCTGCAGCTCCTGGCCAGGGCCCTGTTTGAGGTTGGCTTCCTGGTGGGGCAGTATTTCCTGTACGGCTTCCAGGTGAGCCCCGTGTTTGTGTGCAGCAGGAAGCCCTGCCCGCACAACGTCGATTGCTTCATCTCCAGGCCAACCGAAAAGACCATTTTCCTGCTGATAATGTACGGGGTGAGCTGCATGTGCCTGCTCCTGAATGTCTGGGAGATGCTGCACTTGGGGTTTGGCACCATCCGGGACACGCTGAATGCCAAGAAGAAGGAGCTGGTTGACTCTGGGACCTTTAACTACCCGTTCACCTGGAACACGCCGTCAGCTCCCCCGGGCTACAACATCGCGCTGAAGCCGGAGCAGATGCAGTGCACGGAGCTGTCCAACACCAAGATGGCCTACAAGCAGAACAAAGCCAACATAGCTCAGGAACAGCAGTATGGCAGCAACGAAGGGAACATTCCCGCCGACCTGGAGATCCTGCAGAGGGAAATCAAAGTGGCTCAGGACCGCCTGGACCTTGCCATCCAGGCTTACAACAACCAAAACAACCCCAGCAGTTCCAGAGGAAAGAAATCCAAAGCAGGCTCAAACAAAAGCAGTGCCAGTAGCAAGTCAGGAGATGGGAAGAACTCGGTCTGGATTTAATGTTGGCTTGGTTGATATGCTGTGTTTTTTCTCCTAGTTTATCATAACCAGCAGTCCCATGAATAATGGCTTCCATTAAGGGAATATTTGACTCTGCTGATTTTCAGGGATACCATTGGCTCGTGATTCAGCCCCTGGGAAGGTTTTATACACTGACTCTAGGACTATAGAACTTTATTCTTTTGTCTTCCAAGTCAGGAGACAAATAGGTATATTTAATTCATTCTCATTGAACGGTTTATGCTGTATGTACAGTATTATAGTACATTTATTATGCACAATTTTTTTTGTATTTGTACACTGGATCTGATGTTACACTTTTTATATCAACAAGGACAAAGCAATGGGTAGCCATTAGCATTTTGTTAATTTTATTATTGTTGTCTGCAGTTATGTCATTGTTCTTCCTTGTTTTACAAGTAAAACTTTTTATAAAACTTTTCTATGCTGCGTTTCCAAAGTGCCTTGAACATGCAGAAATGGAGTCTCTGGGCAGCTCATGGGTGCAAATCATGAGCGGGGAAAGATTTGGGAAACCTCTGTCAATGGTGCTCCCGACTCTGTCCTTTACTAAATTCATGTGCTGCTTGCAACCTGGAAGTGTCATCCCATAAGCTCCTAATGTCCTCCAGGCTCTTTCCTCTATGGAAAATGACTTACAGGAAAAATGTGTGGGTGTGTGTGTTTGTGTGTGGGTGTGTGTGTGTGGGGGTGTGTTTGTGTGTGGGTGTGGGTGTGTGTGGGTGTGTTTGTGTGTGGGTGTGTGTGTGTGTGGCTGTGTTTGTGTGTGGCTGTGTGGGTGTGTGTGGGTGTGTGTGTGCTGGGAGCAGGAGTGCCAGTTGTGGGGCAGAGAGGGCTCAGGGCTCCCCGCACACCTTGTGCAACAGGAGGGAGGAGACATTTCAAATTCCTGCAAAACCTCCGGAAAACACCGGAATGGAAAGGAGTGGATTCAGTAACTCGGTGTGTTTCTGTGGCAGCATGGGAAGAGAAATTTGCGAGGCCTCCTGCTGTGTAACGCCCTTGGTCAAGGGCAGGCAGTGGCACCTTTTGGGGAGGATTCCTGTGCTTTCCAAACTAATGGGGTCAGATGGAGTCATGGTAACTGTGGCTGGCTGTGGAATCCCCTCCCTCTCCTGCAGCCAGCACACACGAGCTGTCTGCAGGAGTCTCAGAGCCCTCTCCGAATATCAATGGTTCTGCCTTATTCCAGACCCCTCTTCCTTCCATTCTCTCTGAGGAATTTAGTTCAGACAGAGCAATATGTGTAATTTAGCTTTCTGCTTGAGAGACCAGTCCGACCTGGCATTCTGTGGGTTTGGCATTAAACTTGAAGTTACAATTAGCAGAAGGGGAGTGAGGGACTGATGCCTTTGGCTCTGTCTTTCTGGCAAGGGGCCGGCTCAGCTTGGAGAGACACTGATAAATGTCTCTGCTTTCTGCTGCTATTTATAAGGGATTCAGGACCTTTCTCTGCTCCCTTTCTTTTTTCAGGTTTCCATACATTTGAATATCTTTTGGGGGGCTGTTTCAAGCAGGACTGCTCTCTTTCAAGGCTACCTCAGTCTCTCGTCAGAGCTGGGTCAGGAGCAGGATTCATAGAATCACCGAATCCCAGAATGATTTGGGTGGGAAGGGACCTTAAAGAGCATCTCATTCCATGCCCTGCCACGGGCAAGGACTGTCCCAGGGTGCTCCAAGCCATGGGACACTTCCAGGGATCCAAGGGGCAGTCACGGCTGCTCTGGGTGGCCTGGGAAGAGGGAGGGATGAGAAGTGAGGCTCTGTGGAGGACACAGATAAATCCCTGCCCTATTCCTGTCCCTCAGAACATCCAGGTGCAGTCTCCACATTAAATTCGCTCCAAGGGGACATGAGCATGTCCTTGCTGTTCCCCTCTGCCCGAGCACTTCCTCTAAATGGGTGTTGTGCTGAGTTGTTTTGGTCTGTTTTCCCTCTGGGACACCAGGCAGGCCAGGCTTGGGTCCAGACTATCCCTGGGCAACCTGGAGAGCCCCTGCTGTGGCCAGAGCCAGCACAGCCCCCGTGTGAGCCCCTCTGGAGCTGTGGGGACTCTGGGAAGGGAATTGCCCCCCTGGCCTTTGGCACTGACCCCTGGCTGCTCCAGGGAGCAGGTGGAGGAGTGCCAGGGTGGTGTCTCTAAGGAAGTGTGAGTGACCCAGGACGTGTGTAGCAAGCAGATGTGGCAGGGATGGCCCGGTGAGCTGGGACTGGCTGTGTGGTCCAGGGGCACTCCAGCAGTAGTGCTCCTCTAATTCAACAGTGGCCTGAAGAAAGTCACAGCGATGGGCAGAGTCTCTGCCAGAGTGAGCCGAGTGTGGCTGGGAAGCTGGGTGGAAAACATCTGCAAGTACGAGGGACAGACCTTGGGAGCCTGGAGACAAACAGGGCTGGTGGCCACAGTCCACTCATCACCCCCAGCACTTCGGTTGGTCTGTGTCCCACATGGATGACATTTAACCCCCTGTGGTGCTTTGGGAACAGCCTTTCCCCAGTGAAACAGGGAAAATCCTTCTCCTCACTCCCCTCTTCCCAAACTATAGCAAATTCCTATTAAGGACTTAAATCAGGCTCCCACCTGTTTTCCCTGGTTTTGTGTTAATTCCCAGTTAATGACCTGTGTGAAGCTGCTGCCTCAGGGCAGTCCTGTGGGCTTCTGCCCACCGAGTAAATCCCTGTTAATGAGCAGAGTGTCCACAATATTCCAATCCCAGCGCTGGATTCATTCTGAAAATCCCAAGTAATGGAGCTGTTTCTGTTACTGCTTTCTATTTTAACTTTCATTGTGTACAAAGTGCACATTTGGGTTGAAGCTGAGCTTGTGTTGCTGGTTGTGGGGTCTGTCCCAGCTCTGTTCTGGCTGTGGCTGTGGCTGGTTTTGGAATATCAGACTTTGTTTTTCCTTTTCAAGAAACAATACCTGCGTTGCTTTAAAATGCTCTTGCTTTGGCTTAATGTAGACCATTTTGAAATAAACATCCAGGAGAGACTTTGGGACAAAAAATGCTGGATGGAATTTGGATTTGTGGTGACATTCTCCGGGTTTGGAAAAAAAATTAACATATTAAATCCAGTGGATTACTCCAGTCTGAGTGAGATGGCTTCTTTTTTCCAGCAATAGAATATGGGGGGGAGGGAGAGGGATGTTTAATGATTTGTCTTAGAGCCACAATTTGGAATTTTTATGTATGTGACCTTGTTAGGTCAATAAAGAGTCGGCTCAGAGTTACCTTTGCGTGGGAATCGCTCTGCAGGGACGAGAACAATCGCATTAGAAAAGGGAAAACCCTCCAAGTTGGGAAGTCAGGCCTCGGAGAGGGTGCAGAAGAGGGAATCTGCATTTATGCGTATGGATGAGCAGGCGGGCAGTGCCCGCTGAACGTGCGGGATTTGCTGCCCCGGTCGCGCCGCGGTTCGGGCGCTGCCGCCCGGCTCCTGTCCCAGGCGCGGCCGGGTGCCTGCGGCTGTCACAGGGTGGCTCCGCTGAGTGTCCCTGCGGTCCCCTCGCTGCCGGGCTGACCTCGCGCTGCGGAAGGAGGCATGGAGTGTTCGTCCTGCGTGCAGCTGGCACGGAGCTGCGAGGGAGCTGGGCTCTGTTCCGGGGCTTGGGACAAGGGCTGTTTGTCCGGAGCGAGGAGAGCGGCCACGGCGCTGCGCTGCTCCCAGGCTGCTGGGGCAGGAGCGGTGGCGGTCACCCAGGCCAGCTCCAGCACTGACAACTTCTCTTTTCCCCACTGCCCGGGCACCCGAGCAGCCCACAGACTCCACAGCCTGGGAGAAGAGCCCGGGACAGGGAATACCTTTGCCTGGGAAGGGCAACAGCAGCCTGAGCCACGCCACAGGCTCCAGCATAGGGATAACTGGGGCCAGGGCTCCTGCTGTACCAGCACAGGCTCCAGCACAGGGATCACCAGCATCTGGGCTCCTGCTGCTCCCAGACCCTTAACCCCCTGCAATCTTTACACCCATGGCTATCCCTGGGTGCGTCCCTGCAGGCAGCCACAGGCCCCCAGCTCAGCCTGTGCCCTGGGGGGGTTAGGTACAGAAGCCTCTGTTGAACAGTGAATTCGCAGTGAGAAGGTCTGAAATTATTTTAACCACTGCTGGAAAAGTGGATACAGGCCCAGTACTCTACGCTGGTGACACGTTTGTGGGGCAGTGGTCTGGTAGAAGCCCGTCCTGTGGTGGTTGTGTTTGATCCTGGGCTCGGGAGGAGAAGCAGCAGAGGTCAAAGCTGGGATCACACACAGCCACTGCAGGCTCGGCTCAGCCACCCCGGGCAGATGTGCAGAGCTGCCGGAGGTGCCCCTGGGTGTTTGTGTGGCCTCCAGCTGCCACTCCAGGAGGGAGCAGAGCAGCTCCCAGGGGTCCCTGTCACATCTGCCAGCCCCGGGCGGATGCCTTGGGTGCCTGAGGACCTCTCCCAGCACCACACGTCTAGACGTGATTCCAACAGAGGCTTTGTGGTGCCTGCTGACAGCTCCGCCTCCTTTTCCTCTGCTGTGAAGCGAGGGTAAGGGTACTGCCAGTATGAGATCCTCTCTGCAGAGTGATTTTCCCTTTGGAAGCATAAGTTGGGTGTTAAATATTGTTAATGTTAAGTGTTCCTACCTGTAGTTCAGCTACGGTTTTGTAGCAGCTTGTATGTGTTACGTTCCCGTAGCTTGATTTGTTAATAATTCAAGAGTTCCTGGTCCCAGGAACACAATTTGCTGCTGTGAGGTTCCATCAAAGGAGCTGTTCATTGAGATGTGCTCAGTGCCTGATCCCTGTGAATGGATCCCGTGCTCAGCCCAGTTACTGTGGAACAGTTCCTGAAGGACAGATCCGTTTGCATGAGTTAAATGATGTTCTGTTAATCCTTAACTCGGTGTAATCCACTCTCCAAAGCAGCAGGGGAAGAAGCTTGGGGGCTTCTGCTCCCAGGGAAATTGTCATTCGTTTTCTCTGTATCAGAGGAAGCTCCAAATACCAGTTCATCATTGCTTGGGAAATGACATTTTGTTTTCTGCAGCGTGACATTATCACTGTTGTGTAAATTCCATGCTGATAGCTGGGGAAAATGCCTTGGAAGGAGGATTGAAAGGCAGCTGATCAGCTCTTTTTGGGACCCGGGAGCCATTTCTGTGCAGGCCAGGTTTTGCTGCCCTCCTCCCTTTTATTTCATTGAACAGAATGTCCCGGTGACTCTTTGGCAGAGGACACGGCCCCTGCGGCTGCTTCCACGTGGACCCTGGGAGGGTGACACCGAGCCCTTCTCCCACGCCTGAGCTGTGGCTGTGGCTGCCCCGAGGCCTGGATTCCCTCTGTGGGGTCAGCGTGGCCGAGCAGGAGCAGAAGAGCAGCTGGGAACCCACTTTCCCCCGGGAGCCCCGGCAGAGGCGGGTGAGGCGCTGGGGTGAAGCCATGCACACCTGGGTGAGTCTGGAATGTGCTCGGCCAGGAGGCTCCTCTCGGGATTCCCAGGGCAGCCAGGATCCCAGGCCCTGCTGGTGAATGGGATTCCTTCAGCCAGCACACAAGCACTGGTGTGGCTGAGCTCTGCTGGGAGTGCTGGGAAGCACCAGGGCGGCTCCTCAGCTCTTGTCTTGCCCTCATTTAAAGATGTAGAATGACTGAAGGGAGTTACTTCTTTTTTTGCCCCCTGAGTGTTTTCTATCCCCACAGAATTGATATTCCCATTTATGAATGTTTGCTAGGCTTTTCATAAAGCCTTTTTTAGCCTTTTTTTTTGATAAAATTGAAATCACCTGAAAAACTGTGACCCACAAGCTTTTTAAAAAGCCTGTTCTGTACTGAAAACAGCTTTGGTAACACACCAGGGCCCTTGTGAGAAGGGCCTGGAGTGGCAGGGCAAAGGGCAATGGCTTCCCACTGCCAGAGAGCAGGGGTGGGTGGGATATTAGGAAGAAATTCTTCCCTGGGAGGGTGGGCAGGCCCTGGCACAGGGTGCCCAGAGCAGCTGTGGCTGCCCCTGGATCCCTGGCAGTGCCCAAGGCCAGGCTGGACAGGGCTTGGAGCAGCCTGGGACAGTGGAAGGTGTCCCTGCAATGGCAGGGGTGGCAATGGATGTTCTTTAGAAAGGTCTTTTCAACCCACAGCAGTCTGACTTTTTATGGTTTTATATATCTGATATCTATCTAATATGCATAATATAATAATCTCCAGCTCTCCTGCAGGTGCTGCTGCCTTCAAGACAGTTAATGGGAAGTTTGGGACCCTTCCAGTGCCAGGAAGAGACAGTGACCAGAAGTGCTGCTGCTGTAAGAACAGGTGTGAGTGAGGAATTTGGGAGCGGGGCTGGGCAGGTGTCAGAGGACGCACAAGGACAGGAGCGTGGCAGTGGTGAGAACCTTCTGTACTACAAACCCAGATGCCACTCAGAGAAAGTGAGTTTACTGAGTGAAACGCAGGGAGAGAGGTGTAGAGAAGAGCAGAGAGAGGAGCAGAGGATGAGCCCAAATGCTGAGCAGTGTCTCCCTGCCTGATGCAGGTTCTTGCTGCCAGGAGCTCGTGGATGCTGCTGGGCAGGCTGGGAACAAGGTGCTCTGCAGGTGGAAAATAACCCCCTCACCCTAAAGGATGGAAGTTTGTGGTGAGAGAGAGAGCAAGTGGGAGAGCCTTATCCCTTGGCTCACCCAGAACGTGGGATTGCCAAGGTGCCCCAAAGTTTTCCTTTGGCAGTGTGTCCAAGAGGTCACACTGTCCCTGGGGATTTGTCCCCTGTGCACAGAGGAGGGGGACAGTCCATGGCTGGGAGGGGATGAGCTCAGCAGGGTGTACTTTAATGACTCAGTGGCACCCAGTGCTCTGGCCCGGGTGACAAGGGGGTGATCAGTCCAGGGTTGGACTTGATGGTCTCAGAGGTCTTTTCCAACCTTAATGATTCTGTGATTCTGTGAAATGAAATCTTGGTTTAATTATTGGCTCTGAAATCTGGTTTCTTTTCCCCTCTTGCCTTCCGTTGCTGACCAGCTGGATGGAGCAGCATCAGGACCCTGCTGGGTTTTTAACAAAACAGTACATTAGGATGCTCTGCAGTGCTCGAATTCAGTCACTTTGAATATTTTGCTATCCAGTGAGGGAAGGGGAGGACCCTTGTGAAGAAAGGAGATCGCAGACAAGGTGTCATAGCCAGAGCAGGGTTAGGAGAGATTTACATAAACTTCTCTGACCTGGAGGCTGTGGCACCGCCGATACCCAGAGAGGAGAGCCAGGACCTTGAGAGACCTCAAACCTGATTTAACAAACTGCTCATTCTAGCTGCGAATTTAAATTCTCAAGGACTGGGAAGAAAAACTCAGGAAATGGGCAAACAAACCTCGCCTTTGTCAGCTGCCAGTTTAACCGGGCAGCCGCTGCTCCCCGGCCGGTGCCGTGCGGGGACACGGGCAGGGCCAGCGCCGGGCGCCGCTGCCCGGGGGGAGCTCGGCTGCCCGCGCTGCCAGGGTGAACCCGGGGTCCCGGGGCCCGCTGGGATTGCTCGGAGCTGCGGTGACCTGGGTTTGAACCGTGACAGGCTGCGCCGCTGCCGTGTGAGCAAGCAGCCCCGGCACTGGGGTCACGCCGGCTCCGCCGCGGCCGCGCGGGGGTTAAAGCCGGGCTGGGAGCTCGGCCCACGCCTGGAATGACACGGGCTGTGAGCTGGAAAAGACCTACAAGGGATGCAGGCAGCGCCTGGCAGCGGGAGGTCGCTCCTTGAAGGGCACTGGGAAATGTTGCTGCTCGGTCCGGCCGTAGCAGACGCCGGGAATTGGCTTCCCCCGCTCTCCCCGGGAAATCCGCGCCCTCCCTCCGGGGCTGGCGGCTGCACAGCCAAAGTTAAAGCACACCAAAGCCTTCAGTCCTGTTTCCGGGCCACTGGCCGGTGAAAATCCTTCCCTTCCCCTGGTCATCTGGGCTCTCATAGGCACTGGTGTGACTGCACTTCGACCCGAGCTCCCCACTGTCCCCAGCGTGGCTCCCCCGGATTCCCGCTGGGATTCGCCCGGTGTCCCTGGTGCCATGGGGCTGTTCCTGCCTGCTCTTCAGTCGCTGAGCTGACCTGGGGCTCAGCTCCTCTTTCCTTTCCCATGCGGGGCCCGGGGCAGCTGCCCCCGGCACGTCCCTCCCCCGAGCTCCTTAAGCCTCTAAGGACCCCTCAAAGTGATTTGGGGTTTGACCTGAGTCTGTTTTGTGGGCAGCCTTGGAAGCCTGAGTTTCTGCTCGTGTCCTTATTCTCTGCTGTTGAGGGATCCCCTCTGCTGGTAGAAATCGGGTCTGGGGTCACTCAAACTGGTCAGCAAAAGGTTTCAGCTCAGGCAGCTTCACCTAAAAGCTGAACAATCCCGGCTTCCCCTGCAAATTCTTTGAACACTGGGTATCTCTGGGTGTGTTGTCGCAGGACTTTCAGCGCTTAAAGGGATAAGAGGATGGGGACAAACTGTTTAGTGGTGCCTGTTGTGACAGGATGAGGGGTGATGGTTTTATCGATTTAGGTTAAATTTAAGAAAGAAGGTTTTTATTACTGGGGTGGTAAGGCACAGCACAGGTTGCCCAGAGCAGCTGTGGCTGCCCCACCCCTGCAAGTGTCCAAGGCCAGGCTGGATGGAGCTCTGAGCAGCCTGGGATAGTGGAAGGTGTTCCCCTGGCAGGGGGCTGGAGTGAGATGGGCTTTCAGATGATCTTAATCTTCTGTGATTCTCTGATCAGCCCAAATTGCTCAGCAGCACAACCAGCAGGGAGAAGCCTGGGAGGTCACTGCAGTCACCACAGCCTGTTGGGTTTGCCAGGCTGCCACCAGCCCTCGCTAAAGCTCCTGTGACCCTTCTTCCTAATCCATTCCAGTACAGCCTGCCTGGCTCCTCCTGGTCCAGCCAGAGGTGGAGTCACCTCCACTGTGGATGTGCTGTGCTTGGCAGAGCCTTGGCAGCTGGGTGCTGACTGTCTCCTTCCCTCCACGCTGGGTTTCTGGAATGCCCTGTGCAGTGTCAGCCCCGTGTAAGGCGTGAGCAGCCAAGAGCCTCCTTTCCCAAACGGCCTCCTGCCCGTGCACGGGTTTGTTTCTTGTTTCCATCTGGAGCCTAAAAAGCAAAATTCCCATCGTGGGTGAGACAGAGCTGGGATCTGCTTCCATCTGAGGTGTGCATACTCCTCCTGCTGAGCTTCTCCATGGTGACAAACCCGTCAATTTCCCTGAATTTTCCATGTATCAGATAAAGGCCTCAACTTGGAGAGGCACAGCAAAGATTCTCCATCACAGGGCACACTGTGCTGGGACTCTGGGAGAGAGCCAGAGTGACCTCTCCTCTCCTCTCCTCTCCTCTCCTCTCCTCTCCTCTCCTCTCCTCATTTTGCACCAGGAGCAGAGGTGGCACAGCTGGATGAAGTCCCACTGTCTGCCAGCACCATTCGTGGAGCAGGAGCACCCATTCCTCCAGGTGTGGGTGTGACTGGAGTGCTGTGACCGAGGGGCAGCTTCTGTACCAGGCAGGTGCCAGCCTTGGAAGGGTTTCTCAGCTGGAATCCCATTGTCCTGGTCCGTGGTCAGAGCTCAGTTCAGGTTCTTTTATTTGCATGGCAAATCAGGACGTGGTTGTGAAACTGCTTTTCTTTCCCTCACCTGGGAGATAACCCCGGGGATCCATGGATGTCCCCCCATGGCTCACACCCTTCATGACACATTTCCCCATCACTCCACACTGCAGAGGTGCTTCCTGACCATCGGATGTGTCCTCTGCTCCCCAGGTGCCCCAAGCATCCCAGCTCTGTGATGAGGGAGCAGCCTGAGCCTCCCTCTGCTCTCCCAAGCTGCTGCTCCTGTGGAGCCCCCCCACCACCCCCAGCCTTGGCCACAACCCCTTCCTGGGGACTCCTTGTGGGCTTTTGTCCTTGTGCTCACCCCAAAAGCGGCGTCTGCCTCGTTAGATTAGGCTTGGGAAATCATGGCCAGATGGCCAATCATCAGCTCCAACAACCAGAGGAGCAGGGATATTTTGGGTCCGAGGGTTTCCCATTATGCAATGGCACAGACACAGCGCGGGGGAGGTTGGGTTCTTCTTTCTTTGGGTTTACTAATGATGAGGGATTTGTTTGGATTTTTTTTTTCTCCTAAGTTCGGGGTCTTAAGCAGGAGCCTGATGAGGAGCAGCTGAGGCAGCTGGGGGGGCTCAGCCCGGAGAAAAGGGGGCTCAGGGGGGCCCTTCTGGCTCCCTGACAGGAGGGGACAGCCGGGGAGGGGTTCGGGGTTCGGCCTCTGCTCCCGGAGAATGGGGACAGGACAAGAGGAAGTGACCTCAAGTTGTGCCAGGGGAAGTTTAGATGGAATATTGGGAAAATTGCTTCATGGAAAAGGTGGTCAGGCATTGGCACAGCTGCCCAGGGCAGTGGTGGAGTCACTGTCCCTGGGGGTGTTTAAAAACCTGTGGATGTCGCACTTGGGGACAGGGGTCAGTGGTGGCCTTGGCAGTGCTGGGGGAATGGTTGAACTCAGTGATCTTAGAGGGCTTTTCCAACTAAACAGTTCCCTGATTCTCTGATCTCAGCACAGAAACAGGAACTTCTCCCAGGGGTTGCTGTGGTTGACCTTTGGCAGGTGTAGTAAAAGCAGGGGGTGAGGAGTGGAGATCAGAGCTGAGCATGGGGACTGTCCCTGACAGAACCAGTGACTTAGGAGAAAGAAGGAGCTTGAGGACAGGCAGGAATGCTCTGTGCCTGGGGCAGCCACGAGGGGAGCTGGAAAGGAAAGTTTGTGATGGAGAGAAAGGGCAGCCTGGGGTGCTGGGTGTCTCTGGGCACCAGACCTGCTGCCTCCTGCAGCTTCTGTGGTCCTGGGCAGTTGGCCAAGGACCATCTCCCTTCTGCCAGGCACATCCAACACATTGTGGTGTCCTTGTGCCCCAGCCCCTGGCAGAGGAACCCTGCCCTGATCAAGAGTTGTGGGTGTTGTGTGACCCTGCAGGGCAGCAGGCTCAGCTGGGCCCACTTGAATTCATGTTTTTTGCCCTCCTGACCCTGAAGATTTTGAATAACTCAAGATTCAGAAGCAGCCAGTGCATCTGGAATATTTCTGACTCACTCATCGTGCTGGTATCTCGACACCAGCCCAAAATAACTCGGTGCTGTGGCACAGCTCTGCTGTGGATGGAGCAAAACTGCACCAAACCCCTCACGGGGGCAGAGATGCCCCTGCAGTGACGTCAGGGGGGAAACAGCCCCGTTTGCTGCCAGCCTTCGCCTGGTCAGGAGGACATAGGGGTGAGGGGGTCCCGGTGCAGACCCCCACTCACCCCCTGGTCACTGCCACGGCCCGAGGCGCCTCCAGCCTCTTCCTCACCCCTCGCCCCGTCCTGCCAGGGTGGGCAGCGCGAGAGGCTGGCGGTGATGGCTTTAGTAAGGTGGGCTGGAGCCAGAGACAGGCCCCCGCCCGGGGCTGGGTGTCCTCCCGAGGGAGCAGCACCCCGAGGTGTACCTCGGGCACCCCCAGCCCCCCAGGCTGGAGCGCAGCGTGTTCTCCTGCCCCGCACCGGGGACACCAGAGCGAGTCCCTCCAGGGCTCACAGGGACAGGGGCCCCTCCAGCCGCACGTCTGGGAGCTCTGGGGGAGGCGGTCACAGCAAGAATTGCCCTGAATGCTGGCCCTCGTCCCCGGCGGGCAGAGAAGGGTTCCCGCAGGGTGACGCTCCTGTGGTGGCCCCTGAGCAGCCCAGGATCCCGAAATGGGGATGTGCTGCACCCCCGCCTGTGCCGGTGTCCGCGCGGGGTGGGACGGCGGGGACACGCGTGGCACTGCGGCGTCCTGGGGACGCGGGAGCAGCTCCAGCGCGGCGCACGGCCGTGCTGGGAGAGCCCTCTCCTGGTCGGCGTGCGAGAGGAGCGGCTGTGCCGGGGAGCGCCCGGCGGCCAGCGCGCTGTGCGGGAGCCCGGCTGTCGCGGCGGGCCCGCCCGTGCCGCTCAGGGCGACTGCCCCGAGCTTTTGAGGTCCAGCCCCAGCCGGGCACCTCCCGAGCTGGTTCCGTGCTCCAGCCTCGTGGGTCCCTCTGGGAGCTGGGGACCTGCCCCCCGTCCCCTTCTGCCAGGGGTTGCTGCCAGGACCCTGCAGGGTGCTCACGCAGCTGAGGGTGCTGTCCCTGGGATGGAGCCGTGTCCCCGTGCTGGGACAGGGACGGAGCCGTGTCCCTTGCACAGGGACTGAGCATCTCTGTGGTGGGACGGGGAGCAGCCATGTGTCCCCACAGAGGGACAGGGTCCCCAGCCAGGTAAAAGCTGAGAGGGAAGGAGCTTGGTGACACTCACCATGTGCCATCATCTCCATACTGGGAGCCATACAGGGTGTGTCTCCTGACTCAGACATGAAATCGTGAGGGACGGGCCAGGGTGGAATGTGGGACATGGGGAAGGCATCAGTGAGATAAGCTGGAGGGATCCAAGGACTGGAGCACCCTGAGAGATGAAATCTGGGGAGCCTCCCGCCTCCCTGGCCCCGTCCCCCCCCGTCCCCGCGCGGCTGAGAAGCGGAGCCCCATCGTTTTCCAAATCTTTATTGTAAATAAATTCTGCGACATTGCAGGAGGCAGCCGAGGCCGGAGCCAGGGCCGAGCCCGGAGCGGCGGCTCCGGCGGCTCCGGCGGCGGCTCCCAGCACGTGCAAAGCGGGAGCTCGAGGCCGGG
>VZSE01012882.1:34814-45956 GCA_013398275.1 Promerops cafer
TATATTAATGTCCCCAAACCCAGTGACAACGGTGGCTTCTTGCTCTGAACTGGGGGTGTCCCCTCGCCGCAGGGAGCACCCCGGCACTGTGGCTGTGGCAGCTGTGGGGACACTGTGGTGACAGTGAGCGAGATGGGGGGTTGATCCCAGACCCCTGATGCCCACGGTGGTCCCAGGTCCCCACATCTCCCAGCCCAGTGCTGGTAACATCACACAAGAAGCCACCACTGAAGCCCAGCTGGGGGATGTCCAGCCACCCCCCTCCTGCTGTCACCTCCCACCCTGTCCCCTGGGGTGCCACCACAGCCACAGCACCATGGGTGCCCAGTGGGACTGTCACACCAGGCTGAGCACCACCACACGCTTTGGCCATGGCTGGACTCGGGGACACCCTTGGTCACTCTCTGGCTCCATGGCAAAGGGGCCGGTGGTGGGCAGGGACACCGGGCAAGGAGGGGACACAGAGGGGACACCCCCCACACTGCCGTGGACAATGGGTATCATCCCCCATTGTCCCCGTGCTGAGTGTCCCCAGGAGTGTCCCCCCACACACACACCGAGTTGTGTCACCAAGTGTCACCAGGGATGTCCCCCCTCCATGCTGAGTGTCACCAGTGGTTAAAGGGACCAGTGTGGCCCCCAGTGCTCCGTGGTGCTGTGGTTTGGGTGGCTCTATAGAGTCACCCCATGCAGGGTGACATGTGCCATGTGCCACAGGGAGAGGGTGACGCCTCCCCCAACCTGCCATGGGGGTGGGGGACACCCAGTCTGGGGGGAACAGTGGCCACAAGCCTGCCCTGGGGCTGGGGTGACAAGTGCCACCCAGCAAGCAGCCCTATGTGTCCCCAGCCCAGGGCTCACCCTGTACCCTAGTCCCCCTCGAGGGTCCCTTCTGTCCCCCCTAACCCCAGTGTCACCAGTTTGGGATTCACCTGCCTGAGCTGGGGATGTGGGGGAAGTCTTGAGGGAGAGCTGTCACCCATGGGTGCCTGTCGCACCACTGGGGACTTCGGGGCCCCATGGCTTGGGGGTGCAGCCATGACATGGGGGATCGGGGGAGAATTTGAGGGGACAAACCCCACACGGAGGCTGCTGAGCTGCTTTGGGGGCGGGGAGGCACCTCTGGGGGTGCAGGACTTGACCCCGTGGGACCCAGCCCAGGCACCGGGGGTGGGGGGGACACAACTCCAGGCCCTGAACTGGGAAAGGGCGCTGGCCTGGTACTGGGTATTACTGGCCTGGTACTGGGGATACTGGCCTGGTACTGGGGATACTGGCCTTGTCCTGCGGTACACGGGCCTGCCTTTTGGGGTCCCAGGACCCCCGGCTGGAAGATGCTGCTGGAGGGCACGGGGGGATGCGGGGCCAGGGCTCCCCGCTGGCCCCGCAGGTACATTCATTCATTCATTCATCCAGTGCCGAGTGCCGCCAGCCCGGGGGGGCCGAGGGTCCCCGTACATTCGTGGCGGTGCGGGGGGGCCGGGGGGCGGCCCCGGGTGCCCCCCCCGCTCTCCTCCTCGGCCGGACCCTCGGCAGCGCCGCCCCATTTAATTGCTGTCAATGAGGCGCTGGGGGGGTGGGGCGGAGCGGCCCCGCTCAGGCCCCCCCGGACCTGCAACACAGAAGTGGGGTGCGTTTAGTGGGGGGCTGTGACAGGGGGGTGACACATGGAGGGACACTGAGCTGAAATGAGCCAGCACCGGGGGGGGGGCTGCTGCCAGGCCCCCCCAGCCGCTGCTCCCCTTCAGCCGTGGGGCACAGAGATGGAGACAGCACGGCTGGACACACAGCACACGGACAGACGGGCCCGGGGGCTCCCACGCTGTCAGGCTGCCGGACGGTGACGGTGACAGGGACGGTGACGAGACGATGGGGGGGACACGGTTACACTCCCTGCTGGGCCGGGTCGTACCTTCCTCGGCGGATGTTCCTTGGGGGGGTGGCAGGGGGAGAGGAGAGGAGCATTAGTGCCACCCCCGTGTCCCCGCTGTCCCCCCTGGTACGTCCCCCCACCCCAGTGTCCCTGGTCCCACAGGCAGCAGCGTTGTCCCAGTGCCAGGCAGGAGCACGCACGGAGGGGCCACCGACACAGCCCCCGCCCCAGCACCCCATGCTTGGGGACAGACACGGCCAGGGGGTCCGGGTGACAGTGACAGCCCAATGGCACATGCAGGCAGGGCAGGCAGGGCCAGGGGTCAGGCGGGGGCTGGAACAAGGGACCAGGCAGGGTCAGGGGACCAGGCAGGGCCAAGGGGACCAGAGGCCACCCCGCAGGGGATGCCCAGCTGGCAGTGCCCCAGCAGGGCTCGGCCTGGCCCTGGCACGGTGACGGTGTGGAGAGGGGACGTGGCTGGTGACAGCAGCAGAGGGGACGAGCCATGCGGTGGCTGCTTACTTAAATCCCCAGCCTGTCCCCCCTAGGACGATGGCAGCCACCAGCACGGCCCCCGCGATAGAGCCGATAATGATATTGGTGCCACTGGGACCTGTGACAGACGGGACAGGAGGAGGGGACAGGGTCACACGTCAGTGGGAAGGGGACATGGGGACATGGGGACATGGGGGCATGGCCCCAGGGATGCCCCAGCGCCACGGGGACTCGGGAAGGGGACAAACCCAGCCATAGGGAACATGTCAATGGGGAGGGGACAGGGGGACACCAGGACACAGCTCCAGGGCAGTCCCAGTGCGGTGGGGACCTGGGAGCCATAGGGACTCCCCTCAGTGGGGACGGGATGCGGGGACATGGGGACACAGCCCCAGGGATGACCCAGAGCTGTGGGGACCTGGGAGGGGGGGCAAACCCAGCCATGCCCAGCTGAGCTGCGGCGCCAGGGTGGGAGGACACTCTGGAGCCCCGGTGTGGCTGGGGACAAAGCGGGACAGCCCAGCCTGTGTGGCCTGGGGACAGCAGGGGGCCCGTGTCCCTCGCGGGCACACGGACCTTTGTATCGCTCCGTCTCCCCCGTCGGCTTTGGCTCGGGGATGGGGTCGTAGACGCTGCAGTCCTTCCCCGTCCACTCCGCCCGGCAGATGCACTTCCCCTCGTTGCTGCAAACCTGTGAGAGGCTGGCGTCACCCCCCGCCACCGTGACACTCCCCGGGTGTCCCCCTGTCCCCGCCGCGCCCCTCACCCCGTGGTCGAAGCAGATCTTCCCGTCCCAGCTGCCGGGGCAGGAGCTGAAGTTAAAGGCGGTGGCTGGAAGGCATTTGCGGTCGAGACAGAGCATTCCGGGCCCGCAGGGCGTCCCGTCCTCCACGTAGCTCAGGTCCGAGCCATCCACCAGCTGCACGTGGCCACCCCTGTGCCGGGACAGCCACAGGGGGTGACACCGGGACCCCTGGCACCTGGAGCCATGCCGCTGCCAGGGTGAACCCGGGATCCCTGCAGGTACCTGCAGTCCACGTAGCGGTTCTGGTGGTAGAAGGTGGTGGTGGCGATCTCCCCGCTGAGCTCCCCCAGCCGCGGCGCCCCCGAGATGTTGGCGCAGAGGAGGAAGCCGCAGAGGACGTCCCTTCAAGGCAGCGGTGGTGTCACCAGGATGGCAGGTGGCACCGGGAGGGGCCGCGGGGACAGGGGTCACTCACTGCTTGTTGCACTGCAGCCAGCCCAGGCCCTCGCGCCCGCAGTTCCCCCGCTCCGTCCCCTCCACGTTCAGCTTCTCGTAGCAGAAGCGCTCGGCCGAGCCTGGCAGAGAGCGAGTGTCACCTGCTCGTCACCCCCTGCGTCCCCCCCCACCCAGGCCACCACTCACTGCGGCCCCACAGCGCGTTGCACTGACGGTCCCGAGTTTTGCAGCGCCCGCCGTAGCATCGTCCCTGCGGGGAGGGGAGAGGGGTCAGGGCTGGAGGAGGCTCAGGGGCTGCAGAGGGGTCAGAGGACTGGGGAGGGGTGGTGAGGCTGGAGAGGGGCTCACACACGTGCATGCAGGGACAAGGAGCCCCCCACACATCCCCCCCATGCCTGGTCCCAGGACCACTTCCCCGGCTCATGTGGTGCAGGGATCAGAAGCCACATGTGTGCACAGCCATGGGGCAGGAGGGGGGCTCAGGGCCCCCTGCTCACCCCAAAACCCACACCCATGTGTGTGTGCATGGCTCAGCTGTGGCTGCGGTTGCTGACAGAGTCACAAACTGCTTTGGGTTGGAAGGGACCTTAAAGCCCCCCCCAGTTCCATCCCCTGCCGTGGGCAGCGACACCTCCCACCAGACCAGGCTGCTCCAAGCCCTGTCCAGTGGGGCCTTGGACAGCCCCAAATGCACTTCCAACATGCACAAGCCCCGATGCTGAAGCCTGTGGGGATGTGCCCAGGCTGGGCTGAACTCACCTGCTCGTTCTCACAGAAGTATCCATCGAGCTTGTGGAGGTTGGGGGGACACTGTGGGGACGTGGAGAAGAGGTTGGGTGATGCCACAAGGCCCCACAACATGTCCCACCATGCCCCCTGGCCCCACTCACCTGGCTGGAGTCCCCGGTGCAGGTCTCGGGGATGTCACACTCGTTCACAGCCTCCCGGCAGGACACCCCACGTGGCTCGTACTGCCCGGGGCACAAACCCAACTCATCAGGAATGAGACAAGACCCCACTGGATCCACATCTGGACCCTGGCCCCCCTGAGCCCCCTGGATGCTCCCAGCCCCGCACCTTGCAGCCCTTGCAGCAGAGCCCATCGCTGCACATGGCGTCGTGGGTCAGGGTGCACTTCTTGCAGCAGTTTCCCCCGCTCCTCGCACACTCCTGCCAGGACAGCAACCGGAGCCACGGCCATCAGCCCCCTGGCAGCCCCCAGAGTGGGGGGAGCAGCCCCCTGACCCTGCTCACCGCCAGCGAGCCGCAGTCGCACTCCTCGCCTGCCTCCACGAAGCCATTGCCGCACTCCGGAGGGTCCAGGAGCTGCCGGGACCGAGGGGAACATGACACACACACGAGAGCTGCTGGGGACCCCGAGCCAGCTGCTGCCATGAGCCCCCCGAAAGGGCATCACATCCCCGGGGATGGCAGCACCCCCGAACTGCTGCGAGGCACGAGGTTCCTCCCCCTCTGGGAGGTCAGCACCAGCACCTTGGCTGTGCCAGGGGCTGGGGACACGAAGGACCCCGGAAGCCACCCCGCGAGCATCAGCGTGACCCACAGAGGGCCGGGGGGCCGTTACCTTCAGGGGTTTGTTGAAGAGGCAGCTGCCGCCGCCGTCCTGCAGGAACTGGTTGTACTCATCGATGCTGCAGCGGGAGAACTTCCGTGGCAGGTGGTACCTGTGGGACGGGGGTCACTGTCACACCGTCACACCCTGCCCTCGCCCGGGGGCACTGCCAGACACGCGAAGACGGGCAGGACCTCGGCGATGCCCCCGCCGGCAGCAGTGACACGAGGCGTGGCAGGGGATGTGGCAGTGCCACCCCGAGCGGGCACCCACCCTGTGTCCTCCATGATACAGCCCAGCCACGAGTCCGGACAGCGGCAGTCCCCTGCGAGCAGAGGAGAGGGCTGCGGGTGCTGACTGTCCCGCCGCCAGCCTGGTGGCACCGCGGCGTGTCCCCGTGGCCCCCATCGCCCCGCGGGAGGTGGGTACCTGCGGCCGTGCGGTGCTTGTTCCACATCATGCCCACGTTCTGCCCCAGTGTCTGCGCCAGTGTCACCGCCATGGCCGCCACGTTGCCGTACTGCGCGGGAGCCACGCGGTGTCACCACAGGGACCCCCGGCCCCGGCCCCAGCCCCCCTTGGCGGGGGTCTCGCCGCACCCACCTCGTTGACGCCACCGGCGCGGGCAGGGGAGCAGATGCCCCCAACAAAGGCGGTGCCGCTGCGGCTGCTCTGGAAGGTCCGACCCCTGCGAGGAAGAGGATGGTGGGGACGGGGGACGTGGTCCCCTGCTCCAGGGGGGACACGTGGCCACAGCGCTCACGAGAAGAGGTGGACGGTGTCGCTGTGCTCTGCCAGCCCCTCGCGCCGGTACTTCACAAACTCGTTCAAGGTCTCCAGGGAGTCTTGCCCCACCCGGATCCGGTCCTCGGCCGCCCACGTCTCCATGGCCACCAGCACGATGCGGGTGTTGAGCTGCTCCTTGTAGATCTGTGGGGACAAAGGGACGGTGCTGGGGATGCGACCCCTCCCAGGGACAAACCCACCAGCTACTGGGGATAAACCCCTCTGGACAGCTTCAGGAGCTGGGCACACACATCCGTCACCAGGGACAATTCCCCAGGGTCAAAGCACCGGTGGGACAAACCCACCAGGTGCCAAAGAAGAAAACCAAGAGTGGGACAAACTCCCTGGGGCCAAACTCTCAAGGGACCAACCCAGCAGGTGCTGAGGACCAAACCCCCGGGATAAACCACCAGGACCTAGGGACAAACTCCCTGGGAACAAATCCACCGACTGCTGGGAACAGTCCCCTCAAGGATAACCCTCCCAGGGACAAACCCACCAGGACTGGGGATAAACCTTTTTTCCAGGAATAAGCCCACTGGGGAGTAATCCCTTGGGAATGAAGGGGAAAGAAGCCTTCAAGGGACAAACCCATCAGATGCCAGGGATTAACCTCCCAGGGACAACCCCCCCCTAGGGACAAATTCCTTCCAGGGACCCCCTCTCACCATGTCAGCCAGGTTGACCACGGACTTGGCGAAGTTGCTGGTGAGAACTACGGACTTGCGGAGCTGCAGGAACTGGGGGCACACCAGGGCCAGGTGGGACTGGGGGGGCCAGCCCGACCCCTCACCGCCCCCGCCAGCCCTGGGAACCCCCCTGCTCACCAGCTGATGGTCGTTCACCACAGCCAGCTCGATGTACTTGGTCTCGCTGTGCACCGTGTGCTGGGCTCGGCGGACCTGCGGTGGGGACCCGTGGCTGAGCTGGCACCGGCACCCGGATGGGGCTCCTGACCCCTCCAGGGATGTTTGGGATACAGGGAGTGGGGAGAGCCACTGGGTGGTCTTGGGATGCAGCCCCACCAGTGTTCCAGTGGGTCCCCTGGACATCCCTGAGCCCAGGCAGTGTCTGCAAACACGACCCTAGCACCCACGGAGGAGCCTGGCTGCACCCACAGGCAGAAATCAACCAGGGTCAGGCACACTTGTCCGCTGCCCGTGTCCTCTGTCCCCTGCCCTGTGTTCCCCGATGTCCCCACTAACCTGCCGCCGCCGCCGCAGCTTTGGTATCCCGCCCGGGACACGCTGGCTCAGCACAGGGAAGAGGCAGCCTGGAAGGAAGGGACAGAAGTGGTGGGACACCAGGACACAGGGCCACTGAGGCCACTGCCACAGATCCCCAGGAACAGCTCTGTGAGAAGGCTCACCCAGTCGGGGGCAGCTGGGGATGCGCTGGACGATGTGTGGTCGAAGACCCTGCCACGGGGAGACGTGTGTCACGGCCACGCGTGGGAGGGGAGGACTGCCACGTCCCCGTGTCCCCATGGCTGCCCCCAGGCCACAGCCAGACCCGTAAAGGTGCCTTGGGGTACTCAGGCAGCGCCACCGCTCACCTGCCCGTGCTCGGCGCCCGCCTGGGGCTCGATCAGGTACGTGGCCCGGCCGTCCGAGAAGACCCCGCTGCAAACGGAGGTGGGTGTGCCGGGGTGCAGAGGGGTGCAGCCCCCCGGCTCCCCTGTCGGCAGTGGGGATACTCACCGCAGGCCCTGGCAGCTGGAGAGAGCGGCGAAGGAGAGGGGCTGCCCCCGGATCCGGCCCTGGTAGTAGCAGTGCTCCCCCGCGCCCTGCGGAGCGGGGACGGGCGCTGAGCCTCGGCTCCCGCCCTGCCCCGCACCCCCAGGGGCCGCACCCAGGCTCAGGGCTCTGGGGTTCACTGCCAGGCACCCTCAGGCTGTGCCTGGTGCCCACAGTACCCAGGGATCTCCCGCTCGAGGAGCATCCCCCAGCACCATGGCAGCACCCCGCCAGGCAGGGTCTGCGCACCCGGGGGCGGCGGGCACCCAGGGGCACGCGGGTGGGGGGATAAGGAGCTGCTGGGGACCATTCTTGGCCTTTTGTGGGATTTATGAACTGGCCACCACAACCCCTGCACTGGCACAGCATGGCACGGCACGGTTTGACACAGCATGGTGTAGTTTGGCACAGCACGGCACAGCGTGCTTTGGCACAGCGTGGTTTGGCACAGCATGGCACACATCTTACCGTGCTGTGGCTGCCGTTGCTGCCCACGCCGACGTGTCGCTCCACGTAGTGGGAGGCGAGGAGGTGGCTGCCGGGAGCAGGTGGGGGGTGAGAGACCGTGGGGTGGGGAGGAAGAGGAGGAAGAGGAGGAAGAGGAGGAAGAGGAGGAAGAGGAGGAAGAGGGAGACGAGAGCAGCGATCCATGTGCAGGGCACCACCCCGGTGTGGGAGACCACCCATCATCCATATACAAGGAAACTCCCCAGCATGGGACCCCCCCGGTTTGGGAGGGTGCTGGCATCTCGTGGGTCCCTCTCCCCTCTGCTCCAGCCCCCGGCTCAGCCCCACTGCTGGGATGGCTCTGCACAACTCCCCCACCCCCGAGCACCCCCACTCCTCCCCTCCTCCCGGGGGGCACCAGCAGCCCCGTGGTGGGTCCCCTGCCAGCACCCCCGGGTCACTCACTGGTTCAGCCGGAGATCGAGGGTGAAGGCTGAGCCGAAGGCACGCACCATGAAGCTCACCTGTGCCAGGTGCAGCCCCTGCAGGACAGCCAGAGCAATCAGACCCGCCCAAAAATTCATAACTAAAATAATAATTAAAACCCCAACCCAAATACGCAGCCTGTGAAGATGTTTTTTTTTTTTTTTTTAACCGAAAAATTCAGCATAAAGAAAAACCATGTATGTTTTCTTCTTAAACTTATCACCCCTGGAGCACTTGGGTGGCACCTGCGTCCCATCGCCCCCTCCGCGGGTGCCGTGCTAGGGTAGGGGTGTCGAAGGGTCCCCCCGGCGCTGGGCCCAGCCCGGCCGCGGCGGCCGAGCCGCCGTTTCTCCCGCCCTGCGGCGCCGCCGCTCCTGACCCAATTCCTGCCGCCGACAGCGGCGGCGGGAGCGGGAGCCGAGCGCTGCGGCGCGGCCTCAGACCCGGCAAACTCGGCGCACGGGTGAGAGCCCGGCACCGGCTGCGGGTCCCTCCGGTGCTTCACACGCGGAAACGGCAGAAAAGCCAAACCCATCCCGGCGTGCCCTGTCCCCTTGCTGGGAACCCGGCGCAGCCCGGGTTGAGGACACCGTCTGTCATCACAGGGAAGGGATGTCCCGGGCCCCGACCGCATCCCTGGGATCCGGCAGCACTGCCGGGGAGGGCTCTGCCGCCGGGACCCAGCCCCGAATTCCCCAGGATCTCCGCTGCTCCGTCCCGCCGCGACACCCTGGTTTAACACCTCCCTGGCCCCCCGCCAGCCCGGCGGCTGCCGGCGCTTCCCGGCCTCCGGCGGTTGCGCTCGACGCCGGGTGTAAATCACCTCTGCGGCGAGAGCAGCTCCTCATCTCGCCTTTATCCGGCGCGGACGGGGATCGATGGGCGCCGGCCTCCGCGGCTGCCAACACCACAACTCCCCCGTGCCGGATGGGGCGCATGTGCTGCTCCCCGAAACGCTGGGACAGCCAGCGGTGGGGTGAAGGTCACTGCCCAGCGCCGAGCCTGGCGT
Organism: Promerops cafer; assembly: GCA_013398275.1. Classification (NCBI taxonomy): domain Eukaryota; kingdom Metazoa; phylum Chordata; class Aves; order Passeriformes; family Nectariniidae; genus Promerops; species Promerops cafer. The sequence goes on from VZSE01012882.1 coordinate 44,421, forward strand.
GGTCTGGGGAGCAGCACTGGGTGGGACATGGGGGCCGCTCCCACGCGGCATGAATCCGTCCTTGCCGGACCCACGAGTCTGCTCCTGTGGGAGCCCCGCTCGCCACCTGCCTGCTCCCGTTTCATCTCTCCCAACACCCGCGCGCCCCCAGTTCCCAGATTTAATGGGACTTCGCGGCACTAGTCAGTGTCCCTCCGGGGAGGATGGCAGCAGGGTGGTCCCTGGGCTCCAGTTCGGGATACCGGTACCCACGCACACGCTGGGCTGTAGCTGGGCCAGCGACGGCGGCTGCCTGGGGACCTGGACCTGCCACCTGCCAGGGACCCCGGAAAGGCTGTGGTTCACTTACAGGTCCTCCACCTCCTCCTCCTCCGGGCTCATGCCTGACCCTGGTGTCCAACTGATGCTTTGGGACTTCTCCGCCCGAGCTCTGCCCCACCAGCCTGCTGGGGTGCGTGATTTGGGAGACCACCCGCCCGTCCTGCCATGCGGCCCGGGGGAGCCTCCGCGGCAGCGCTCCGGCCTGCGCGGCAGCACCTGCGGGAGAGGGGACAGCGTCGCGGCCACCCTGGGAGGGCTGGGGGGACGGGGACCTGGGGAGGAGAAGGGATGGAGACACAGGGGCCTGGGGACAAGGGGAGGTGGAGGGACAGGGAGATGAGAACTCACAGGGCTGGGAACACGAGGGGACAGAGTTGGTGAACATGCTCAGGGGTGGCCCAAGTGCGGCACTGCATCCAGAAGGGGACACTCATGTCCTGGATGGGATGCCCTGGGAACATGGAGGGTGGGTACAGGGATTGTCCCAGGATGTGCAGCTGGGGAGCATCCAGGTACGCTGGTGTGCCCAGGAGGGGACACCCAGCAAGCACGGGCTGGGAGGGGTGCCCAGGGGATGGGGGTGACCAGTAGGGGAATACAGCTGGGTGGGGAAGCTTGGGAGGTCTCAGATACAGTAGCATGTCCTGGAGGGGACACACAGGGGACATGGGTGGCTGATAAAGTGATGCATCCCAGAGGGCGGAATGCAGGGGAGAGGGGGCTCAGAGATGCCATCACACCTGGAGGAACGGTTGGGGGGGTCAGCATATCCTGGAGGGGACATGCAGGGAACAGGGGGGCTGGAATGGGGACACATCTCAGAGGGGACACCCAGGGGACAGAGAGGGTCGGGATGGGAACACCACCGAATGGGAGACAGAACACTGGTATGGGGACACCCCCCTAGAGGGGACAGCGAGGGGACAGCAGGACTGGTGCACGGACACCTTTGGAGGTGACAGCCAGGGGACACGGGGGCTGGCCGCTATGGGGACACATCCCAAGGGGACGTGGAGGGCTGCTATGAGGACATCTATGGGGCATGCAGGGAATGGGGGAGCCGAGATGGGGACACATCCTGAAGGGGACATGGGGGGCTGCTATGCTGCCACCTCCGGAGAGGGAACGCGGCGGGGGCCGCTGCGGGGACAACGCGGTGGAGGGCGCGGGGCCGGAGCAGGTGCGGGGCCGGGGCCGGGGAGGGACGCGGGGCTG
>VZSE01012882.1:46268-59523 GCA_013398275.1 Promerops cafer
CGGCCCCGCCGCCCCCGGTACCGGCCCCTTCCACCCTCCCCGCCCCGGCTGCCGCAGCGCCGCTGGCACCCGCGGCACTGCAGCACCGGAGCCCCGCTGGCATCGCCCCCTGGCCGGCAGCACCCCCTGGCCGGTACCGGAGCTCCCGGTCGCATCACCCGCCAGAATGGTAGCGGAGCCCCGGGCCGGTGCTGGGCACCCCGCAGCAGCAGGGACTGGAGTGGAGCAGCCAGAGCCAGAGCCCTTGCAGCCAGATCAGACTGTGTGCCCCCACACCCAGCCAGGACAGGAACACCAGGACAGGAACACCTGGGCGAGAACTCCCCGGTCAATACTGGATCTCCCGAGGTCTGGAACCTCGAGACAGAATCAAACCCCCCTCAGCCACTGCTGTCCCCCCACCCAGCTAGTGGAGGACCCCCACACCAGTACCAGCCCATCCAGCCAGTCCCAAACCCTCCCAACACCAGTACCAGGCTCCCCAGCCAGTACAGGGCCTCCAGCTGGGATTGGAGGCCTCCAGCCTGCACCGTGTCCCCCTCAGCTGGTACCGAGTCCCTGACTAGTCCCCAGTCCCCAGCTGGTTCCCAGCCAGTCCCAGAGCCCCTACAGATTGTCCTGGTGCTTCCAGCCAGTACCAGGACCCACACCATTATCAGAGCCCCCCAGCTGGGACTGAGGCCCCCAACCAACACCACCCTGCCAGCTGGAACTAAGCCCCCGACTGGTGCCACGGCTGGTGTTAGCTGTGGGAGCCCGGCTGTGGATGGAGCCAGGGGCTCTGAGGGGATGGTGCTGAAACCAGGGAGTGCTGGTCTGCACAGCACTGGGGACATGGGGCCATTCTAGACCATCCCCAGTGGGTGGGTGATGTCACCCAAAGGTTTTGAGGAAGCAGCAGAACCAGGAGTCCCTGTCTGCTCTGATTTTGGGGGATGCTGCAAGGCTGTGCTCCCTCCTGGTGGTAATGGAACAATTTTAGGGAGACAAGCCCCAGTAAATTCCTGTTTGTTGCAGTGGGAGGCGGGGAGAACAGCATGGAGGGTGACACAGGTCATGGGGGGAGGCAGCACAGCCACAGGCACCCCCATGAGGGGCTGTCCTGTTGCACTGGAGAAGGATTTAGCTCAGGAGGAACCTCTGAAGCCTCGTGTGTCCCAAGTCTCTGCTCCCACTACATGATCCCACTTTAAGCCTTCCCTTATGAGCCTGGAGTGAAGGAGGGATTGTCATCCTTCCCTCAAGGCCTGACCATCTCCAAGGATAGACATACCCCACTCCTCTGGCTGCCTGGCCCTGGGCTGTCCCACCCTCCTGGGCCCTGAGCCTTTCCTTTTCCCAACCTGCACCTGGAAGCAGCTTGACTCCTGGCACCACAGAAGGGTTGGCTCTATTCTGCTTGGAACCGCCCTTCCAGAAGCCAGAGGCTGCTTTTAGACACTCCAGAACATCCTCTTAGTCAGCCCAGCCCATTCCTGACCTCATGTCCAGGAGAGGTCAACACGCTCCTACCAACTGCTCTCCAGTTTCTCCACACCCCTCCTTGCTGGGCACCACCCCTGCACTGGGTACAACAGCTTCCCAGCGCCTGCTGACCACACTCCTCTGGCAAACCACAGATGGGGTGATGTTCTGGGGCTGGACAAACCACCCTGCCCCCTTCACTGTGGTGCCCAGTGCCCACAGACCCCTTCCAGCAAAGCTTTCTCCACCCAACCCCTACTGCTCTGCTCCTGCCCCCAGACACATTCCACCCACAGTAAGGCAGAGCAGGATCTCATCCCTCCATTTTATTTCAAAGTTCAAAAGTTTGTAAAAAAAACCCAAACAAGTTAAAACCACCTGAAAATACTCAAAGACAACCCCCAGACCACATGAGGAACACAAATCTCATCCCCATGACCCTTCTCTCAAGTCTTTGCAGCTCTGGGGACCATGTGAGAGGAGGAACAGGCTCTGCTCTTCCTCTGGAAGGGCAAAGAGCGTAGTGCTGTTGAAGAGAGACTTCCAGAGGCAGTGCCCTGTCAGTGGCCTGGGAGGACTTAGAGGAAGCTGCTGGCTCTAAACGTGGCCAGCAGAGAGGAGGGAAGATCACAGCCAAGGACAGCAAAGCCACTGCCTCCCCATCAGTTCACAACCTGCTGGTCCTGACATGGAGGGTGCCTCGGTAAATCCCTTCCCAGCTCCCACCGAGGCTCCAGAGAGAAGCCTGGAGGTGGTTTTAGCTGCCGAACAATGTCCCAAATATGGGGAAAGAGGCTCCCGTGGTCTCCGTGCAGCAGTTCCTGCAGTTCCTGTCCTCTCGGCCCGCCCAGGCCAGCTCCGACTCCTTCAGCACCGAGCAGAGCTGAGACTCGTACCCGCTGTCCCTCACACTGCCGTGTGGCTGCTGGAGCAAGTCCCTGTCCACAGCCGGAATCCCGCGGCCCTGGACACCCGTGAGCCTGGGGAGCAGCTGCACATCCCAGTCTGACTCCGAGGAGCTCCTGCTGAAGCCGTGAGCAGCCTCTGGGCTCTGGGGAGCAGGCGGGAGGAGGCCGGGGCTCTGCACCCGCTCCGTGCCCTGCCTGGGGACGTCGGGAGCTCCAGGGGCTGTTTCTTCTGCTGCCCTGACATGGAGTGAGCAGCAACATCTGGCTTCAGCCACAGGCAGTGTGGGAGACGGCAGGCAGCCAGCAGGGCAGCTGGTCCTGCTCGCTGTGCTCTCCAGACCAGGCCTGCTCCCATTCCTGGGTGTGTTGTCGCTGTCCCCTCCGCACTGCTTCCCTTGGGATCTCTCCCTGCTCCAGCCACGCTCGCTCACAGTGCTGGCTGCAGCTGCCTCCCCAGGATCACAACCTGCAGCCACAGCTCCCGGGGGTCCCGGCTGGGATACAGGGTGCCCAGGGCTCTCACACGTGCCCAGATCCAAAGCAAAGGAGCTGTGAGGTCTGTTGGAGAGCTCTGTGCCCAGGGGCAGGCTGCCAGCCCCCACCACAGCGGGCAGGCCTGGCTCAGACACCTGCCCTGCACCCTGTGTCCCCATCCCACCACCCACCGGCTCCGTCTGCCCACGCGCAGGGGAGAGGCCAAAGCCCAGCTCCAGCCTGGGCCTCTTTCCCACCTGGGAGCTCTGTCTGGGGCACAGCTGGCGCTTCCTGGAGGCAGGCTGTGCTTGGGGACGGTGGCTGACAGACCCAGGCTGTGCATGAGGTTCAGATGAAGAAGCCATTGCCTCTCTGACAGGAGCGGGTGCTGCACGAGGCCCCCAGCCCAGCTCAGGAGCCAAGCCTAACCCTGAAGCCCCCAGCCCCGCCTCCCCCATGGTGCCATGGGCAGCACAGAGCCCTCTGCTGAGCCCTGCTCCCCTGGGCAGCCGCAGGGAGCTGTGCTTTGACAAGCCCCCTCCTCCTCTGGGATCTCTGACCCTGTTCGTGGGCAGGCAGGGTGAACATCCCTGGGTCTTTGGGGCATGATCCAGCTCTGCATCCGTTACCAGTTCCACAGCACCCTGCTCAGGCTGCTCCCCTTCCTTTCCCAGCTCTGCTGGCAGCAGCTTGATTCCTCCAGTGCCATGTGCTTGAGGCACCACACATTCATCTGCCAGGCAGGACCAGGGCACCCTGAGAGGAACCATCAGTTAATGCTCCCCCAGCCCCAGCAACACTGTCCCCAGAGAGACAAGGCCTCTTCTGCAGTGCAGGGTGTTTGCAGCCCTTGCTTAGGAGCAGGGAAGCAGTTTGAGCCTGGTGAGGCTCAGAATGACTCTGCTGCTGGCAGAGATGGGCAGCACAAGAGATCTCAGCCTCCTCAGCCCAGTGCCCAGGCACACAGGGGCTACAGAGCAGCAGGGTTTGAGTCAGACACAGGGACAGGAGAGGTGGGCTCAGCTGCCCTTTCTACTTTAGGAAGCACTAGGAGTCCATGGGGAGTTCCCTGAAGGAGAAAACCCATGGAAATGCAGGAACATCTCCCATCTCTCCTAAGCTTTGCCCGGCAGGTGCCAAGTTGTTCCTGCTTCAGTCTCTGATGCCCAGGCACAGGGATCCCATTTCAAGGATGTGCCATGCAGCACCCTGCTGCCTTTGGGCTCCAGGAGTTCCCAGATTCCCAGACTTACCTGGCTGACCTGTGCACAAAGCTGTTGGTGAGCTGGGAGATGATATGATCCACAGGGATGTACTGGGAGCTGTCCTGGGCAAACTGCTGGTGCTGGGGGCTCTGGAGATGCTGGAAGATGGCAGAGGTCCTTTAACAACACTTAAAACTTTGCCAGGAGGGGAATTTGCAATAACAGGCACTTCCCACAGCCTAACAGACCAGAGGGCAAAGGGACAGAGCCAATGTCTGGCAGGTTTGGGAACACACAGTGTGTCCTGTTCCCCGCTCCTGATGGTGAGGAGGCTGTGTCTGGATCCAAGAGCAGCCCACAGCCTCCCCAGCAGCAGGAAATAGGCTCCACCACCACTGTCTGGCACTAACAGCTGGGCTCTGAAAGCCCCCTTGCTTGGCACCTTCCAGGAGATAATAAACCTCCTCCCACCTTTTCAATCTGCCCGTGCCCCATGGCTGCTATGGAGCAGCCTCTTCACCTTGTCCATCATGTAACAGGATGATCCTTGAGGCTCTTGCACCCCAAGAGAGGACCATGTTGTGCTCCAACCTTCAAACCCACTGTGCTCTGACCTGCTGGTCTGGGCACACAGATACACCATGTTCCCATCTCAGAGGCAGATCCTGCTGGATACAGCAATTCCTCCCCAAGGAGTTCATAGTGCTAACGGGCATGACAGGATTAATGAAGCCTCTGAGTGCCCCCCATAACTCTTGCAAGGAACTAGCTCCCAGGGAAACCTTTACCTTCTGCAGCTCTTCAAAGGTCTCTTGGCAGCACTCACAAAACCCCCTCCTTTTCCTGGGCACGGTGACGTGTGTGGAGTGGGGGCTCTTCCCCCCGGCTGTGCAGGAGCCTTCAGCACCCCTGCAAGGGACAGCACGGGGGTCACCTTGCCTGCCAGCACCAGCAGGGACCCAGGACACGGCTCCTTGTGCCCACATCCAAAGGCAGGCGGCTCCCAGACCCCAGGAACCAGCACTGAGCAGGAGTGGGGTTAAACACCTGCACAGAAGGAGCTACAGCCTACCTGGCTTGGCAGGAATTGGAGAGGCTTTTCAGAGGCTCAAATGGGCTGGAGCTTTTGGGTGCCAGGAAGTTGAGGTCAGGAAAGCTTTGGAACTGGTGATGGAAGGGCCGGAATTGCCTGAAAGCAGCAGATCAGGACATCAAACTCATGGCAGTGCTGGCAAGGCTTCAGAGCTGTCCTTCCTGTAGCCTGGAGGGGCTCAAGGTGCCACCTCATTTATGATGAGATGCTGCCCAGTGCTCTCCTGTGGCTCTGCCAGAGTTCCCATTTCTCACTGAAAGTGTTAAACCCAGCTCCCAGTAACAGCCATAATGGGGCATGTTTTGGACAGAAGGCAAGTTTGCCTGCTCAGCCCAAATTCCACCTTTTGCCCCAGGGCAGAGCAGTGCAGTATTTCCAGCTACCCCACTGCACAGGAGGGTTTTGATTCCCAGGCCACATCTCTCTCCGCACACTTCATTGCATGCAGCATGTAAACCCCAGTATCTGACTCTTAATTGAGATGCCTTAAATGTTGCCTTTGGAATAATTAATTGGCCCTGTGGATGCTGGTAGAGTTACAGACTCCTCAGAAACACCACAAGGATCAGGTCCCCTGTGCCCAAGGCTGTCATCAAGTTACAGGCCCTGACCTCCTGTGCTTCAATCTCACTCCTCACTGCCGAGGGCTTGGGTGGATTAAGTGACCTGCTGAGGATCACACACGGAATCTGAGCAAGGAAGGAAACTGCTGTCAAGTCTCGTTTAACACCTTTTTTCTCCCTGACACACAAGACACCTGGATTGTTTCTTTAAACTCCATCTGCCTCCCTCTAGGAGAGACTCAACTTCCCAGTGTGGAACAGCATCTGCACAGAAGCCAGGCTCTGCCTCATGGGCAGAACAGTCCCTGGGAATGAAAACAGTGAAGGAGACACCCCAAGGTTTTAGGGTAGGATATTTAGAAAGGTCTCATTTACCTGCTCTGGTCTTCAACTTTCAGAAAAGGGGGCTTCAATTTTCCTGCCGGAGAGAAACCTGGTTAATTTTCCTGGCCAAATTCCCTACTTAGCCACTCATTCCCCAGCAGAACCGGGCTCCAGAGCTGAGTGCATCAGAACTGCTGGCTCTGGTGAATGCCAAGTGGTGGCCAAGCACAGCCCAAACAGCTCTTTAGGTGATCTTCAACAGCCCTCGCCCCAAGTGTGCAGTGGAGTGACCAAACCCCAGGCAGCCCAACCATGGGACATTTTCCACCTTTGAAAGAGTATTTGGCAATCCCCTCACATCTTTAATGCCTCCTCAGTCTTACAGACACTGGCCTAACCCCGAGCCTTCTGACTCCAATGCCAAGAATTGTGACACAAACCCCCCAACAATGTGCCACTGAGTAGGAGAAGGGAACTCAGGAACTGCAGCGCCCGCTGCACTGGCTCAGAGCTCTGCAACAACTTCAGCACCTTTTCCTCCATTCACCCTGCCTCAAGTGTAGAACCTGGCTCAGGCCAGGATGGTGATGTCAAAGCAGCAAGAGATGCTGGAGACAAACCAGGGTGCTGCCCAGCCAAGCCTGGCACCAGGACACTGCTCGAGAGCAGTATCTGGCCTCTGCTCAGTTCCCAAGGAGGGCAAACAGCAGCTTTGCTTCCTTTGGAGCCATAAAATAGATTAAGAGAGCCAAGAGTCTCAGCAGTGCATTGAGGGAAAAGGTTTTCAGAGCCAGGTTCCAAGGTCCCTCCTGTCCTGCAGGTATGTTCCACTCACATTACGCTCACCTTGGAAACCTGAGTCCTGATCTGGCTAAGAAACAAATAAACACCAAGGTGTTCCCACAGGGCATCTGCCTGACCCTGAAACCAAGCCTCTCCTGCCTCCCTCATGGCCTCTGAAGGGCAAGGAGTTTTGTTTTCTTGTGATCCTGACACTCAATGCTATTTTTTCCAAAGATATTTCACCCTCCTTCCCCAGAAAGGCTGAGCCCACCTGTCCTCACCAGCCTCACCCTCTGCTTGCCTCAAATGTGCTGCTACGTCACTGAAGCTGCTATTTCAGTACAGGATCAAGTTTTTTCCATGCAAACACTGCCAAATGCTCAGCACTTCTGAGAGAGAGGCCACGTGCAGGCCCCAGATCCAGCTCAGATGGGTGCGCGGGTCCCGAGTGATCCCAGCAGTGACAAATGGCTCCGATGCCACTGCCAGACCCCAGGCCAGGCTCAGAGTGTGCCCAGCACAGATCTCAGAGCTTGCAGACACAATCTGCCACATCCAACAGCTTCTCAAGCCTCTCTTCAGCCCCTTCCCCCCACCCCAAACTGGGAAATAACTCCCAGGCGTCTCACGCACAGCCCAGGCTGGCGTCTGCTCCAAACCACTCCCGAGCGTTCGCTCCCCGACGCACGGAGTCAAACAGGTCACAGATCAACCAACGTCACCAGTGCCAACTGCAGCACCACAATTGGCTCTTGTCCAATTGCAGATGAGAACCTGGCTGTTCCCCCTCCCTCCTCCCTGGGAAGCGCCATCCCCAGCTCGGTGTCTCAGCAGCACATCTCAGCCCAACAGAAGTGAGTGGGCTGGGAGGAACACGCTCTCCTCTGCAGGATGCATTATTCCTCAAAACCTCCTTTAAGCTGCTGGATTCAATGTGCAGCAGCACGGTTCTCAGGTGCCTTGGGATTCTGGGAGCTGGCAGCAAAGGGTTTTTAGGATTTTTAAGCACAGTGTGAAATCAAAGGTCCTCAGCTGTCCTGTGAGGCTGCAGCCAGACTCCAAGAAGGAGTAACAGAACCCATTCAAGGAGAACTGCCCGAAGAGTTGGCATATTTTGGGATTGCTGAAGGTTTTGATGATTTCAAATTCTAAATGAGGCTTCTCCAAGCAGCTCCACATCTGAGCATATACAGCAGCACAACTTCCAGGCCTACCTTTGTGAATTTTGGATCTGGAGGCAGGGCATTTCACCTAGAGAAAAAAGGGACATATTCAGCATGGGAGCAGCACAAGCAGAGCTGCAGTTACTGATCCCAGAGCAGCAGCAGCCTCACCCACCACTTCAGAGCTCCTGTACCACCTAGAGCACCTCCCCTCATTTTTTCTCCCAAGTTGCCCAGGGTTAGTTGAAATACAACATAAAGGCTGCCATGCCCTGTCCTTACATCCCACCTTCCCTCTGACCTCTCCAATGCACTAACCAATCCTTTGGTGAGCCAGTGTACCAAAACATCATCATCATCTTACTTCACTTTGCTTGTGTGTGGTTTTTGCTTTCCCTACTGCATCATCTTTATCTCAATTCATGAGCGTTCTCACTTTTTCTCTCCCAGTTCTCTCCCCATCCCAGGGGGATCCCAGAGGGTGGCTGTGTGGGGCTCAGTTGACATCTGGGATTAAACCATGACCCTTAGTCTCTTAGGGTCAAAGTCAGTATTAGCTGTGCTATGGATGCTGATACTTAGAAACAGCTGCCTCATTCTCATCTGGATTTACCCCCAGCTTTATAAAAGGAAAAATTATTTGAATTTTTTCATCTCCATCACTAACACAAGCACCAGATTGGATCCAGCACACCCCTGGCTGGCCCACTGGCACTGAAGTTGCTACAAGAACTGCTCAAAGCTGCCCAGAAACCCTGAACTCCTGAAACTGGCTGCAGTTAAGTCGTTACCTCTGTCTTCTGGCACTGCTTCCTTGCTCCCGAGATGGCTCGCAGCAGCTGCTGGGCATAGGACAACATTTCTGTGCAAGTGAGATGTCAAAGAGCCAAAGCCCAGCCAGGGAAGGGAGCTGTTCCCCTCAGACTGTGGCACACCTCCCACGGCACTGGGAAAAGCCAGAGCCTGCAGCCCCTGGCAGAGCAGCTCCCCCAGGAAATGGTCCAAGATGAAGACAAGAAAACATTTTGAGGGACAGCTCCCCTGTTTGCTCTCTAGCAGAGCTGGAGGCTGCTGGGGCTCTGCAGGAAGGAGACACTGGCAGGAGCTCTGCAGCACACAGAGCAGAGCCCGAGGTCTGGCAGCCCCAGAGGCTGAGCAGAGCCCAGGGACATGATCCAGACAGGCTCAGCCACAGCTGTATGTCACTGTCATCAGACACTCAGGAACCTTTTACTCCAGACCTATTATTAGTATCAGAGTTCCACCATCTGTCTTTCCCATCACCCCCTCCCCATCCATCATGGGGACAGGAGGTGCCTTCCAGAACAGGTCCTCAAACACCAGCACTTCCTAATTAAACCTGACCAAATCCTGCCCTTATCATCATTGTACTTCCAGGTTAATTAGTAAAAATGGTCTTTCTGGAACAAATTGATATACTGACCAAGATACTGACATTTCCTAATGTTCCACCTTTGGTACATTACAATGTACCCTGTGTTTGCTGTTGCAAATGTGACAGTGGCACGTTCTGTACACACAAATCTGCTGTTTAGGGCAGACTTGGCCTTGGCCAGGATGGCATCACTCCAGGATATTTGCTTGCAATTTCTTCCTTCTGTTCTACTCTTCTTACATCACTTCTGCTGCACCTGTCTCCAAAATCCCTCATTACCAGCAGCCTCCTTGCACCCCACAGAGAAGGATACCATCCACATGCAGGATCTGGACTCCCCACAGGCGAGCGTTGGCGAGGATGCTGCTGCCACTGCAGGTGTCCTGTACAGAGAGGTTTGGCAAAGCAGAGCTCAAAGCACGGCCACGTGCAGCTCTAAACCGAGCTCAGAGCCCTTGCTGCTGCCCAGCTGACAGCACTGCGTGGCTGTTATTAAAGTCAGGGCACAGCAGTAAAGGATCGAGCTCGTGCTTTATCCATCCCAAACTAACAGCAGCATCTTGGGCAAATATTTAATCCCTGCTACAGCATGAGCTTCTAAGTGGGCACTGAGATTTATCTGGCCACTTGTGACCTCAGAGAAAGGACTGCAGGGGAGCCTTTTGCCCCAGATACATTGCTTTAGTTCTTCTTAGGCTAAAAATTCATCTAACAACAGGCCTTGTGTTAATAATTCTCTTGTGTCGAGCACCCAAATGCTGGGGCAGGCCTCAGAGGTGCAACACTGCAAGACATGGCTCCATAAATAGCAGTGACCAGGAGCACTACACAACATCCTGCAGGCCACAAGCAACTGCTTTGTGCCTTTCCCAGCCCCAGGATCTGCTCTGTCAGCAGGGCACGGGCTCTGCAGGAAGGCTGGCACTGGTTCTGCTCTGCTCAGCAGAGCTCTGAGCACACCCAGCCCCAGCAGAGCCCGTCCAAGGCTGCTCACCTGGTTCTTCATGGCCTTGTGCAGCAGCTCCTTGCCCCGGCTCAGCAGCGCCTGTGGAGAGAGGAGACGTGAGCAGGTCATGGCAAAGAGCTGGAGAGCAGAGATCCCTGGGGATCCCCACACTCTGCTGGGCTCATCTCTGCCAGTGGAAAGAGCCTTTCCAGGGAATGCAACCCGCAGAGAGGACCACTCAGCTGCACCAGCAGCACCAGCCAAGGCTTGGAATTATCGACCAGCAGGGAAATGAAGGCTCCAGAGTGAGCCAAGAGGACGCAGCAATTTAGCTTGGAAACTGCCTGCTGCATCGTGGAATTGCTCAGGCTGGAAAAGCCCTGTAAGGTCATCAAGTCCAACCTTTCCCCAGTATGGCCAAGGTCACCACTGACCCATGTCCCCAAGTGCCACATCCACAGAGTTTTTAAATCCCTCCAGGGATGGGGACTCCACCACTACCCTGGGCAGCTGGGCCAGGGCTGGAAACCCTTTCCATGAAGGAGTTTTCCCTAACATCCAATCTAAACCTGCCCAGCACAACCTGAGGCTGTTTCCTCTCGTCCTGTCACTTGTTACTTGGGAGAAGCAACCAAGCCCCATCTGGCTACAAGCTCCTATCAGGGAGTTGTAGACAGATGAGGTCCCCCTGAGCCTCCTGTTCTCCAGGCATCCCAACATGCTGGCCAGGGTTAGGAACATCCTGGGAACTGAGCCTTACTTTATAGCCAATGGTCTCAGCAGGTTGGTTCAGCTCTCTGTAAGACAAGGGACAGTGCTGGGAGCCAGGACAGGGGACAAAAACTGGGAGAAACCTCTGCAGCTCAGGTTTCCCACTGCAGGTGGTTCAGCTCCAGCTGGCAGAGATTCCCTAGGCCTGGACTGGGGCAGCTTCCTTTCCCCAGTCACAGCTTCCAGCAGACACCACGTTCAAAGTCCAGCTCCAACAGGCAAATGGGACCAGGAGAAGCCCCTTCCTGCAGGACGCCCTCATGGATCTCCTCCCAGGGTACAGGGGCCTTGCCCTGTGTCTGTGAGTACTCAGAGACTGCAGTGGTTTTCTCTGGTCTACATTTCTCTGGCTTTTCTCACCACACCTCTGCCTGTTCCCTCAGGAGGCCAGCCAAGGCCTCCACCTCCTCTGCCATTCCAGCAGATTTCCTTGACTACAGCCCAAAGCTGTGACATGCGTGCTTGAGTAGACGATGGCAGACACAAGGAGCAAGAGTATGAATAAGGACAGCCAGGAAAACAGGAATAGAGCAGGGAAAAAACCACACAGAATATTTGCTCAGAGCAGGAACAACTCCACCTTCCAAAACTGGCCCCAGATTCTAGCCTACAGACCCCCTGGGCCAAAACCTTTGGAGCTCTTACAGTGTATGGTGGCTTCTGGCGAGGTCTGGTTGGGTTCCCTTTGGGGGCAGCAGGCACTGAGCTCGAGGATTTTGTGCCTTCTGCAGTTGGGCTGCTCTGCTTCTCCTCCCCAGTCCTGGCCTGGCCCCGCTTGGCCTCTCTGTTGCTGGACACCACACAGGTGACTTCTTTGCTCAGGAAGCTTTCGGTCACCTGCAGCGAGACAGAAGAGAGCAGCTCTGCAAGTGTCTGAGCCTGAGCTGACAGAGCCCTGCTAAACAAAGCTGCTGCCCTGGCTCAACCCCACATGGCAAGGGGCTGCTGGAAGCAATCACATTCCTTCTTTCATTCCATACTGCTGTCTCCAAAAGGAGCAGACCCTGTGATGCCCTGGAGATCTGCTGCAAATAGTCACCAGAACTTCAGATCCAGACATCCACGACGCTGTCACCACCACCTACTCCTCACACAGTGCTTTAAAAAAAAAAATCATCTCAGGAAAAGGCTCTGGACATCATGGATCAGCCTGGAGGAGCTCTGTCCTCAGGAGAACATAACAAGTTTTAGAAAAATAAAGGAGAACGTGAACAACTGGACAAACAGCTCCACAGAGAACAGGGCAGGAGGGAACCAGAGAGATGGAACACATACACACACCTTTGCACAGGAGCTACCAGGCCAAGAAAGAGGTGGAAACCCAAAAGTTGGACACTAATGGTATTGTAAGCCCATGATGACTTGGCTTCTCAGAATCTGTGCAGGAGGCAGAGGGTAACAGGGCCCAGGTGTGAAGCCCTCAGGAAGATAAAGATCTGGGCAGCCCAAAATCACAGCTGCTGAACAAGCTGGTTCTGCTCCATTGCAGAATCCCTGTAGGTGGAGATTCCCAAACCATGAAGTGGGTGTGAAGTGCCACAAGGGTCACTGAAGGCTGTGCTGCAAGCACAGAAGAGAGAAAATCTCAATCAGCCCATCCAAATAACACTCCAGAGTGTCACCAGCCCCATGGCAAGTTCAAGGGGCCACATGCAAGCCCAAGGCCACAGGATGTCCCTACCTGTGTCCTGAACCACACACAGAACCTGGGCTTGGATATTGCTGCCAAAGAGCTGCTTCACAGACAGTGGCCGTGGTGTAGTTCAGGATCTCTACAGAAGCTAAAGGAATGAGAGCTCCACTGCCAGTAGACCTCATTTCAGAGAGGGAGGGCCAGGATGGTGTTTGACAGGAACCAGAAGGACGGTCAAAATCTAAAATTATTTCCAAGTAACACAGCAGCATAGAGAAGTAACTGTCTGCTGGGTTCTCAGACTTGAGGATGCCCAGCTAGGAAAGAGATGTCCCAAGTGTGGGTGGCACATCTGGGGGAGAGCAGAGAGAAATCAGCAAGTTCAGGACAAAGGTGCAATTCATGCAAGGGAAAACAGTGCAAGTCACCTTCCCCACATGTCTGTGCAGCCACTGCCTGATCAGGGCTGAAAGGATACAGCATCAGCAAGAACGAAAAGATTTTACACCAGTGTGTATATTTCTATATATGT
>VZSE01012890.1:0-21059 GCA_013398275.1 Promerops cafer
GATGGGATGGGATGGGATGCAGGAGAGAAAGGTTGCAGGTGGGATGGGACACGGGATGACACAGAGGTCAAATGGGATGCACAACGGACAGGACAAGGAATGGGGTGCAGTGGAAATGGTATGTGTTGCTGGCAGTATGGGATGCAGACAGAATGGGACACCGCAGGCCAAGGATGTGGGCAGGGCAGTGATGGGCACACGGGACCTGGGCAATGGTGGGGACCTGATGGGGGCATGGCCAGAATGGCTCTGTGCCACCCCTGCCCTGTCCCTCCCAGCTGCAGGAGCGCTATCCAGACCAGCCCATGGAGCTGCACCTCTGGGCCCGCCAGCAGCCCCTGCTCTCCTGCCATCCCGATGCCTTGCACGGGACCCTCTTCGGCTCCGCCGAGGCCTTCGTGGTGCTGCCCAACGCCACCCGTGTCCCCGCCTTTCTGCTGAACATCGTGAGTGGCTGCTGCTGCCATGGTTCAGGGATCCAGGGGGCCCCCAAAGGACTTGGCTGGGGCTGGTGTGCCTGTGCTCCTGGCTGGGGCCATGCTGGGTGATACTGGGGCCAGCTGGGTGATGCTGGGTTTCAGGCACCGCCCTGGTCTCTCCAACGTCTCTTCTTGCTGCAGGATGCCAACGTGACAGGGAAGCCAACAATCACCAGGAACAGACTTGGGGGCACTGTGAGACTGACAGGGTTAGTGCCCGACCCTCAGCTGGGTCTGAGCTCCCCTGGAACATACCTGGAGAGCTCCCCCATTCCCCACCTCCGTCCATTTGCCTCCCTGAGTCCCGTATTGCCTGCTCAGACCCCATCCTACCCCCAGTTCATATCTGTGCCAGCTGCCCTGGCAGTGGGTCCTCAGCTGGACCTGCTCTGCTGGGGTTCTGGTCCCAGCACAGAGCTCAGCCTGTCCCTACCCTGGGACGAGACAGTTCCCATCCCTGTGCCTGGCTCTGACCCTGATCTTGTCCTACAGGCTCCGTGTAACACAAGTGGCATCAAACGTGGGCCCAGTGGAGGTGAGTGGCAGTGCCAGGGAAGCCGAGGGGAGCCTTGGATTCCACATCACCTTGGGAGCAGGGTCTGGGGGGAATCTGGGGTGCTGTGGACTCCATGCATGGCAAGTCTGGCAAGGAGCTGAGCCCTGCCTGCAGCATGGACCCCTCTGCCTGTGCTGTGCCAGGCTCAGGGCCTGCCTGTCCCACAGGTGAAACGTCTGGAGACCCTGCTGAAGTTTGGGCTGTGGCTTTTTGGGGTTCCCCGAGCAAACAGTAAGTGCTGTCCCCGTTCTGTCCCCATCCTCCCACAGCTGCACCGGGGCCATCCCCTGCTATGACTTTGTCTCCCCACAGAGTGGCTCCAGGCTGGCATCCCTCTGCCCCTCCCACATGGCCTCAGCCTGCTCAGACCCCGGCTCTCGCTGCAGCAGGTGGGTGCCACCACTGTCCCCTTACCCCAGGGTCCCCCATGTCCCCCATATCCCCCCTCTCACCCTGACTCCCTACAGGGCTTCGTGCTCATCGCCACGGACCTGCAGTACGAGCCGTGAGACTACCTGCCTGGTGGGAGCTCGCCAGCCCCGCCAGTCGTGTCCCCATCACCATCCCGTTGCCATCGCGCCCCCGTGGCTGGCAAAGCGACCAACGGCGGGACCCAGAGACCCCCCGTCCTCGGCAGGGATTAAAGCGGGAGCGTAGCTCAGCCCTGTGAGCTGTGCGGTGTCTCGGGGAGCCCCCTCGGCCGCGTCTCCCAGGCAGGGTCCCATTCCCGACCCCACGATGGGGCATCGCTGTGTCCTCTGCTGCGAGGGGCTCTGGCTGTGCCGTGGTGGGGTCCGTCCCCTGTGGGGGGCTCCGGGCGGCTGGGGACGGGACTAGTGGCCCTCGGGGACTGGGCTTCCCCCCAGTCCTGTGCTGGTCATGGGGGTCCCTGTGCTCCCGCTCCCCGCAGCCGCTGCGGCCGCAGCTTCTCCCGCTGCCCACGGGATGGTGCTCGTGTCCACGGGCTCCCGCCGCGTCCCGCCAGCCCATGGAGCCCGCCAGGGCCCGGCCGCTGCCGCCCCCGCTCCGGGCGTCCCCCGGAAAGGACCGGAGAGGCGGGTGTGGGGAAGGCTGAGCTGGGCGCGTCCTGCCGCGAGAGGGATGTGGGGTGGCTCGGCGTTCCCCATGCTTGTGACATCCCAAAAAACCCCCCAGTGTTTGTGTGGTCCAAACCGTGCTGGAATGAGCCCTGCACAAAGGGAAGGTGCTCTTTTGAAGGGTAGCCCCGGGCATGTGGGGAGCTGTGGGTCCCAGTGAGGTTGTGAGTCCCCTGCCCTCCTCCTCCCAACGTGACAATGGGTGCTGAGCCCATGTCCCCAAAACCAGCACCCCCAGGCCAGCTAAGAGCCTGTCCTGGGCTCTCCTGTTCTCATCACCCCTTAGTGCCACCCCATTGCACCACCATCCCTCTGGACCACAGCAAACTGCCCTCGGAGCACCCCAACCCTTCCCTGGGCAGGGGGAGGACCTCATCCCCATCTGTCCATCCATCCATCCATCCATCCATCCATCCATCCATCCATCCATCCATCCATCCATCCATCCATCCATCCATCCATCCCACTGAAGCCAACTCCTTTGGGGCATGAAGTTGCTCAAATTCCCATTGCAAAGACCACAGCACCACCAGCAGCTCGAATGACAAATTTATTTGTGGATTCACCTCCACCTGCAAACCGAAGCGTTCAATGGGCTAATGCTAATCCTCGTGCTCCCCATGCGGGATCTGAGCGGGTCCAACATGAGGAGCGCGAGTCCGTGCTCAGTGGCCAAGTGAGCCCCCCTGGAGCCTCCGGTTCTCCCCTCACCTCCATCCCAGCTTGGCCTCTGCAGGGAGCACGGTCCCACACATAAATACGGACAGACAAGATAACAAAAATAGCATTAATAGTATTCACAAATGAATTAAAAACTACTCGTATATGTACAGCAGAGAGCGGGCGGTATGTACACGGACAAGCTGTGGCCAGCTGTGTCTGCCCGCGGTGGGCTCCGAAGGATGAGGGCGTTTATTCTGGAAGCTAATTTCAGCTCAAAGGCCAGAGGTTCCCTGCTCCAGCAGCAGAAGGAGCAGTGTGGGAATGAGGGGGAGGGAAGCCAGACACCTCAGTCGCTGCATGCAGCCTCACAGCCACACATGGGAACAGGGATCTGCCTGCACTATGGGACTGGGAACATGTGGGACAGCAGTGGAGAGGCCAACAGCTCCTATTGTCCCTAAAGAGGCTCCCCAGAGGTGGAGATGGCTCTCAGCCAGTGCCAGCCCTCACTTCCATTTCCCCTGGGCTTGCTTTCCCGCTCATCCCATGAATGAGCTGCTCCCTGGGCTTTGCCACCCCTGTGAAGGTGCTTCTCCTGACCCTTCCAATCACCAGCTCCGGATTCCTGGACACCACAGCCCCAGCTCTCTGCAAAGCCCCCTGTGCCAGGGACAAGCACTCTCCCCCTCTCCTGCCTCCTTCCTTTGCCAGCCCAGAGGAGCAGGCTGGGAAGGGATGAGCACTGTCCCACAACCATCTATATTTGGAGTGAGGGGGAGGAAGAGGACAAAGAACCCTTCAAACCACACACAGCCCTGGGCCTGGCACACCATCCTCATCTGGGACAGGCCGCAGCTCCCAGCAACTGATTATGTGGGGAGAAAGGAATTCATGCTGACCAAGGGTAGAGCCCCTCACCCCTGGCCTCTGCCTCTTCCTCCTGCTCCCCCTGCCACAGGGATGAGCTCTGACTGGAGAAGCAAGGACAGGATAGGGATGCTGCAGGGAAGCTCCATCCTGCTGGGCAGCCTGCCTCTTCCTGGTGCCTGAGCATGCCAGAGATAGGGGCATGGAGCCTGACCCTTGCTCTGGCTGGGGAACTTTATATTAGTGACACATCTACACACACGCACGCACTCACACATGCAAAAATAAGTCTGTTTATTCTTTTTCAAATTATTTGGAAAACTCTGCAGGGCTGGGACACCTTCTAGCCTGTGCCCCCCCAGCTGCCTGGATCTTCCCAGCAGTGGGAGCTGGTGGCTGAAGTGCTGCATTGGCCTCAGCGCCTTTAAAACACAACGGAACAGTAAATAAGACGGGCTACAATAAAAGGAGCTGGCGGCACGAGGGAGAAAACTCCGTGGAGCAGGGTGCTCGGCCGGGATGGAGGGGCTGCCCTTGCCGGTGATGGTGCTCGGGAGCGGAGTGTAGTGGATGTGGCGGTGAAGGCGCAGCCGTCCTGGCTACGGGGCGCTCGGCGGCGGCTCACTTGCGGCTCAGCAGGGATCCCAGCAGAAGCACTCCGGCCACCGTCGCCCCGGTCAGGAGCCATTTGTTGAAGGTCTCCTGGCCTTTTCTCACCTCGGCAGCAGCATCATTCCCATAGAGGTCCACAAAGCGCTCCTGGGGAGAGAGGAGAGTGGTGAGCAAAGGGGTGCAAACGGAGCACAGAGGGAAGGGCTGGCAGGAAAGCGGTGCTGGGGACTGGGCAGATGACAGATGCCTTGTGCTTCCTCACTCTGAATCATGCACACAGGGCAAGGGGAGAAGCAGAGTCATGAGAGAAGAGGATGCCAGAAAGGATTTGTGAGGAGAACACCACGCGGGCAGGGCAGGGGATGCATCACGTGCTCTTGGCTCTCTAAAATTAGCATCCAAGTGTGATAGAAATCATTGCAGTGGGAACCCGCTGGGCTCCATTCCCTGGCTGAGGCCTGTGGAAGCAGCAGCAGGGCTGGTGCCCACGGCTGCGGGAGCCCACACCATGCATCCCCCCCAGTGATTTTGTGTCCACAGTGGAGCCTCCCACCTCCCACTCCCACATCCTGGCCCTCACAGGTTACTCCACAACACGAGCTGGATTTCACGAATCCCTGCGGCGAAGGCAGACATTGGGTCGCCAAGCTACTGCCTTCCCACGGCTTCAGGAGAGCAGGCCAAGCACGAGGCTTGGCCAGGAATGCAGTCACTCCGGCCCGGCTCGTCCGAGCCGGCTGCCTCCAGCCCTTCATCTCCAGCAGCAGCAGGAGCTGGGAAGATCTCAGCCCATCATAAGGAGAGCTGTTGGGGTCCCTGAGCTGCACATGGCAGGGCAGGAGGGGTCCCTGGGCAGGCAGCAGAGGAACATGTGGCCCAGGATGTCTCAGGTTTATCAGGGCTGAGCAGGAGGCGCAGGGCTGGACAGAGAGGAAGCTGTGAGCTCCAGGCTCAGGGATCAGGAATCGCCAGCAGCTCAGCGTCAGCAGGGGCTTGATGCTGTCACGCCTTGAGCCCATCTTCCCAGCAAGATCCCCTGTTTCCTGATAAGTGAATGCAGTTCCAGTAACCCGGCTGCTCTGGGAAAGCAGAGATAAGCCCGGCTGACGCTGTCACGCCTCGTCACGGCCTCTGCGCAGGCAGGGGGAGCTTTCCTGCATGCCTGGTCTGCCAGCACGCTGCCTCCCACACCTGCCCTCAGCCTGCGGCCGCAGGACTACAGGGGTTTGGTGCCCAGGTCATGGCTAGCATCCAGGTGCCTCTCTTCCATGGAACATGGTGCCTAGTCTCCCAGCTTGCACCCAACAGCCCCGGGATGGTCACAGCTTGTGGGGTATCTCCTCACCTTGCCACAAACCTATGACCAAGCTCACACACGGTTTTTCAAAGCAGGGTGTGCAGCAGACCTGCGTGCTTACTCCCAGGGAGCTGGGCTGTGTTCCTCTCCATGGCCACAGGGCTCCCTACCAGAGGGGACCCAGTCCTTGATAAGCTGTGCACCTCAGTACCCGCCTCTGCCACCAAAGCTCTTCTCCATCTCCCATCACTCAGCTCCCCCAGCTGCCTTCCACACCCATGACCATGAGGAGGTACTCACAGACACAAAGGCAGAGTGTTGGGACACAGGAACTTTGCTAACTCACCCTGGGGCATGTCACTGCTGCCACCTCACTTAGAGTCCTCTTCAGGGATATGACAGTCATCCCTGTGACTCCCACCACCTACACAGAGTGGCAGAAGGCAGCTCACTTCCCACCATGCCTGCCAGCTGGCACGGGATCTTTGGAGGTGGTGTACTGTGTCCTGGCCCTGCAGGAGTGGGAAGGATGGAGCTCACGGGCAGATGCTGTCCATGGAAAAAGGTGAGGGCTGCTGCCTGCTGTCAGTCCACTCACCCAGAGAACAGCAAGTGATGTGCTGCAGGAGAGGGACAGGAGCAGAGCACAAACCCAAGAAGAAGATATTTTAAATTCTGGCACAGGAAATCCCTCTGCTGATAGGTGGTGATGAGCATGGAGCTATGACAGGGCATGGCAGTGGCAGCAAACTGAGAGCAGGCTGGCAGGGATGGAGGGCACAGGAACTGGGGCAGAAGGCACCTGTCCCAAAAACACCACTCCTATAACATTTGTGTCTGGGGAGATTTAGGTTGGATGTTAGAAAAAGTTTCTTCACCAGGAGGCAGGTTGGGCATTAGAACTGGCTCCCCAGGGCAGTGGTCATGGCCCCAAGCCTGAACCAGAGTTTAAGGAGTGTGTGCACCACACACTCAGGCACATGGTGGGATTGCTGGGCTGTCCTGTGCAGGGCCAGGAGTTGGACTTTATGATCCTTGTGGGTCCCTTCGAACTCAGCATATGTTTTGATCTCTCATTGCCAGGGCCCTCGCTCCAGAGACGGTCCTTCCCTTGGACACACATCCCAGCCACTTGCTCACAGCACCTGAGGCTGCAGAATGCTCAGCTGAAGGAAGGCAGCTGCATCCTTGTGATGTATTCCCCAGAAAATCTGCTTTCCTCAGGGATTCAGCAGGACCTGCCCCACTGGGAGTCCCACACATCTCCACAGGCTCCTCCTGACCCACAGCAGGGATGTCCCCACTGTGCCCAGGAAGGCTGCAGTGGTGGACAGGGCCACACATCCACCCAGCCTCTCTGTGGGGCAGGCACCAGGAGAGGCCCCCCCCTGGCAGGGCAGGGAGCCAAGGAGGGCTGGCAGCCGGTTCTCCATGCTGCTTTTTCCATGGCATGTGCTGCCGAGCTTGGGGAAAGGCAGTTCCAAGAAGCCCTTGCTTCCAAGAAAAGGAAGTGTTTGCTGGAGGAGAGATAAATGGCGCACAGTGAACGCAGAGCTATCGGCACAGCCAGAGCCCAGCACGGGCAGGGAGGGGACGTGAGCCCCTCTGCTTCCTTTGGGAAGGGACCAGCAGCTGCTGGAGCCACAGCTGGGGGCCGTAGGGGACCCGAGGAGAGTGCCTTGCCCTTCCCCAGGGAAACCACCCTAGGAGCTGTGATAGCTAAGCCTCTGCACAACTTTGATCCCAGATGTGTCCCCTGGGAACCAGATCCCAGACCAGAGGGAGTGGGAAAACAGGCAGGAGCGTCCTCCCTGCCCATGCTGGGGGAGGGCTGAAGGTTAGGGAAAGGCAGCTTGCTCTGTTCCCACACCGTCCCAGGCCTCGGCCGCTCCGCACCTGAAGCCCAGCACTCCCAGGACTGATCCTGACCTCTCTGGCCTGGTGTTTGGATCTCAGGCTTGCCCAGACATGTCCAGATATTTCTGGCCTCCCCCAGTCACCTTTATCTGAGAGGAAATATTTGGAATTCCTGAGTTGATCACAAGGACTGTGGTAGCAACAGCACGTCAGTGTCTCAGCCCGTGGGCCTCTTCCACCCGCGAGGACAGGACGGGCTGTTCCATCAGAACACTCGTCACATCCCCTTCCCCACCCCGGGTGACTGACACGTCCGAGAGGAGGATGCTCCGGAGCAGGCAATGAGGAAGCAGAGATCTTATTCCTATGCAAGAGGCAATCCCCTATGCAAGAGGCAATGCCCCTCCTCCCCAGAGCTGGGGAAGGAATCCACATTTTCTTGTTGGAGCCTAAAACACCATTTGCTGGAGGAGTTGGGGCAGTGGGTGCTTCCCTCCTGCTCCACATGCTGCTTGCAGGAGGCAGAGAACCTGGAGAGTTATGCTCCACCACCCCCCAGAGCTGGGGCAGGGAGATTCTGCAGTGCCAAAAGTTCTCTGGACACTCACAGAGCCCCAAACTGCAACCCAGCACTGTGGGGGATGCAGCAACCATTTAAACACTGCCCAGTGCCCACACAACCCTGTGGCAAAAAGGCAAGAGGAGCAGGTCTGACCTGAAGTGCTCTGTCTCAGATGGGAGAGCAGACTAAAGAAGCATGACTTCTGGCTGAGACACTACTCACATCCTAGCCTGGGAAGGGGAACACCTAAAATTTGAGGCTCTCATTTGTTTGGTTGGTTTCATTCACCAACACTGCCCGCACGGGAGGGAAAACAGTTGCTGGATCCTATTCAGGGTGAGCAGAGCAGAGAAGGTTCCTCTTTCAAGATAAGCCCCAGTACTTGGGGAAAGAGGATTCGGTGACACTGAGCTATGAGGGCAGGTGAAGGAAGCAGATGTGGGCAATAAACTCCCATCTGGCCTCTGGTGAGGCAGGAGAGTGGAGAGGGGAGGGCTCTGGCAGTTTGGGGCTCAAAGCTTACCCTGTACAACAGGGTGAGGGGTATGGTGGTCACTGAGATATCAGGACAAAGCTCTCAAAACCAGCAGAGAAGAGGCAGGCTCTACTGGGAGTATTCAGGTGAACTCGGCAATGGAGACTTGGACTCCAGCAGGAGCTTCGGAGCTTCCCCAGGGCTCCGATACCCAGCCAGCCCAGGGAGACAGATACCCCCAGCACCCACCTCAGCATGCACAACAGCCTTTCCAACCCAAGGATCCTGATGTGTTTTAGCAAAAATGATCTGGTTCCCCAGAACCTCCTGTGGGATAAGTCAGCATTGTTCCCAGATGGATCAACAGAGCTATGGGGAGGTTAAGTGCCTTTCCCAGAGCTGTATGCGAGCCAGCAGCATGAGCCACAGCATCTGACTCCCAACCCAGGCATTCTCATCACGAGGCAATGTTTCCCTTGAAAACAAGGCTGTTTCTGTTTTACCTTCACCGTACGTACAGCTGTGTTCCTGCTCAGAGGTCTAACAGCAACCGCCGGCCGGGAGCAGAGTCATCTGGATGACCAGACATTTGTTAATGAGATGCTGGGAACAGTTTTGTGCTGAGCAGCAAGACAAGGAGGGAAAAAGAAAGGCAGCAGCTCAGCACAGACCACAACAAAGCCCTGCATCGACAGCAACCTGCTCCCAGAGCCCCTTTGGGCTGCCAGCTCACCACATGGGGCTGGCATATGCGAACCTGGAGGTGAAGCACAGGGGGAAAAGGCAGCTGAGAGCTTTAAGAATAAAAGAAAACATAAGTATTCCCAAAGGCTGCCACTGGGATCCTGTAAACACAGTTCTGTGGGTCCCTTTGTGATATGAATGGAAGAGACATCCTAGAGGTTCTCCCTCTACCCTGCTCCCCCTGATGCTGTATCCACGTGTGGCCCCCACCACTTGCAGCCCTTTAAGGAGGGCAGCAGGGACAGAGTGTGACTGCAGAGGTCACAGGACTGCCTGCAGTGCTGGGCAGTGGAGGTCAAGGTGAGCACCTGACTCAGGAGCATGGCAAGGGAACCTGCCATCCAAGGCAGGTCTGACCTTCCCCATAGAAACACAAATCCTAGAATGGTTAGAGGGGACCTTAAAGATCATCTAGGTGCAATCCCCCTTCCATGGGCAGAGAAGATCTGCAGCTTCACCCCACTGGTCCCCACCAGCAACCCCAGGCAGGCTCAGAATGGGGAGGGGAAGGGGCTCTGGGACACAGAGAGAGGAAGGGGCTCTGGGGACAGCAGCAGCAGGTGCAAATACTCCAGAGACTGAGCTCTAACTGTTATGCAAATGGTGACCTCCAGGGAAGCAGCTGCTGATCTCCATGACAATGGCAGGGAATGCCACCCACCCACCACCTCTCCTGCCTTTCCTGCCCTTGGAGCTGGTGCTGGGGTGTTGTGGACCCAGTGGTGCCCTCCCTCCCCAAATCCCAGGGCACCCATTGAAACCTGTGACTGGGAAGGAGGTAGCCATAAATTCAAAAGATTCAATTAAATAAGAACATCCCCTCTTCTTTCTCTTCTCACTCGAGCTTTGCTGTGGGGCTGTAGCGTGGGGGGACCTGCAGGGAGGCTGCTGAGCCCAACAGACCTGCGGGGCTTCAGCCTAGCCCAGGCCAGAGCCAGCTCTTTTCTAACCAGAAACAAACCCTCACTAGCACATTCCAGCCCTAATCCTTGCCGCGGCAGCCTTCTGTCAAACTGGTTTCATCACCGGCTCCAGGGAACCTGCAATAACCCCACACCATTCAGCACAATTTCAGCGTTTTCCAAATACATGAAAGAGGCTACGGTGACAGCTGTAACCCCCGTCCCTGCCCCGGGAGACTGCTGTGCACAGCACGAGATGGAGAGCAGGGAATTGTGCTCTCCGTTCCAGAAATCTGCTGAAACATTCATGTGTATTAAAGCCGGAGACGATGTGAATGACTAATCCACTTGCATCCATCTTTCATCAGTGTTCCTCCCAGAGCTAACCAGGCTGAGGGCTCCCGAAGGTGCCACAGCCCTGGCCAGCACTGGGCCCTGGCCGGCACCGGGCCCTCTCAGCAGGGCAGGCGAGGATGGCAGGAGACACGGCTCTGGTACAAAGGCACAGCGAAGAACACATTGGCTGAGCCGGATCCACTCAAGAGATTAGCACCTGCTGGGAATGGGATTGTTTTCCAAAGGGCATTAAGTGGAATAGTCCGAGGAAAGACGGTCTCTCTGATGCTTCTCCCCACCGGACAGATGGTGTCTGAGCCCCGCAGCAGAGCAGCCTTTGTGCGAGGGGCGCGCTCGGGGGGCAGGGAAGGCTCCTGCTTTCATGTCCCGGTTATCTGCTGCCCGCGGGGCCAGGAGCAGAGGGCCACGGCCAGCCCGCTGTGCCGGACAGCACCTCAGCAGGGCCACCGGCACCCAGGGAACAGAGCTCAATTTTCACCTTGTCATTGCTCTTCCTGGACGTCAGAGCTCCTGTGCAATCGTGCCCTTGTGTAACCGTGGGGAAACCTGTGCCGGGGAGACATGCCATGCTCACGTGTGCCCGGCTACTGAGCCACGTTCCCTCCTGCCAGGGGATGAGTGGGCGATGCTGACAGCTTTTTCTGGTCCTCACCCGCACCGTGAGCCTCACCAAACTCACCCCACAGGGAATGTTGGTGTTACCAGGACTCAAGGGAGCCAGGCTGGGTGCAGGGATGGTCCCCAGAGGAGACGGATCCTGGGGAAGAGCTGCCTGGTTCTCCTGCCTCAGCCAGTTGTCCACCAGCATCCTGGAGGAGCGACAGCCAAGCTTTACCACTTCCCACTTCAGCCCCGGCACCTCACGAGGCTGCTGTAATTCTTACATGCCACTTGAATGAAAAAGGGGAAAGGGTGGAGGTGCAGGAAGAGGAGGAAGATGTGCTCATTCTGTTTTCACTTCCTGTTAGTTCCATGAAATCTCAAATTATTCAAGCCACAAAGTCCCTTTTAGCAAAATCCTTGCTGACTTGAGGGCAGGAAGCACAGTAGGCAGCTGATGCAGCAAACGCGAGAGAGAGCAGTGCAGCATGAGAAGGAGACTTTGTGCTCTGCCCTGGGCTCCTCCATGCATGTTGTTGCATGAAATAATCACTGGCTGGTGCACTGGAAGCTTCTAAATGAGGTCAGTTGCTCTATTAAAAGACATTAGCTCTCCAGCAAGTTTAATACACTGGTGAGCCATACAAGTATAGGATGGAGGCACTTGCAACACTCCATGATGGCTGATTTACAGGTAGCAACACCTCATTTTCTCCATATGTAAGTCATATGTCACCCAGGCACTACCCAGGGCCACACACACACCCAGCGCCCACAGCCCAGCCCAAACCCCGAGCCAGCTCACCACGAGTCACACACAGAGAGTAATGCCACGTACTGCCACCAGACGTGCTCCCTGCACAACGCTGGTAGTGTCCCCAGTTTTCCACAGCCTCAACAGTGGCACAAACCAGAGAGATGGGCAAATGGGACTGGTACTGTTCAGAGAAGCAATGCAGACAGCTGTCCTGCTCCACCTGATCATGGCACTAGCTGCATTCAAACCAAACCAGCTCCGCGCCAGCCTAGACCTCTTCTCTGAGCTTCACAAAGAGCCCTTCATCCTCCAGCAGAGAAGAAAACCCTTCCGTGCTCCTTCAGGAAGGAGCCAGTTCCAGCAGCTCCCTTTCGAATCCTATCCCAAGAGCCAGGTCACTGCACAGCTCTGCCCATAGGCCCCTTGCACAGTCCCGGCGTGAACAGCTCCGGCTCCAAGCCCTGCCTGCTGCCAGCTTGTCATGTTTTGGAGTATTTGATTTCACTCTTAAGAGCACCTGTCTGGCAGTGGTACAGGCAGGGAGAACCTGCCTGCTCTTTGTTCTTGGCCAGGCAGAGCACAGAGCAGGACACCTGCCTCGGTTTCCCTCTGAGCTCAGGTGCTGGGCTGTGAGCTGGGGAACTCTGGGTCCATCCTAGATCAGGAACAGCGGCTGAAAGGCTGAGCCCAGCCCTGCTCCCACCAGAGGCTCCTCATCTCCAGGGCTCATCTCCCCAAGCAGGATACTGATGCCAGGAGCTAGCTACTAATTGGATCTACTTAAATCAGCAGCTACGTCTGCAGACACAGCTGAAACACAAGCTTGAGCAGGAAGGAGGATAATGCAATAAATTCAAACAGCTCTCCCCAAGGGAATCGCACAACCCCCTGAAACTTCCCTCTTTGCAGATACAGCCCATTACCCTTCCCTGCGCCTGCTGTGCCAGTGCAGAGGCAAGCAGCAGTCGAAAAAGTAACCAGCCCAAAGCCCCCTGAAACACCAAGCTCCCCCAGCTTCCTGCTCCCAGCAGCAGAGGAAAGGCAGACCAGTTACAGCACAACATTCAAACAGTCCCTGTGGCTACGGGAGCCTCTCTGGTTAATGCTCCGAATCCCGCTCCTCCCTCCCTCCCTCGCTACCCCGGAGGCAGGCAGCAGCGCTGAGTGCACTGGGTTTCCCATTAAAGAGATCCTGAGAGACAGCACTGGGCTGGTACACGTGAGCACGTGTCCGAGAGAAGACACGGGCGGCTGGAGAGATGCTGGCTGCACGGAGCTGCAGCGGGCGTTCCCGCCTGCAGGCAGTCCTTCCCAGCACTGCTCAGCCCTCCGATTCTTTTTTTGCTAACTAAATTAAACATGAGGATAAAATAAGCAAAATACCTAAAAATAAAAAATAAACCGAGCATTTCTACAGCACAACTA
This sequence comes from Promerops cafer, assembly GCA_013398275.1. Classification (NCBI taxonomy): domain Eukaryota; kingdom Metazoa; phylum Chordata; class Aves; order Passeriformes; family Nectariniidae; genus Promerops; species Promerops cafer. Next base: position 13,251 of record VZSE01012890.1, read on the forward strand.
GGTCACAGCTCCCCAGCATGCGAGTTGTGGCAGCCACGGCTCAGCCCCATGAGCCTCCCGGGTTCAAAACTGACATCTCTCTTAAAAGGCTGCTCCCGAAACCCACACCTGCTCTCCGGTAAGCCCAGCTGGAGCCATCTGCTAACGGCTCTGCCTCCCAGCAGCCCTCAGCACCCTCGTTCCGCTGGGCTGTTCTGCTGTGGCAGAGGAACCCTTCTCCCCACCTGACCACGATGGGTGCCAGCCCGTGCCCTGAGCCTGCCCCACTGCCCCCCTCCATGGGTAGCTGTGGGTGAAGCTCTCCCACGCCTCTGGAATGCATGTTCCCTAACTTGAGCTCTTGGCATCTCAAGGATGATTAGGAGCAGGACTTCAGAGAGATCTTGCACCAAGAACCCCTCCGCACATCCTTCCAGGTGAGGAGCAGGGAGGAGGAAGTTTCCCTGGCCAAGGTCAGGGCAGTAAAGCAAGGAATGCCCTGGCACTGATGGACTCCGCTTCCCTTTCATGCCTCCACTCTGCGCGTTAATCTTTAGCGGCTCAGAACAATAGTGTTTAAGGGCAACATCCCTCCCTTGCGGGAGGGTGGAGCAGGAGAGCGAAGGGTGGAGGAGAGTGGCTGCTCTCCTGCCACCACAAGACAGAACCACCCGCAGTGAATACCTTCGCTCTGAATCAGCAGGTAGGTCAACATCCCGGCTAGTCTGGGGTCCCCAGAGGGGACAGAGCAGCTGCCCCCAGCCCCCTTCTGCTCCCATGGCAGAAGCCACCATTAATCCCTTGCCTCTTGGTTCAGCAGGTCTGCAGCACTTCTACAACTGATATCCATCCCTTCCCTTCCCCCAGCTCCTCCTGGGAATACTCAGGCTTTACAGCTAGTGGGGAAAGAGCTGCTAGAGAAATACTCCTTGTAATGTCAAGATGGGACTGTGCTTACAGCCGTCAGCTGCTTGGTAAAAACCAAAGGAAACAAAACCTTCTCAGCTTCAGCAAAGGTCTCAGAGCACCACACCACCATTCAGCTGTACCCAGCGTGTGCCGCAGGCATGTTGCTGCTCCTGGGGGAAAACCATGTATACAAACCATACCAGAGCTCCACGGAAATCAGGCACAGCAGCCCAGACACACACAGAAAGCTGCAGCTTCCACTGGGGAAAAGAGAGCCCCCACCCACCCCTTCTGCTGCGCTGGGACACCCCACTGCTGCTGAAGCAGGGAGAGACCCCGGGCAGCGCTCCAGGGACCAGGCTCCAGCGTCAGAGAGGAGCAGGATGAGCAGGCGGAATGACATTACTGAGAGCAGCTGTGAACACAGAGCAGCAAGAAACAGTTTGTTAATTATTTCACAGGTCTTTTTTTAAATGACACTCAGCTCTTCGGATTAAAGAGCCTCAGAGTGCTTTACGAATCAGAGTTGCCAGTGGCTCCCCTGGGAGCGAAGGAAACGCTATCCCTTTCGCTCAAAGACCCCGGGGTTAAGTGGGCTGCTCTGAGCCACAGCCAGCCACGGGCAGGAGTTTGGCTTCCCAGGCGCCTGCTGTAATCACAGATCTAAAGAACGTAATCAAACTGCACCACACACAGAGAGGCAGCAAGGAAAACAGGCAGGGCCCCTATGAAGGAGAACGAGTAAAAGGGGTAAAGAGCAAAGCTCTGAAATCAGCCTCTGCATTGCTCTTGGTCTAGCAGCAGGAATGCTGCTGTGGGCCGGGCAGGAAGCTGCAGTGGAAGTCATTCCAATGGCATTTCCGGGAGAGCAATGCAGAAAAGCCTCCCAGGTCGAAGGCTGGGTGAGGAGCTGCCAGGGATCTTCATGCTAAGCCCAGATCTCCAGCCATCAGCTACATGGGCTGGTTGCTTCAGGCAGGACAGCCTGAGCCAGGACACTGCTGGCAGCTCCCACAACCAGGGAGGAATACCTAGGACTGTGAATGGACATGGGGAACCCCACTGGCAGGAGGACAGGTTTTTTTTTCACCCCATGCAGGTGATGATAATGGAGCCATCGTCTCAGCTGCAAGGGATCAAGGCTGTAAAATAATTACCTAGGACAAAGTGCAAAGCAACAGTACAGCTGAGCACCACAGACCAGGTTGCTGACCATGAACGCTTCCAGGGATGGGGCAGCCATAGCTTCTCTGGGCAACCTATGCCAGTATCTCATAAACCTCACAGGGCAGAGAACCTTCCTAATATCCAATCTAACTCTGCCCCCTGTCAGTGGGGAGGAATTCCCCCTTGTCCTGTCACTCCATGCCGTTATCCAGAGTCCCCCTCCAGCCCTGCTGGAGCCTCTTTAGGCACTGGCAGAGAGCCCTCTCTTCTCCAGGCTGAATAACCCCGATTCTCTCAGCCTGAAATGAAGGCATAGGATTCATCTTCAAGATGGCAAAGCACGGCCTTGGCTATGCTCAGTCACTTCCACTGAGTCAGTTCTGCTACACGTTGACCACCACGTGGAACAGATGGCAGTGATCTCAAACAGGATTAGAAGTGCTGGGGCATCCCCAAAACCCAGCCTGTAATACTCAGAAGGGCAGAACTCTGGCAAACCACACTCCCAGGAAATGTGGTAGTGGCAGGGACAGCTTGTGCAGGATACCTGGGACACAAGGCACAAGGCCAAAAAGCATTTCCAAAGAGCTGAGAATCAAAGTCTAACTCTCAACCTGAAACCATTGCGGAGCCTGGAGCCAGAGCACAGGACGAAATCCCAGCTGTGCACTGTCATATGACACAGGCTGAGTCATTTCCTATCATTCAGAAAAAAAAATTTAAAAGATAAAAATGAGCTTGCTGTATTGACATCTTCAAAGGGTTTTCCCCAAAGAGAATCAATCACAAGCTTCTAGTCCACTGCAGGGTGACACAACACATGTCCCAGCACACTAAGTCCTGCGTGGCCAGGATCAACTGAGAACCCAGGAAGCACTGAGCCATCGCAGGAAGTACTTCATTCTCCATCAGCCTACTGCAGTTTGCTGGGATTCACATATCACAGACTAGGGCTAAAGATGCTATTTGCTTCCAGTTCTAGCCTGACGCAGCCCCTTCATGTTGGTCCCCACCATATGCCCCACAAACCTCTTGACTCTATATCCACAGATCTAACTCCAAGCTCATCCAGAAAACCCTCCTTAAATCCCACTCTAAATGTGGATTTAGCCTTGAAGGAAAAGCTGTCATGCACTGGAGGGTCACAGCCAGGCAGGAACTACTGCTCACTTTCCTTTCTCAAACAGATTAAGCACAGTCAGTACATCTCTGCCTGCCAGGCTCTCTCCCGTTCACCCTGTACTTCCCCCTCCTTCCTTCCTTCCCACTCACCAGATTTCTCCCTCCACAACTCCCAGTCCCCACTAGCAGCACCATTTCAACTTCACAGCTAGTGGGACCTAGTCCTGGTCAAAGCAACTGCCTCAGGAAAGCCTCCTTTTTGGATGTGATGGCTTGCCAAGGCAGCAGCTCTCTTCTGGTTGGTTATTAAATGTTCCCCTTGGGTTGTTCTTGTTTGTTTTCCCAGTGCCAGATTGCAGAGCGGAGGGCAAACCAAGGCAGAGCCAGTAAATGTGACAAAACACTCTTAAGCTAACATTATGGAGCAAGATTTACTATTTCCCCTTGCCTCAAAACTTGATTTCTCAAGAGAATTGCTACAGCCCAGCACATAGCAGCCTTCAAAGACACCCGCACCCTGTGGCCCTCCTATGCTGCCTTTGTTCCACTGGTGGGGAATGAAACAGAGCTTCCTACACAACTGGGCTGTGCAGCACTTGTTGTGGAGCCATGCTCCTTCCACCTTTCAGAGGGGCTTTCCAGGAAGAGAAGTGCAGTGCTCCAAAACACAAACCACCTGGGCCCTGCCAAGCAGGCCTGCCAGAACTTGCGTCTCTCTCACCAGGACCTGCCTGCTGCACCTCTCGGGAGTGCTTTGTTTGAATGGGACAGGCTCTAACAGCTCCAATGCACCAAAGAGACTCCCTGTGCAAACAGGGCGGCAGGAGACGGATGGCTCCATCACAGCCAGGGCAGGGTGGCACTCCTCTAACAGGGAGAGCTGGCAGAAGGCCAGCAGCTTTCTCCCTGCAGCTGGAATCGCACGAGAGCGAAGGAAAGCAAAGCATCCCCATGCACACCCCACACTGAGACACTCAGGAGCTCTTATGGACTCTGTCCCTTGGTGTGGAGTGGCATGGCTTCCTCCAGGAAGGGACATGATGAAAACTGAGAGTGGAAGAAAGCTACAGCCAAGATGTCAAATGAGCACTCAGGGTTTGCAACAGGCTGGCAGCAGCAACACTGCCCAGTGCTGGTTTTCTGGTGGTTGGTGGTGTGGATTCCCCACACTCCGGCCTTCACCAGCCTGCCTGGCTTCTATTCAGCTCCCAGCATAGCCCAGGCAGCGGCACAGCTTGGGCAGGGAAGTTAAAAGCCTGGTTCAAGGTTAGAACAAGAGAGCACGGCAGTCCCCTGAGTGGGAAACGGCGTTTTTCAAAGCAAGAGCTAGTGGGCGGGTCAGATAGAGAGGAGTCCTGACCCTTCCGCAATCTGTTGAACAAATATTTGTTCCAAACAATTAATTTAGAGACAGACACAAAAAAATTGAAGTCTCTGAATCGTGATGGTTGGGGGTGGGGAACAGAGGAAGGAGGTGTTTCATTCCCCACAAGCAGGGACCAGTGATTTTCCACCAGTGATTTAATCTAAATCCCCCAGAGAGTTCATTTACAAAAAATCAGATTGCATTATCGCCTAGGTCTCCAGGATACAGCCCAATCCGTCACTAACAGCAACAGCCACACTAGCTTGGAAACCTCAGTTTGATCACTTAATTCCAAAACTAATCTGTGGCTCTAAAAGCCAAAAGCAGAGGGAGGGGGAAGGAACTCTGCATTTGGCCAGGGTTATCTGCAGGATGAGAGAGCTAATGGGCCACATACAGCCAGATGAAATGGCCAGCAGATCCTGGGTTATTAAACAAAACCAAGCTCCTCTCCTTGCCTGAGCCGCCCCACCCAGGCAGTGCCCCAGGGCAGTCACATTCCTGGAATTCCTTCACCCTTCCTGAACCAGCTCCCTCTCCCTGGGTGCACCAGCTCCCCTTCTTCTCCGGGGTCCCCAGCAGTGCTGGCCAGGCACGGGGAGCTGGGGAGAGCCTCTTCTCTGTGACGAGGGTGCAGGGCACAACGTTGGGCTCAAAGGCTCCTGTCCCCTTCCCAAAATGCTGGGCTCTGCCGATGGACTATGAGCTGAAGGGGGCTGAGAGGCCTCAGCTCCCAGCAAGGAGGCAATTCCCCACTGTTTAGATGCCAATGCCTGACAGCATGAACTCTTTCCAGTGGGAACCAGTAAAGGTTACACCAGCAGGGAATCACTAAGATGCAAAAGCCAAATGAAAACTCAGACATCTGTAGGTCATATACCTCCTGCCGGCAGTCCCAGGCTGCACTGCACAGCCGGACCTGGCATTTCAAGAATGCTTCCTGAAGAAATGCTTATTCATGTTAATACCTCACCACTGAGAGCTCCCAGGGTTTGCTGCTGGGGCAGCTGGGAGCACTGCTCCCTGCCAAGGGAGAAGCAGCTGCGGGCTTAGCAGCTCCCCAGCACAGAGGTTGCCTCCATCTCAGCCCTGGCTCCCAGCACACCAGCTCAGACAGTCCCAGAAGCCCTTCCACCCACTGGGATCTACTGTGGGATTCACTTCACCATGAGCAAGGTAAGTGCCATTTTCAGAATGAAGAAGTAGCTGTTACCTCAGCAAACCACCAGCCAGCCCACCACAACACTGCCTTGGAGAGGAGGAAGCTCTACTCCCTGCTGTTAATGACACCGGGAACATACCCCAGAGCCAGGGCTCTGCTTGAAGAACAAGCTTGGATGACATTAGATTTCCAAAGACTCTTGGAAAAACAGGTCTTTTACATAACATCCAGGGAGAAGGAAAAAAAGCAGGGATGGAGAAAGACATATGTGACCACAAACTGTGTCAACACGGTGGGCTGACCCTCTTGGGACAGAGTGTTAAGAGCACAGAGGGCAAGACCACACACCCTTTTATCCTCCCTGCAAGGGGCAGGACAAGCTCTAGCACAAACATCACAGGTAGCTACGCTCCGGTTTGACCGGCCCCACTGCCAGCCTGGAGCGAGGGAGGGCATGGGCAGCCACCCCCACCACAGAGAGGTGCTCTTACCCATCCGCCATTCTCCTGGATCCAGGGATCTAAGTGGTCGGTCAAGTACGTGGTCATCCAAGACACGATGCGTTTCACCAATACCCGCATCTCCTTAACAACGCTCTCCACGCACAAGGCTCCTCCGAAGGAGAAGAAAGCCACGATGCGTCCCCAGTTCACTCCATCTCGGAACAGTTCGTTCACTACCTGCTCAAAGCTCTGATACGCTGTGCTGGGAGTGATGTGGAGCTGGGAAGTGAGGTCGCTGAACGCCCGCCGGTACCTCAGCTCAAACTCATCCCCCGCCTCTCTCAGCGCCTGCCTCACATCGGCTGCTCGACGGATCTCGTGGACTTCGAGGCTGCTCTGGTGCACGGTGGCTCCATTCACTATGTGGCTGGTGGCCGCGTGCCAGGAGGGGCTCCCGTTGAGGACGCTGTCCATCTCGTCCTCCTCCCCTGCAAAGTCAGTCCTGTTCTCATCCTCCTCCTCCAGCTGGCTCCAGCTGTATCCTTTCTGTGAGAGCTTGTAGGAAACAAAGTCAATCACTAACTCCCGGTTACTGCTGTACATTTTCACACCTGGGACACCCTCAATGAGTCCATGGTCCGGAGCACAAGCAGATCAGCACTTAGCAGGTCCCGACTCTACTCCTCTTCCTTGCGATGGAGAGAAACATCTGACCTTAGCACAGAGAAGGAGAGAGGCACCGAAACGGTTAATGCCACAGCTCTTAGATACACCCGCGCCATTACCGCTGATAGCTTATCGTTATACTGAGATCACCCCGCAGCTCTACGCCGAGGCTCAGCGCCACCAGATTGAAGCGGCACGGAAAACCTACCACAACACCCCCTTCCCCGGAAACCAGCCTCGAGCCCCGGGGACCCCCAGGCTCGCTCCGAGCAGACCCCAGATCTCACCGGGTGCGGGCTGCGCCTGCCAGGCCGGCTGCGGGCCGGGGCGGCGGCGGTTCTGCTGGAGCTTCGGGTCGGCCCGGATCGCGACAGCACCGCCCCCGCCTCGCCCCGCCCGTTAAAGGCCCGGCGCCCCCGCCCCCTCCGCCGGCGTTACCCAACGGCTGCAGCGACGGCAGCGGGTGGGCAGCGCTACCCAAGGATCACGGCAGCCCCAGGGGGGCCCGGTTTGACGGTAACCGCAGCCCCCGCTGCCCCGAAGCCCCTCGCTCCCCGCAGGCGAAGACGATAAACCGCTGAAAACCGGCGAGCGCTCATTACCGGGGGTGCCGCCGTACGGCCCTGCGTCCTTACGGGAGCGATTCCAGTCACGGTTAGCGGCGCGCTGCCGCTGGGGCCGGAGCGGTGACACACCGGGCAGCGGCAGGCGTGTCACTGCAGGGGGTAGCCGGTCCTCCAGGCCACCAGACTGCCCCCCCAGCACCGGACCACTTCCCCCAGACCGCTGAACCGCCCCCCCAGTCACCGGATCGCCCCCCCAGGTCCCCGGACGGCCCCACCGGTCGCCGTACCTGGGGGGCGGGGCCGCGCACGAGGGCCGACACGGCGCCGCGCGGGCGACACGCCAGCCAATCAGCGGCCAGGAGAGCGCCGAGGGGCGGGGGCCCGGCTGCGCCCCCTCCCTTTGGCTGAGCCGCGCGTCACTCAAGGTTT
>VZSE01012890.1:21274-67596 GCA_013398275.1 Promerops cafer
AGCTCGGGCCTCCGCTCTCGCCGCGCCCTGCGGGCTCGGCCCTGCCGCTGACACGGCCGCCGTCCCCTCACAGCAGTCCGGGACTAGCGTGGGGTGTTTTGTGTCTCTGAAAACGGCCCAGAAAACCAGTGCTCAGGGAGCCCGTGGCGGGGCTGTGAGGGGAGGTTTATGCAGGCAGTGCCGGAGCCGTGAAAGTGACTGTGGCAGCTGGGACCTGCCCCTGCCGTTATCAGCTGGCTAACCATCCCTCTCCAAGGCCGCGGGAAAAATTATGCAGCACTTGGGGTCGATAACGCCACTGTGCAAAGGGCACTTTCTCCTCACAGCATCGAGAAACCTGGCCGGGCTTACCAGGCGGTGGGAGCCGCCTTCCCCGGGCCCAGCAGTTAGAAGGGCTGATCCGCTGAGGTGCAGCGGGTGGAAGCCAGGCAGCGGACACTGATACACCCACAATATTATAGCCGGCTCCGGTAGGCTCCTGCCCGGCACCGCGGCCGCACCAGCTGACACTGGCCCCGGGGACCCGCCCACCAGCCGCTAATAGGCCTTCCAGAACGACACTCAAAGCACCGCCTTTTCTGACTGGTCTAATTTGTCCCGCAGTGCGTTATGCGAGTTGTGGTTCGGTTCTCGCCTGGTCATTGTCGCGCTGTGAGAGCACGTACTACATTTCCCGTCAGACTTTGCAGGGAAAGCGCTGTTGCGTTGCTCGGGGTCTGCTTATCCGGGTCCTCGAGCGGTCCAGCCAATCAGCGTGCGTCAAGGGCGTGCGCCAGGCGCTGATTGGTGGGTTCGGACAGCCGAGCCCTGTTTGAAATCCGTTAACGGCGGCGGCAGAGGCGCCCTGCGGAGTGGCGGCGGCGCTGCCGAGGTGAGTGCGGCGGTACTGGCCGGGCACCCCCGGCCTCGCCCCTCTTTCCCCGACCCGCAGCCTTTCCCCATATCTGGTCGTTCTCTCCGGCCGTGGCGACACGGCTGTTCCCCGGGCCTACTCCGAGCCTAGGTATTAGTAACAGGGCCGAGGGCTTGGCTGGGAAACGGAGGCGGAAGGCGGCTGCGGCCGCTCAGCCCGCGGCCGGAGCCGCTGTCGCGGCGCCTGGCGGGCGAGCTCGTAACGGAGCCCTGGGGGCTGAATGTGAACCCCTCGTTCCCCGGGGAAGCCGAGCCCGGAGCCCCTGGCCGGCAGCGGGAGCAGCCGCCGTGGCGGGCGGTTCCCGCTCCCCTGGCGGGGTCGCGGTACTGGAGCGCCAGGCGTGTGCCTTACGGGGGGGAAGGCGGGGGGTGAAATAAAGTTCTAAGTGTTTAAACAATCACGAAGTTGGATGAAACAGTGTATTTCGCGACGGAAAGCTCTGTAACTTCTTCTCAGTCCAAATCCTGCTTCCCAGGAAAAGGAGGGGAGCAAACCAGGCAAAACTTGGCCCAAGTAACAGAAAAAAGCATTAGGGGAGCTATTTTTATGCGGGACTTTTTTTTTAAGCTAGAGGACCTTCAACTTAATGTAACAATTAGTTGAGGTTATGCTAGCTAAAAATAATTTTCTTTTCCTTGAACATCTATTCTTAGAATGTCCCATCTTCATGTCTTCTGAAACTTGTGGGATCTTTTTTAGGGAGCACGAGATGTCAGGGCTGTTTATTTTTGGGAATGGGGGCGGGTCTGGGCCGTTTGCAGAGCAAAAGCTGTGCCTTGCCTGCCAGTTGGGGTGGTCTGCAGAGCTTTCTGCAGGCTCAGCTCTCACCTGGAAAGAGTTAAAGGCTTTGTCTCCCAGTCTGAGCATTAAATGATGGAACAGCAGCGTTCTGGGGGATGGTGAATCTATTGTTGATTTTGTGCTGCAGAAAAGCCCAGTTGACCTTTGAGTAAGGAACACGAGAGAGGAGGGAGGAGCTGTAGATCCAGAGCGTGTTGTAAGTGTTCACTTAAGCCTGCTCAGGGAAAAGCAAGGATGAAGGATGACTTTCTGAGGCTGTCAGCATCATGCAGAGGGAGTTCAGGTGATGGCTTTGGGATGGGATGGTTCTTACCAGGCTGTGGTGACAGGCCTGTAGCTTCAGAGAGGCAATTACATCCCTTTCTAATGCTCTAACTTACATGTTAACCCCTGAAAAGCATCCAGGAACTTTGGATTATTATCCCAATAAAAATAACAGAAAACTCTGGGTTGCAGGACAATGAAGAAGCTGCCAGGCTGAGTTAAAGCTGCCTGGTTAGTGCAGAATCCTGTGTTTAAGTGGCAGCTGATGTTGAAGCCTAGCAGAAGGCTCTGGAATTGCTGGAGCACATTCCCATGCAGCTGCCTCATCCTTGGGGAAGTTTCTCTTGCTTATTCCTGGTTGCCTGTCTTGGGTTCTGAGGCTTGTAGATCAGCTGGCTTTGTGTTTATCTGCTGATGTAACTTAGAAGAGCCTTCTTGTGTTTCTGTTGTTGTTTATTGTGCTTTCTGATCCTGTTAGGATTTGCCATAAGTAACATCTGTAACTTGTGAAGTTCCAGTGGTGTGTTGTGATAAGGCATCATCTCAGGCCAGTTCACCAGGGCCTTATCTACATTGCAAGGTGGCAAGAAAGAGCAGATCTCTCTGCCTTCCTCAGGATCTAGACTGGTTTGGGTTGGAAGGGACCTTAAAACTCATCTTGTTCCAACCCCCATCACCATTCTGGGCAGAGACACCTTCCACTGGACCAGCCCTGTCCAACCTGGCCTTCAACACTTCCAGGGATGGGACAGCCACAGCTTCTCTGGGCAATCCTTGCCCGAGCCTTAGCACCCTCACAGGGAAGAATTTCTCCCTAATATCCAATCTAAATCTCTCCTCTTTTAGTTTGAAGCCATTCCTACTTGTTCCTTTCTGTGTCCCAATCACTATCCTTCTGTCCTTGCTGCTCTCCCACACTCCTCCATTCCCTCTCCCTCTGACCTTGATTTCTCATCTTGGAATGCTGCATCCTATCTCCAGTACCATGGCCTGAATGGCTGGGAGGCTTCTTTGTCTAGGCAGTTTGTGCTGCTGGCACAAAATTCACAACTGCTTTGAGACAAAGATGCTGAACACATCTGTGATGGAATTGTGTCAGTATTTTAAAGCTAATTTGGATTAGAGTGAGGTGTGAAGTTATTCCAAAATACCTATTGCACTTGCTGTTGGATCAGTGTTATTCTGGGATAGGAATGCTTGTTCCAATGTAGTGTAATCCTTTTTCAAAGCTAACTAATCTAAACCATGCCAAGGCACTCTTCTGGAATGTGCCAGAGTGTAGATACTCAAAAGAAACCTGATGTCCAGAGCAACCCACTGCCTATTCCTCCCTGTGGATATGGCTGTGCTGCTCTGGAGGCATGTTTAGGTCAGTGAGAGAGCAGACCTGGAAAGAAAATGAAGGTTTTAATTAAGTAGTTGCTTTATAGAAGGAATTTGGGGCGTTTTTGCAAGCGAGAAGATCAGATCCTCCTTTCCTGCCTCAGGAGCTCTGCAAACCAGGTGAAAGCTGATCCTGCAGATCGGGGGTGAGGGTTCCCCGGCTGGCTCGCTGCAGACACCCGTGTCGACACAGGAGGTGATGGATGTGGGGGAGAGCAGGGTCAGGCTTTAAATCCACACCGAGCTGTGTAGGATTACAGCGTGCCTGTAATCACGCCTGGGGAAATGCACGCAGTGCCTGCTAATTAGGGAACGTCCCTATTAATGAGGAAAAAATTTCCACGCCTCCCTTCCGCTGGATGAATGCTGCGGTGGAGAGAAAGAATTTTGGATTGAGATAAATGTGGTTGTGCTGTCAAAATCATGACCGGGTGTTTTTAAATGCCTGCAGGGAGTGGGCAGCGGGTGTCGGGCTGTGCTTGGCAGGGCCTGTTGGGATTGCAGATGCCTTGTGGTGGGCAGAGGAGCAATAAATCACTGGAGCATTCCTGGCTGATCCCTGCCCTAGCCCGAGTTGGTGAGTGGAGGAGCAGGATGCTTCTCAGTGAACTGCTGCTTCACCGTCAGTCCTGTTCTGGGCAGGACTTGGAGGATATGTAGGGATTTGAGAAGCAGATGCCAGGAGTTCATCTGACTGAAATGGACTTTCTGGAGTTCAGTCACAATAACTTTTATCTCCCTGTTGTCTCTTTCAAGAAACAGAGTATGAAACTGAGGCAGTGATAGAATCCTTTTCTTTTCCTGACTCTTCTCTTCTGTCTGGGAGAGAGAAGGGGTCAGCGATGAGGTCGATGATGAGGGTGGTGACACTATGGAATATGGACTCTACTCAGTAAAAAGCTGCAAACTGTAGCAATGTAGCAGTGGGCACAAGTAGCAGTGAAACATGATGCCCAGAGCTCTGACTCTGACTGGAGAGGGTGAGGGGAGAATGCAGATGACGCATTTGATTTTTAAAAAAGTCTAAAGTGTTGACAGAAATTCTATCTTGATTAAGGGCAGTAGGAAAGCATTTGATTCCAGCCGTGTCTTGAGCTCAGTTACAGTTGGTTTTGGCTCCAATTCTTCTGTTTGCCTTCTTTGGGCCCTACCTTGACATCTTCCCAGCCATGTAGCTGGTGCTTCTCTAATGACATTCTTGCCTTTAACTATCACAGCTCTGCTCTGGGGAGCTGGAGGCTTCTCTGTGCACCCATCCTTGGGGGCCATTGGTTGTGACCAGCATGGTACCCTCTAAACACTGCTTTGCTTTACTCTTGACCATTTTCTTATTTATTGAGGAGCACCATCTGGGTTTTGAACCATGTGTGGTCTGCCCAGACAGATGGTTTAGGGCTGAGGCTCTGTGGATAAGGAATATGCTGCTTTGGAATTTCTTGGGTTCATAAAAGCAAAGTTCAGGTGATTTCCTTGGGGAGTGTTTTATAACATCCTCATGGGCTTTGCCTCACAGCTGTTCAAGGCATCACAAAAGCACCTTTGCAAGAAGGTTTTGTATAATTTCAGGGTTTATAACTTTGTCACTGGCTTTATTCCTGTTCTGTTGAGTTTAATATCACCTGTTGACACAGGGACTCCTCTTGCTGTCAGTGCTTCATTAATTAACTGCAGGGACTGTTTGACACGGGTCACAGTGCTCAGTTTGTTTATAGCCTGGCCAGCCTTGGGCTAGTGTTATGGAATGCAAGAGGGCCTGACACTGCCCTCCTTCTGACTGTTTGCCCAGTAACAATGTTCTACAGAACCCTCTTCTTGCTTTGAAAATCAATTTATTATGTAGAAGAGCACCTTTGTGTCATTAGTTCTTGTTTGTAGCCCTTCAGAGAGAGGCTGTGCATTGCAGTGCTCTGGAGTGAATCTCATCAGCTTTGTAAATCCTGTATGGGTAAGAACTCTTCTTTGTGTGTGGTGAGGAAAGGAAGAGCAAATCAATCGCTCTCAGGAAAAGCTTGATACTTTATTCCTTAAAAAATACAATTCTAGCACCTACAGGTAGGAAAAAAAAATCCCATGAAAACTTGATCTTTCTGATAGTTTTGAATCTGCAAATGTCAACAGTGGTGAAATATCCTTAGCTTTGCAGATCAGCAGTAGAATAAAACTCTGCATTGCTCATGAGGAGTTGTGCCCAAAGGTGTGAAGTGCAAGAAGGGGGGGATGTACCAAAGGCTGTCCCTAGAAACTCTGCAGAGGAAGAGAGGTGGGGGATGATTCCACTGATACCCAGTTGTTGTCTAAAGGGCTGTAGCAGTGCAGGCAGAAGACTCTTGGGGACAGTGTGACTGTGAAGATGTCTAAGCCAGAATCCCGTTATTCTTTTGATGTCCCAAACATCTGCATCAATTTTGCAACTCTGAATGAGGATGATGTGCACAATGCAGACTCTTGGTTTGGTAAGTTGCTTCCAACTCCTTGAGTTGTTTCCTCGTTGGATGACACCTTGGTGTGATCGTTTTTTTGGGCCTGGCTTCTGTGCCAATTAATCATGATGTTAACTGCATCATTCATCATGCATGGGGTTTCTTCTGTTCTGTTTTTTTGTATTTAAATTTTGTCACCTGTAACTTGACTTTGTTAACCTCATAATGATGTTCTGGGGTATTGTTAACAATTCCTAGCACCGTGTATAGTGAAAGTCTTTCTCTTCTTACAGACCAAAAAGCCAACCTGGAGAATGTCCCTCCTGCAGAAAATCTGGCAAAGGTCTCACACTGCAGCCCTGCTTTTTCAAAGCCTGATGTTATTCTGTCTTCTGTCCCATCACAAGAAGTAGCGATGAGTAAGCTGGCACGGTGTGGCAGGGAGGGAATTAATTTTACCTGCTTTTCACTAGCAAAATGGAAAGAGCTCTGTCTGGCTTTTGTGGGGCCATCTTCATAAACTCTTATCTGCAAGGTCTCCTGTGGTTTTACTTGTTGTTGTTGTTGTTCTGTGTGTGTGTGTATAGATGAGCTGACACGTGCCCCTTTCTCAGGTGAAAGCGATGGTGAAGTAGAAGGTGCCCAGGGCAACGCGGTCCCTCAGAATATCGTTGGGTCCCTGGCAACCTGGAGAGCTGCTGCCCCTGCAGAGGCCCCTCAGAGGTGAAATGTTTGTGTTCAGTTTGTACAGCGATTGATGATGGTGTAACTAAGCAGGTCCTTGCTCTCAGGATATGCAGTTCTAAGCTGTTCTTGGGGCATCCTGTGGGGCTGGAGTTTTCCAACATGGAGATTGTGTATTGGGACACCTGATCTGCTGGCTAAGCTGAGGGGCAGTCTCTAGGGTGGAAATGTAATGCAGTGTCTCACATACTTGTCAAATGAGACTCGGCAGCGCCAGGAGCTTCTGGAATGTGAGGATATCTGAAACTGAGGTGGCTTATAAAGTTTCTTTGTTTATATCTGCCTGACTTGGGCAGAACTCATTCTTGATATGAATGCAAGGGTCTCTACATGCTCATATATAGCAAAGAATATTTAGTTTATGGATTGTTAAACTTTTGTAAATTGTGCTGCATTTGGATTGTTGTGTTAAACACAATTTGTCTCATGGAGTCAGGGGATGCACTGACATAAGAAGTGTTATCCAGGTCAGGTGTCTCCTCAGATCTGTGGGAAAACTGACCTCTGCTTTCTGTTCTACTCTAGACCAGGCAGGAGACTGGCTACAAAGCAGGGGAAGACCCAGCAGCGCAAGCAGCCAGGCAGAATCAAAGCAGAGAGAATTGCTAATGCCCTGGATAATAAGGAAGATGTTCCACCCTTGAAGAAAATGAGACTGTATGTCATCCAAGTATTTCTGTTTAGGGCTGGGAAAAGGGATACAACTATTTCTTTGGAAAGGGTTTCCACCTGGCTGAGAAGGTTCTTACAGGAAGGTTAGGGGGTGGTGGCTGGAACTGGTTGCTGATACTGGTTTCATGAAGAAGAAATGGCTGTAAATGCTGAAGGAATTGCTCTGTTTGGAGGTAGAGATGTGAATGAAATAAGAATGGGCTTCTTCACCTTCCTACTCAGCGTCTGTCAGTTAGCTTTAAATTTGTCTGAACTTATCCATCCGGAAGTCATCAGGCAGTCATTAGCTATGAAAGAGTCACAGCTAAAATATTTCTCAAATTAACTTAACCACTGAAGTATCATGTGGTGATAAGCTTGAGGAAATTGAAGTGTGATCTTTGAAACACCACTGTACCTTGATGATATGCAGTATACTTCCCTTCTCCAGAAGAGTTCCAAAAACTCAGTAATTCATCTTCCCTTCTGCAGCCTTAGAGTACCAGGGAGAGCTGGATGGTCTATGCCTGGGGTGAGGTAAGGCCAGCCTGGCATACCTTAGACCTCACCAGGTGTTGGGATGTTATGCATGATGGTGAGAACTGCAGCTGGTCATTTATTTAGAACACAGTTAATTCAAGAGGTTTGCCCTTAACAACTTTTTCTTTTAGTTCTGGTAGCAGAGAGAAGGTGACAGAAGCATCCACAAAGAAAGAGCCCCTGCAGGATCCTGACCTCTCCCCAGGGAGAGGGAAAAGCAAACAGACCATGCCCTCCACGCCAACAATGTTGAAGTACGTGGCTTTCTTGTGACTTGTGTGCTAATCATGGTTGATTTAGGTGACAGTCCTGGCTGACTGTTTTCAGCTTCAACTTAGCATGTGATGGTATCACATTTAATAAACACTGGGTCAAGGCAACAATATTAGGATGAAATGTACTTCACCAGCTGAACCTGTGCACAGGAAAGCTTTTGCTTTTCTTTTGAGGAAAAAGTTGTTCTTCCTAATGGATCGAGAATGCACACAGCAAATGGGTCTGCAGAACAGCAGCTAGCTGTGAGATTTCTTGAACAAACAAAACCCAAGCTGATCTCTTCTAAAGAGGATGTTTTTATAACTGGTGATGCTCCTGCAGTGAGGCTGGAGATAAGCCTGTTCCTTGCACAAACATCATGCTAATAACCAGGGAAGCAGGAAGGCATGTCTTAGTTTTTAATGTGCTTCTGCAGGAGGACCAAACCTACCAAGCTGAAGAGTACAGAGGAGCAGGAGCTGGAAAAGATGCAGCAGTTACAGCAGGAGGTTCTGGAGCTGCGGAAGAAGAACGAGGAGTCTCTGAAAGCAGCTATTGCTGGAGCAGGTGGGCTCTGCCAAAGGAAGCTGCATTGGGCTCAGCTGGGGACTGCTGCACAGAGCTGTGCAAGTACCTTTGAAAACAGGCATTTCAGGCTTTGCAATAAATATTAGGAGCCATTTAATATAGATCAGCCCCTAAACTGCCTGGAAACAGGTGTGTTTGGGTTATGTCATGTTTTGAAATGTTAAAGATGAGTTCTCTAAAAACTTACCTAGTTGTTAGAAATTAAATGCTTTTTTGTTTATTTCCACAAATCCTACCCCACAGCAAAAGGCTTCCAGTCCTTACATGTTCTTTTCCTCTAGGACAACCCATGAAGAAACCTGTTGGTCAAGTAACAAAGCCAATTGATTTCCACTTCTGCACGGAGAATAGAATTAAACAGAATGTGGAAAGCCAGCCTGGGAATGAGTACAAGGAGCTGGATTTTGCAGCAGTCCTGAGGAAGCATCCCCCTTCTCCGGTGAGAGCCAGAGTGTTGCCAGCACTCAGCTCGCTGATTCTTGCCATCACCTCCCTGCTGCTTGTGCAATGCTTGGGCTGATACCCACAGAGAGGTTGCCACAGGAGAGGCAGGTGTTGTGCAAACGTGACTGCAAACTTCCTGTGTGTCTGTGTTGCCACAAGACTCCAAAGAAACCTTGTGGAAAAAGGAGCCCTTTAATGTCAGATCTTCCAGTCATTCCACTTTGTGCTTTAATCTGCTCGATACAGTTTCCCAATATAACTCGTGCATGTTCAGACTGTTAACACTTGTGCTTAATGTGAGGTGTTACCTTCTTTGCAGTGAGAGGAAGAGACAGATACTGTGCATCAGTGGGGAAAGGAAATGGCATCAAAGCCTCCTGGCCATACTGACTGTGGTTTTCCATCTCCAGGTGCGAATACCAAAGGGACCCACTGTCCCCAAACCTTTCAATCTGTCCCAGGGAAACAAAAGAAAACTCGAAGAAGTCACAACAGAATATGTGTCCTTTGCTGAGCAGGTAGAAGCATTCCAAAAACGCACGCCCCCTCGATACCATTTGAGGAGCAGGAAATCTGAGGAAGGTGAGTGGTCCTGGCTGTGTCCACAGACATGGTGGTAAGGCAAGAGATGCTTTGACTTCTCTGAACAAATGGCCTGTGTCTGTTGCAGGCCTTGCCATTCACTGCTGGTCTCTGTGACTTGAATTTGTAGGTTCAGTTTCAAGAAAGCCAGTGAAGGCTCGGCTCACACACCCCAAAACACCAGTGCTGCGAACAAAGCAGCGCTTGAGACCTGTCACCTGCAAAACTGCTGCAGAGATAGAAGCAGAGGAAGTAGAGAAAATTCAACAGTAAGTAAGGGCTTGCTCTAGTCCTCCAGGGGATGATTGTACCACACTGGAAATATTTTTCGGGTACCAAAATGTCACTTCTCTGGAATGCCCTTTTTGTGTAAAAGGATGAGTAGCATACACCATTGAGATTCCTTTAGGTTGTTCATAATGCCTTAGCTCTGATTGTAGGGAAGTGAAATATAAACAATTGACTTTGAAGAAAGTACTCTTAGGAGAGCTGATCTTGGGTTGAGTACAGCTTATGATGAGTAAAGCAAACCCAATATAGCAGTGCAGCCTGCATGCACTTCAAATCTTGCCTGTAGGCAAAGGTTTGGATTTCTAGGAAAACAGTCCATAAGATTTTCTTTACTATTCTTGCTGTTTTGAAGACAAAGGAAGAATTGCTAACTAGAGCTGCATGCTAATTTACAATGTACAATTGCTGACTGTCTCCATTGCTCCTGCATAGGTACAAATTCAAAGCACGAGAAGTCAACCACAAAATCTTTGAGGGTGGGCCACTCCTGCCCAAGAAACCCCCTGTGAAGGAGCTCACCCAACCCATTGGCTTTCAGTTGGAAATAGAGAAAAGGATTCAGGAGCGTGAGAGTAAGAAGCAGCAGGAGGAAGAGCGCTTTGAATTCCATTCCAGGCCATGTCCCACAAAAATCCTGGAGGATGTTGTGGTAAGAAGTTTAATAACCCCCAGGCTTGGGAATTGGACCTCAGGTGGCAATGAGCTTCAAAATGTTAGTAGCTGTGTTGCATTATGTGTTTAATGATCTTAGTAAACAGTGTCTGTCATTAGGTAAGAACCGCAGTAGGTACATCCTGTGCTGTCAGGTTGTTCCTCTGAGGCGTTTTCTTGGCACTTGGCCTTGGGTAACTCCTTACTGGCTTTTCTGAACAGGGTGTTCCAGAGAAGAAAGCACTTCCTGTTACAGTCCCCAAGTCTCCAGCCTTTACCTTGAGAAGCAGGACCCGCGTGTCTGGCAGAGAGGAAGAAAAGGTAACAGCTGTCATGAGGTTGGAGCCAGGCCCAGGTCTCACTGCGGTGCCTGCCGTGCCTCTGGATGTGGGTGGGATGCTCTGGGGCTGGAAGCCCCTTCCTTCCTTCCTGTGAGCAGTTCCTCCAGTGGTTACCTCTGCCTGTGCCATTCACTTCAAGCAATCTGGTTATTGCTACTCATTTTACAGAAACTGAATTCTCATGAAAAATGAAATAATTTAAATGCTTGGGCACTGATGAGGGTTTCTGAGGTGTTGCTGCTATGAATGAGGAAAGTGAACTGCTTGGATTTCTCATCCTTCCCTGTTCTGTCACTGACAGCAGATATTACACATGACCTTTCTTCTCCCTGAGGTGGGGAGCAGGATTCTGAAAGCTTCACATCCTTCTTCCTTTCCTTCTTGCCAAGAGGATATTAAATAATTACAGTCTAATTTGGATGAGTACTAGAATTGAGAGTAGTTTCAAAAAAGGAAGAATTGGGCCTGTGTTTCAGGATGCCAGTAAATTGGTACTTCTTGGATTCCTAATTTTTGCAGTGTCCACTGTTTTTGTTACCCTGCTGTGCACCTTATTAAAGAAGCTCATTTAAAGCTCTTTGTGGCTTTGCTTGGCAGGAGTTGCAGCCTATACAAAAGTAAAAAATCAGATCCTAATGCTAATATCCCTTTAGGAAAAAGAGGAGGTGGCTGTGATCAAAGCTAATCCTATGCCACATTATGGAGTGCCCTTCAAACCCAAAATGCCAGAGCAGAGGCATGTGGAAGTTTGCCCCTTCTCTTTTGATGCCCGGGACAGAGAGCGACAAATACAAAAAGAGAAAAAAATAGAAGAACTACAGAAGGAAGAGGTAAGAATTAAAAGCTACCTTGGATTCCACTCCTTCACTAAAAGGAGTGTGACAGGATTTGCTGTTGTCTATTAAACTTCCAAGGAAAGGACAAGAAATATTTTGAGTTGTTTATTCCAGGTGCCAAAGTTCAAAGCGCTGCCTCTGCCTTACTTTGACCAAGTTAAACTGCCAGAAAAGAAGGTCAAAACCCCAACTCAGCCTGAACCATTCCATCTGCAGGTGGATGAACGGGGAGCTGCCAAACTCCAGAGCTGGAAACAGCAGGTAGGATGAAAAGAATAATGACAATGACCAGACTTAAATCAGCTGGTGGAGTTGTGGTTGACTGCAGAAAGTGTCCTCCTTTAATTGAATCAGTAGCTGAGTTTGGAGCAAGGAATTTTTCTGTACTTGGCATGAGACTTGTGCTATGGGTTAAGAATTGGTCATTGGTTTTTTATTTTTCTCACTTTGTGCTAAATGATGGGATTTACCACAACTGTGGGATGTTTTCTAAGCAGCAGCTCTGTGCAGCTGAATCCCTTTGCTGACTGTCTCCAGGAATTTATTGACACATAAATAATATACTGCTTTTCTCATGGGAAGTCTGCAGTGGACACCTGAAACTTTCTTCAGGCTATTTTTGGCAAAGCAACTGTCAGGCAACAAGTGACACCACTTTTTGGCTTTAATATAATTTCCTATGGAAATGATTTGACTAAGTCAGCATGGCTT
Source organism: Promerops cafer (assembly GCA_013398275.1). Classification (NCBI taxonomy): domain Eukaryota; kingdom Metazoa; phylum Chordata; class Aves; order Passeriformes; family Nectariniidae; genus Promerops; species Promerops cafer. The sequence goes on from VZSE01012890.1 coordinate 33,690, forward strand.
TTCCAGTGTAGGGAGTGCTGGAGTCTGGGTCATGGGGAGATGGTCTCTTTCTGCCTGGCACTTGACATGCTCTCTTCTCCTGCAGCTTAAAGAAGACTTGAAAAGGCAGAAAGAGGCAGCATGTTTTAAAGCTCGTCCCAACACAGTGATGTACCAGGAGCCTTTTGTGCCCAAAAAGGAGCATAAGATGCTATCAGGTAGAGTTGCAAGTACTTGCTACACGGGCTTGGCTGATAGCTCAGAACTGATGCAATTAAGTGATGTTTTTTCTGGCTGTTGCCTCTTCTTCATCAGCACAGCCAGTAGTGCCTTGCATTTAATCAACTAATTGCCTAACAGCTTGTGTCCCCTGGGAGCAGGGGGATTTCCTCTCCACCCCCCTGCCCTGCTCCAGCATGGCAGCTGTATTTAGAAGCTCTGCTGCAATTGGCAGATGATTGATGTGTGCCAGCTCAGGATAAGGGTACTGAGAATGTGAGGAGCTCCCTGCAGAGACAGCTGGCATTTCTGCAGCGCTGTCACTCTTTCCCTCCTGTTTCTAATGAGATGAAGGCATCTACTGCTTGGGTAGGCTGAGATTTGTAGAGCATAAAACCAGCCAAAAGCTTGTTTGTACTAACAATTGTGTGCTTGCTCCCTCCCATGAGAACACTCATGATGGGGTGACATCTGCATTAACACTGCTCACGTCTGGGAGTAAAGTTTTGTCTTTTCCTGAAGCCTGGAGGTATCTCCTAACCACCCTTGCCAAGGGGAAGCTCTCCAAAGGGAGGCTTCCATTGACATTAGTGCTGCTCTGCTTTACCTCTCTTTGAACCAATGTTATCTCCTCTATTTCTAAACTTAGAGAGCCTTTCTGGTTCTGTAGTTCCTGAAAGCTTTGAGCTGGCAACAGAAAGAAGAGCAAAAGAACGGCAAGAATTTGAAAAGCGATTGGCAGACGCAGAAGCCTTAAGGGAGAAGTATGAGGAGCAGATCAGGCAGCAACAAGAGGAGCGTGAAAAGGAAGAAGTTGCTAAGCTAAGACAAGAAATGGTAAGTGAGCTGTTTCTGAGCAAGAGCTATAAGGTAACCCAAAGGAATGTGGGAATATCCTTATGGAGCTAATGTCACAGTTGAGGTGTGCTAAAACTGCCTTTTCAAGGTTCCCTTTTGCAAATTGATGACTCGCTAACTTCACAACTGGTTTAAAAAAACCAAACCTGCAAAACTATGCAAACAAAGAAAGCAGCTATGCTGAGATGGCTGAGTTTTGGAGCTGCACATGTGTAGTTATCAAAGCAGAATGATCTTAGTAAAGCCCACAACCCCAATGTGCTGTGCATTTTCCCACTACCTCACTCCAGTGCCCAGGGTGGTGTGGTGGTCTCAGGCAGATGCCTGCCCTCACCTCATCCACAGCTCACCTGCAAATTCTGGCTTCATCATAACTGCAACCATTTGCTTTGTTTTGCCCTTGCTTATATTTACTTTTCCACAGGTTCACAAGGCAAACCCAATACGCAAATACCGCAGCCTGGAAGTGAAGCCCAGTCATCAGCCACTGACTATGCCAAAGTCTCCCAACTTCTCAGACAGATTCCGATGCTGATGAGCATCCACGTGCTAACTGGAGGGAGATCCCATCCCTCTCCACTCCCTTGGTAGAGGAGAGAGAGCAGTTGTTTTTCCATGACTGCTCAGTCTGAACTCCTGTGCTTGGTTTCATTGTTGTACTGAGTAGTTAAACTCCACCTGAGCCCATGGCATTTCAGCAGTGCCTCCTGGCCTTGCTGTGTGTCCAGACCCCATCTTCTCTAGAGACTAAACCAAGTTTTGACACTGCATACAGATATTGTGTACCTAACTAAATAAAAATTCCTAATCTGCTCACTGTCTCTGGCTAGTGGGCTGAAGCCCTTTCCTGCAGAAGAGTTTTTGATAAAGACTGGCCACACAGATGTGTGCATCTGGCAGAGCTGTCTTGTGTTTTTACACTAAGTGCTATTTTCAAGTGTCTGTTTTTTAGCTTTTTAGTCTACATTTAGCTTGAATTGTGTTGAGGTTCCTTCAAGCCAGTGTAGTGCGGGTCTGGCCTTCGTTGTTGATGTTTAGATGACCACAAATATAAATCTTGCCCACGCTTAAAACTAGTTCTTTTTGTATATTAAACCATCTTGCTGTTTTATAGCTGAAGTCCTTCTATTTGGGGAACCATTTATATGGCAAGTGACTTGCTGTGAGCTGCTGCCTGAGCTCCTGCCAGTGCAGGTCTCTTGGCTACAGAGCCATCAGCATCTCTGGCTAGTTTGGGCAATGAGCAGAGCTAAATATAGCCCAAGTGTTCAAATGTGCTGGAGGACAAAACTGCTGGCGTTGTGAAGAGTGGACACATCTAGATTAAAGTTTTAATAATTATTTCTTACTTAGTATTGTGCTCTGATTTCTTACCTTTATATTTTGCTGAAACACTTGTGAGCAGGGCTGCTTGCTACTGTTGTGCTGCTTAGTAAAGAGGGGGGAAAAAGGGAAATTTAGAATTAATTTGTCTTAACTGGACAAACTTCCTTGTTTGGTGGTTATGGAAAACATTTTCTTTCATTTCTTCTGAATTGGGATACTGTTGAAGAAGTATTCCCAGAGTGTGTAGCTTTTTGTTCAGATTTTTGGGTGAAAAAGAGAGTTCAAACTTGGTGCTAGACTTCAGCTAAGGGGGTTGTTAGAGGTGCTGTCTCATTCTTGCCAAAGTACATCAAGCAATTGCTATTTTACTCCTAGACTGAGAGAAGTAACAGTGGAAGAAAGTCTTTAGAGACCGAAATTCCAAGATGAACATTTATTGTACCTAAGGGATGATGTTTCTGCAGGAATTCTCCTAAAAAGTGTGATGCTCAAGAGATGCCATTGCAGAACAGCTGGGGTCTCTATGGGAGTGTTTCAAAGAGCACCAGCCTCAAACTTCAGTGCTAGGATTAAAAGAGCCACCCACACTCAAATACAAGGATTCTTTAAAAAAAAATAAAGGTTTTGTGCAGTCAGTAACTGAGGAACGGGAGAATGAGAGGTTTGGGGAAGTGTGTTGGCACTAAAGGATGAATGACCCTGTGGCAGTGTGGGTTCTTGGAAATGGTGAGCTCAGACACAGCTCCATTTTGCTGAGGTTTCAGCTTTTCCTTCCCTTTTCTTGAGGATCTTTGTGTAGCTGTGGCCCAAAAGCATGATCTAATCACCCAGTCTGCCTTCAGCCACATTTTTTTGACTTTGCCAATAGCCCTGTGTTACTGAGCTGAGAGTTACAGGACAGCTAGAAAAACTGCTGTCACTGCTGCTGTGACAATTTGCAGGAGTGGCTGGAGCTCAAGGGACATGTCAGCATCCTCTTCTTGAAAATGAAAATCTGTGTGGATCTGACCTGTCTGCCTTAACCCCGTTTTTGTCATGTTCCCTATGCTCTGCTACTGGCTGGGGACATCACAGAACCTTAGCTGTGCTGTCAGGGAGCCCTTGCTTTTTCCTCGAGTGCCAGCTCTGGAGAAGGCAGCATGTGGGCAGCAGAAGCAGCAAATATGTATGATGAGTCAGGGGGAAGCTGGAATGATGATGAGCTGCTGAAGAATGTGAAGGCAAGCAGGATCATGAGGCCGTGGAACTGGAGCAGCCACCGATCCCTGAAGGATGAAGCAGCTGGATTTCCCTGATGGCCCTACATGGCCTCTTCTGCCTTGAGGAAGAGGTTGTGTGCCTGACAGCTTGGCAGTATTTTTTCCCCAATGGTATCATTTGGGTCTAATAAAAGACATTACAACTTCCCCCAGACATGGCCTCTTGTATTCCCCATGCACTGCAAACAGGGGCAGGAGCCTCAGGCAGGGGCTCCAAGGGTCTGGGGTGTTTGTATGAGCTTGGAGTCACCCACCAGGTTCTCACAGGCTGGGGTGTGGGACCTGTTCTCTTAATTAGGAGTGAAGTGGTGACATGGTGGGAAAACTGCTCCAGTGTACAAAGTATAAAAGTCACGTCCTGAAGGAGCTGGATGTTGGAGAGGAAGGGATTTGGCCAAGGCTTCAGCAGGGAAATGGTGGCAGGTGATTTTTCTGCTGGGGAGAATAAATTTACAGGATGGGATCAAAAGACTGGGATTTAACTAAGTGCTGTTGCAACACCTCCCTTTAGAGTCAGGGTAGGTTGAGAAACTGATGTAAAATCTATATTCTTCCTGTGTGGATTAACATTTTTGTATCCAGTACTCAGTGCTCATCACCCTTATGTGCATGCCTTGAGAGCAAGGATTGGGAGGAGAAGAGGGGAGAGCCGGGTACAAAATCTTCCTCTGCTCCCTTTCTACTTGAGCTGTACTCAATTTGTCATCAAAATAATTTAGTGAACACAGACTAAAGCTGGAACTTAAAGGCAGCCAGTGTTTTCCTGGACTTTCATGTTGATTGCAAGATCAAATTATCTGGTGAATAAATTCTTATGAAAAAGCTTGATGATGCTCTCAAATCACAGCTTTGCTTCTCCCTTCTGTCTCCACTGGGAAACCTTTGCAGCTGCTTGGCCTGGCCTGAACCTGGCAAGAACTCCTGGACCTGGGCAGGTCCTGGTGCTCCCTGGTGCTGCTGCTGGTGGCCACATTGCTCTGGATGCTCTTTTGGTGATGTTGGGATTTTTACTTGTCTTTCCCCATCACCTTGCTGACACGTGTCATGACACGATGGCAGCTCGTGGTGGAAGCCCTGGTTCTGATGGAAGCAGTTAAACCAGACAGCCTGGCTGGTTTGTGTTTCAGCAGCATGGCTGGGATTCAGGTGGGGATGTTGTTTAGCCTTCCCTGCTGCTCGATTTAGCTGGGGTGTAGGGTTTCCCGGGAATGGGCCGGCTTTGGCCCCGCAGAGCCTCCCTTCCCAGGGTAAACGTAAAGGTTAAAGTGTGCTGCCGCAGTTGTGACAACGGCGTCGCCAGGGAACAGCGTGCTTGAGGCGCTGCCAGATAGCCCCAGGACAGGCTGTTTCCCAGCTGCAGCCAATGTAGGCTCTGGCTTAAGTTCCTGAATGGGAAGGGAGAAAAAACCCCCAAGCCCAGGCTGAGAAGCCTGGGTGGTGGCTGGTTTGCAGAGCCCCAGAGCACTGTGCTGCTCCTTGGGTGTGTGGTTTTGGACCAAGGCATCTGAAATTCTCGGGTGCAACAGATACTGCCCTTCAATTCTACAATTCCTTCTTCCCAAAGGTCTGATTTCAGCTTATTTCTCTCTGCCCCCAAAATAATTTTATCTGTGATAATGCCAAGCCATGGTCCCCCATTGTCTTTGGAGAGCCATGGCTCCCCGGTACCCGCTTTGCTTCCTCACCTTGTCCCAGGGATTTGTGCCCAGATCAGTCTTGCTCCCAGGGAGCGTGGAAGATTGCAAGCATCCTGGGAAGGCTGGCTGGTGTCCAGGTGCTTGCTCCTGCTCTCCTTGGAGAGTTTTACCCCAGTGTCCACCACACCAAGAGCTCCAAGGGGGCTGTGGGGCATGGCTCAGGTTCGTGGGCTCCTGCCTCATGCTTGGGTATGGATGTGCCCCTTCCATCTGGGGTTTGCCAGGAGGGTGCAGAGCCAAAGGCTGGCGGAGTGGTGGCAGTATGTGCCTGAAGTGACACTGGTGGCCTCCAAGTGCCTGGCAGCCTTTGGCTGGAGGAGGAGAGAGGCAATTCCAAACTGTATGTTGGCGATGACAGTCGATGGGCAGAGTCCCCGCTGGCCAGGCACAGCATCTGGCCAGTTATTCCTGACTGTGGCCCTACAGAGGCCAAGGTGGGGGATTCCCACTCATCACGGGAGTGGTGGCTGTGCCAGGGCTGGGCAGCGTGTGTGTCATTGTCACCAAGAACTGTGGCTGCTGGTGATGCTCCAACCTCTGCTTGTACACAACTGCATCAGCACATCGGGGAGTTGGAGTTGTGTGCCTACTTCTGCATTATCCCTGCTGGTCCTCATCACATTCCAAGTCCTGCCATGGATTTCAGGAAAGGAGCTGGCCTTGCTGGAGCCACAAATCCCAGCTGTGAAGGCTGGAGCAGGAGAGCTCCATATCTGCTCAGGAGTCCCTGGCTGTGTCCCACTGAGCAAGTGTTGCTCTTGCATTGAGGTGTTGATGGTGGGTGCCTCAGGCCAGGGCAGGGACAGGTGGGACAGCAGCACCTCAAGGACAGAGGAACAGCTGTGCTCCCATCCCAGCTGGCAGGGGCTGAGGCTGGAGGAGCCCAGGGCAACCTCAGCCTCCCAGGAGGCACCTGGCCAGCCTGGGCCTGGGGAGAGTCCCACTCCTCCAGCAAATGCCAGGATTCAGCCCCACACAGTGCCTGAGGTGTGTCCGGGGGTGCAGCACCCCAGCAGGAGCTGGCAATGCCTGTGCAGCACCCATACACACAGCCCAACCCCTCTGGAGCCTCCAGATCCTCTGTTTCTTTCCCTGATTCCCAAAACACTTTATTTTGCAGAAAATAAGTCTTTCAACTGGTTCCTAGGGAAAGCTGCAGCCGCTGGCCAGTGCCCAGTTCCCAGCTGCTGTCACCTTCATCAGGGCCCAGTGGCAGTGCCCAGAGGTGCCACATCATACCCACAGAGCACAGGGTCCCTTGGAGCCGCTCTCCCAAAGGGCCAGTGCCAGTGGGCAGAGCTGGCCACAGCTCAGCCTCACGGGAACCAGCACCATCACCAGCTGCTCCTGGCCACCATCCCCATGGGTTGGCCAGTGGCCACCTTGTGTCACCTGTGGGCACCTTGGAAGGCCTTAACTGCCTGTCCAGCTCACCCAGGCCACCCCCATGGGATGGTTTTGGGGTGTCACTGTGTCCAGAGCCAGCCCTCCCTGTGGTCCTGTGCTAGAGCAGGAGGCAAGTCCGTCCCTGCCCCCTGCCCCTTGTCTGCGTGTCCCCAGCCCACGGGGGACAGGCGAGAGTGGCGTGTCCTTTGAACAGGCTCCAGCAGTAACAGGTGCTGGGAAAGGCGAAGTGGGCCGGCTCCCGCTGCTGTAAAGGATCCTCCTCTGCCCGGCTAATCCGGCTCCGTTACACCCGGGATAGAAGAGGCGGCTCCCTCCGGCGCTGCCACAGTGCGGATGCTGCCCCCCTGACCACCCACTGCACCAGGACCCAGGTAACGGGGCCGGGGGGGTCTCCATGGCTTGGGGTGTGGTGGGGGGGGGTCCTGTGGATAGTGGAGCCCCCAGCCCTGGGAAGAACATCTCCATCCCCACGGGCTTCCTGTGCTGAGCTGTGGGATGTGGGAACGCTCTCCCAGGGACTGCTCTGCTACACCTCCAGTTCCAGTAAACCAGTAAGCAACTTCCCTGTTACTGGGATGGTCGCTGGTGGGTTTATTCTGGGGCTGGGTTGTCCTGGGCTCTGGACAGCTGCACGGGGAGGTGTTTTCGGACAGGGTGAGGAAAGATGACCGGGCACAGGAGGGCAGTGGAGCCCAGTGCAGAACAGCCCAGGGGATTTGGGGATCAGGTGCTGGGCTGGAGCCCAATGCAGGTACAGGCACCAAAAGGTCCCCTTGGCGGAGCTGGTCGCCCCCGGGCAGGGGGACGAGCAATGCTGGCGGCTGCTGGGTGCGGGACTCTGTGTGGCCCCTGAGCAGGTGGGGTTTGCCTGCACGACGTCCTGTGTGCTTCAGGGGGAGCAATGGTGGGGCTGTGCCGGGAATGCTCACCTCTCCCGATCCCCAGTGCCAGCCCGGGGCCACAGCCGCTGTCTCCTGCCCTGCCATGGTGGGATGTGGCCTTAAATTGTCACCCTGGCCGCGCCGCGCTGGCTGTTTGCACGTCGGAGGCCTCAGGCACCCGGTGACAGGTGCCGGGGTCAGGCCATCGATCAGTCACCGCGGGGCCGATATCGGGGCACAATGGGACGGTGCCGGGACTGGTGGCCACGTGGGGACCCTGGCTCGGTGCCACCAGCCCGGGAGCCGCCGGCTGGGCGGCGGGGGCACCGTTCCCGGCTGCATGGCAGCAGCTCATCCCTGCAGGAGCAGAGCCACTGCCCGAGTCCTGCCGTCCCCTCTGCAGGGCGTCGGGTCCGGCGAGCCCTGAGCTGCTGCTTTCTCTCCCGCAGGAGCCGAACCGGGAGCACCGCAGGGCAGCCGCCGCCTGCCTGGAGTGTCCCATGGAGCAGGGTGGAGGCGCGGGTGGTGCCGACACGGGGGGGGCTGGCGGCTCGGCTCCCCCCGAAGCCGAGGCCAGTGCAGCACCAGCGGCTCCCCAGGCTGCCCAGCCCCACGGGGGGACAGTGCCAGCTGCCACCGTGGCACAGGGCAAAGGCACAGATGAGCCTGGGCAGGAGAAGGATGGAGGAAGGACGACAGAGCCGCAGCAGGAGACAGCTCTGGCTGCTCCAGAGCTCCAGGGTGGACGGGAAGCAGTTCCAGGAGAGGAGGCTTCGGCTGTGCAGCATGATGGAGGACAGGCAGCATCTGGTGAAGGGCAGACAGCATCCACTGGGGAGAAGGTGCTGGAAGCCACTGAGGCCCAGGGTGTAGGAAAGGATGAGAAAGATAAGCCTGGGAAGAAGAAAGGTCCAGCTGCAGGAGAGCTCAAAGGAGGAAAGGCTTCAGCTGCTGCAAAGGCTAAGGATGGAGGGAAGGATAAGCCCATGGAGGGGAAGGGCCTGGCTCTAAATGAGGCACAGGACGGAGGAAAGGACAAGCCCAAGATGGAAGAAGCAACTGGGGGGTCAGGGGCTGAGAGTGGTGGAAAAGCAGAGTCCACTGAGGAGAAGGCTCTGGCTGCAGCAAACTCCAAAGGAGGGAAAGCAAAACCTATGGAGGAGACAGCCTTGGCTGCAGCTCAGGCTCAGGATGGAGGCAAAGGAGAGCCTGCAAAGGAGAAAATCACAGTGGCTGCAAAACAGGAGGTCCCAGCCACTACCAAAGCTCTGGATGAAGGGAAGCAAGATGCAAAGGCAGAGCAAGCCCCAGCTGACACCAAGCCTGCAAAGGAGAAAACCACGGCTGCTGCAAAGGAGAAGGCCCCGAGTGCTACAAAGGCTCAGAGTGGGAAGGATAAAGAGGTAAAGGCAGAAAAAGCCCAAGCAGCTAAAAAGGCTCCAGATGGAGGCAAAGAGGAGCCCACGAAGGAGAAGGCTCCAGCTCCGGTGAAGGAGAAAGCCTCAGCTTCAGTGAAGGAGAAAGCCATAATTCCTGCAAAGGAGAAAGCCCCAGCAGCTGCTAAGGCCCAGGATGGAGAGAAGGCAGCAGCAAAGGCAGAGGAAACACCAGCTGAAAAAATGGCTCAAGGTGGAGGCAAAAAAGAGCCTGCAAAGGAGAAGTCCCCAGCAGCTGTGAAGGTGCAGGATGGAGGGAAGAAAACTGCAAAGGTGGAAAAATCTACAGTTGCAGCAAAGGCTGGGGATGAAGGGAAACATCCTAAAAAGGAGAAGGTCCCAGCTACTGCAAAGGCTCAGGATGGAGGGAAGAAAGCTGCAGAGGTGGAGCCTCCCACACCTGGAGCAGAGGCTGGGGATGGGGCTGCAGAGCCCACAGAGGCAGCGGCCACGGCTGCTGTGAAGGCTCAGGGTGAAGGGGAGGAAGTGTCCAAGGGGACAGAGGGACAGCCACCAACGATCCCCGAGCCCCCACGCCCGGCTCTGCTGCAGAGCCTGAGCTGCCCGGCTGCCTGCCACAGGTACCCACACCCTCCTGGGATGGGGGGATCCCCCTCGCTGCTCCAGGGAGCCCTGGGTCTCTGGGTGATGGGCTTGGGAGCTGCTGCCTGGGCTCTGCTCACCTCCCACTCCTGCTTCCAGGGAGGAGCAGCCCTGGGCAGAGGTGGCAGAGATGGAGACAATAGAAGAGGAGACCACGATGGTGGAGCCAAAAGAGGGTCTGACAGAGCCTGGCTCTGGCCCACCAGCCCTGGGGGACCTGCAGCCCCTGGAACGCCCTGACACCCCTCAGGAGAGGACATTGCCCAGTGCCACAAGGCAGCCCCTGGATCCTGCTGGGGTGGCGGAGCAGCCTGGACCTGGGGTGCAACCATCTTTGACAGAGGCAAAGCCACCCCCCAGCCCCTACCTCACCCCCGATTTTGGGAAGGAAAACCCTTTTGAGATATTGGGTAAGGCCTTGAGGTACCTGCCTTTTCCTTATCTCCCAGACGCTCTGTGGAGTGACAGCCTGGGAACCCCATGGCCCTGCCTGCTGCCCACACTGCCCTCCATGCTGCCAGCTCCTGTCCTTGGCTTGTCACCTGCCTGGTGGCTTCCGAGCTCCCCTTTCACTGTAAACAGGGCTAAATACGTCGCATCCCTTCCTGGCCTGCTCTGGCCACACTGACTGTGAGGAAGAGGAGCCTAGGGAGTGACAGTGACTTTCTGGCTGGTGGCAGGGGACAGCATGTCCTCATATCCTGCACCACTGTCCTTGTGGGGATGGCAGGGCTTGGGGGCAGCGGGTGCTTGTGGGGATCCCTGTGAGGCTGGGTCCTGCTCTCACCTGGGAAAGGGTGGCTCAGGAATGTGTGCATGGGGTGCCCTGTGGATGGGATCTGTCCTGGGAGGGTGAGCAGGAGGTGGTGACGTGGAGCAGGGTTGGTCTGGAGAGGGTGACAGACAATGACACGGCCTGGAAAGGGTAAATGTGATATGGGGGTTGGTGGGGTGGCTGTCTTGAAGTAAGGTGGGTGCCATGCACTGGGATGGGTGCCATGGAGCAGGGTGGGTGCCATGCAGCAGGGCAATGCTCTGGGCAATAACAAGGGACCCTTCAGGGGTTGCTGCATCATCCAGTGCAGCCCCAGCCGGGAACCTCTGGCTCACAGCCCGGCACTCAGGACCTGGCCACATCCTGCACCCACAGGCTTGGCTGGGTGCCTGTCTTCACACCAGGGCAACCTGGGGTACTCAGAAGTGGGGTCCCCTGGACAGCAGATTCCCTTCTCACCTCGTCCTTTGTCTCTGGGCAGACGATGTCCCTCCGCCGCCAGCGCCCTTCGCTCATCGCACCGTCACCCTGCGCTCCGCCAGCGTCAGCTCCCAGTTCAGCCTCAACTCCAAGGACATCCTGGGGGGGTAAGGAGGGGCCCCAGTGCTTCTCCTGGCACTGTCCCAAGCTGCCCTCCAGCCTTGGGCAGTGGCCTTGCATCAGTGGGACTCCTCTGGTCATGATGGGTGGGTGCCTCGGGCAGTGCAGAGCAGCACCACAGTGCGGTGTGAGGGTCCCCAGCAGCCTGGGTGGCTGATGGTGGGGGCACTTCTCCCTCTCTCCCTTCCTCCTTCCCTCCACAGGGGCAAGTTTGGTGAAGTTCACACGTGCACAGAGAAGGAGACGGGGCTGAAGCTCGCAGCCAAAGTGATTCGGAAGCAGGGAGCGAAGGACAAGGTCTGAACGATGCCGGGCAGGTGGTGGCATCAGTGTTACACTCTGTGTGCCCCTGGTGTGGGGACACAGCCTGTCCCAGTGGCTGACACCCCACACTGGGTTCTGCAGGAGATGGTGCTGCTGGAGATCGACGTGATGAACCAGCTGAACCACCACAATCTCATCCAGCTCTACGATGCCATCGAAACGCCCCGGGAGATCATCCTCTTCATGGAATTGTGAGTGCCTGTGCCTACCTTGGGGCTGTCCAACCCCAAAATGCTACATCCCACTCTGGCTCTGCTCAGCACCTCCATTGTGGAGCTGGGCCAAGGACCTCAGGAGGGCAAGGAGCTCTACAGGAGGATGGCTTGGGGAAGGGAGTCCCCCCAAAGTGACCCCATGGTCCATCCCCATGCAGTGTGGAGGGTGGTGAGCTCTTTGAGCGGATCATCGATGATGACTACCACCTGACGGAGGTGGACTGCATGGTGTTCGTCCGGCAGATCTGCGAGGGCATCCGCTTCATGCACCACATGTGCGTCCTCCACCTCGACCTCAAGGTGCGGGGCTGGGGGCTGACAATGACAGGGCCAAGGGCAGCAGCAGGACACTGGCTAGCTGTGGGAGGGATGCCTATGGATCAGCATTGCTCTGGTGGGGGTCAGCTGCAGGACCCATGGGCTGCTGGATCTGTGCAGTGGGGATATCCTCTCTGAGTGGTGGGGCAATGGTCACCTTGTCCCCACAGCCTGAGAACATCCTCTGCGTCGCTGCCACTGGGCACATGGTGAAGATCATTGACTTTGGGCTGGCTCGAAGGTGAGGTTTTCTTTCTCAGCTCTGTCCCTCCTCCCTGTTCCCCTTCCACCCTTCATCTCTGTGTGCCTTTGGTACCAGGAACCCCAGGACCTGCTCTAGGCCACTATTTTGGCCACGGCACTCCCTGACTAGCTGGGGAGGGCAGCATCTGCTGAGAGAGGCACAGTGGTTTGGGGGAGCAGCTTGTCCCCCTTCTGCTGACTTGCACCCTCCTTGGCTGCAGGTACAATCCCAATGAGAAGCTGAAAGTGAACTTTGGCACCCCTGAATTCCTGTCCCCTGAGGTGGTCAACTACGAGCAGGTCTCCTACTCCACGGACATGTGGAGCATGGGCGTCATCACCTACATGCTGTACGTCAGGGCTGGGCAGAGGCTGCCAGTGCCGTGCTGGGGAGCTCTGGTGCTGGGGCACAGCTCCCCTGGGTGCGGCGTTGTCCCCAGGCACCTGGCTGCTTGGTGGCAGGTGGGGGGTCCTGGGTGGGGAGATGGCTGTGTGGGGCTGGGGGGCAGGAAGAGGCTCAGCCCGGCTGCAGGCAGGAGCACAGGATGGTGGCAGCACATCCCTGGAACTTCCCTGGCCAGACTGGCTCTGTTCCAGGGGGTCTGGGAGGTGCCGAAGCCTGAAAGCACCTGACTCCTCACCTCTCTGCACCCCCAGGCTCAGTGGCCTCTCCCCCTTCTTGGGTGACGATGACACCGAGACACTCAACAACGTCCTGGCTGCCAACTGGTACTTCGATGAGGAGACCTTTGAGAGCGTCTCCGATGAGGCCAAGGACTTCGTCTCCAACCTCATCATCAAGGATAAGAGGTGTGAGGCTGGCAGTGGCCATGGGGTCCTGGGATGGGCATCCCCAGAGCTGGCCCGGGTACCACATGCTGCCTCTTCACCAGGGCCAGCAGCATCCCCTGGGTCCAGCACTGAATTAACCCCATGGGGCTCTGCCCCACTCTGGTTGTCCCCAACAGAGCCCTGTATCACTGTAGGGACACCTGTCCCAGGCAGGATGTGCTGGACCCCTCAGAGTCCTGCCCAGCCCCACCAGTCCCTGGGCACATCCTTCCATCTCGTTCTTCCCTGCAGGGTTAAGGGGTTTTGGGACTCTGGAGTGGCTGGAGAAGTGGGTGGTTGGGGGTGAGGGGCTTGAGCAGGGTTGATGCAGGCTCCTCTTCCTCCCAGTGCCCGGATGAGTGCTGACCAGTGCCTGCAGCATCCCTGGCTCAATAATCTGGCAGAAAAGGCCAAACGCTCCAACCGGCGGCTCAAGTCCCAAGTGCTGCTCAAGAAATACGTCATGAGGCGGCGCTGGAAGGTGCGGGGCCCGGCAAGGGCATGAGGGTCAGCAGCTTCTGAGGGGGTTGGGAGGGGGCTGCCAGACTCTGCCTGTCCTGGTGGATGGCACCTGGAGCATGGAGAATGGCTCCATCTCGCTGTGCTGCTGGCAGCTGGGACACAGGGCTAGGGACCCTTGAGCGTGGATGCCCCTGAGGTAACAGCCCCATCAAGCATAGGGCCCTTTGTGGTGGTCATTCCTGAGCTGATCCCAAGAGCAGCTTTCAGGGGCAGGAGTAGTGTCAGGCCCCAGAGCAGGGTCTGGCTCAACCTTTGGTGCCACAGCCCTTGCCAGAGGATGAGAATCTTTCCTCTTCCCTTTCACAGAAAAATTTCATTGGGGTGTGCGCTGCCAACCGCTTCAGGAAGATCACCAGCTCGGGGTCCCTGACAGCGCTGGGCATCTGAGCTGGGCTCCCAGGGGAGCCGAGGCCAGAAAGGAACCACTTGAGAGGGACCCCCACGAGTCTGGAGCAGCTCTGTGAGCTGGTCCCACTGCGCTCAGGACCACATCACTGCTCAGTCTCAGACTGTGAGGCTGCTCCGGAGTGAAGGTTTCTCATCCCATCTCTGGCCCTGGCCTGGCTGTGTGATGCCCGACCTGCACCACCTCTGCTCTGCTCACGCTTCCTTCTCATGGCCTTGGAGGAGGAAGGCCATTCCGGTGTGATCCCGCTGCCTCGGCCACCTGGTGCTTGCTGCTTTTGGACTCAAGATGTGCCCTCTGTGCCTGTAAATGCCGCAGCCCTGCCTGCCTTCACTGCCGCTGGCCCCTGCACTGCCCGACCTCCCTTCCCAGCTCTGTGGCTCGGCGATGATGCTGGAGGGCACCGCGGACCCTCACCCTGGTGCTTTGGCACCGGAGCCGGGGCTCAAGCACCTCCTCCTGGCCAGCTGGGCACGTGGGAGCGGAGCTGGCCCCGAGCTGCTGCTCACACAGGAAGGGAGGAAGCAGCGAGCACGCTTCCAGCGGCGTCCCCAGCTGGGAGCCAACGAGGAAAGAAGGAGGCTTTGTGTTCCTCCTGCCCTCCCTGCCCTTCGGTTCTGCCAGCGGGGGAAAAACACAACCTCTGCTTCACCCGTCCCCGGCAGATCGCGATGAGCGAGGCGGGCTAATGCAGAGCAGCTGGCCCGCGCTCCCCGCTCCGCCGCACCGCTCACCCGACCACCAACACACCGGAACTGCTCCGCCGCTCCGGCCGCGGCCGCCAGCTCCCCGCCCTGTGCGGGGGCTCCGCGGGACCTGCTGGGACTGGGGAGAGGGGTGCTGCTCCAGCTCCCGCGCCTTGTCCCGACCCCCGTCCTCTCTGCCTGCACCCTTTGGGCTGCCCCGGTGCTGCCAGAGGATGGGCATCCCCTGGGATTTGCAGCATCCAGCCTTGCCCACTGCAGGAGGGGATGAGGGTTGGCAAGAGGTCCCCCAGCTTTGGCTTTTGCCATGGCTGAGCTCCCCCAAGCCAAGGCTGTGTGTTTGCTCTGGAGCTGCCTCTGCCCTCTGTGCCTGCTGGAAAAACATTGGGGAGAGAAGACATTGCCCCTCACCCCCACACTGGCTGCAGCAGGGGAAGGGGTCTCAGGCTTGTCCCCACCGGGCAAGGAGCCACGACTGGTGGGACCCTGCCTCATAATGGAGCCCTCCGCAGCGCTCGCCTCTTGTAAATAAATGTACAGGTCTGCCCACAGCCCACACCTGCCACTCTGGGGAGGCCCTACTCCCACCTGTGGGGCCTGACAGTCACAGGATAAGTGAGACGAGGATGGGAAGCAGAATCTCATCTCTGTAGGAGAGGGAATGGGTCCAGGCTGTGCTGTGGACAGAGACCACCTGGTACGTCCTGGGCAGGGCTGTGCAGGCGTAGTGCCAAGGGTTGCTGGTCTACACACCCAACAGCTCTGAGCACCCCAGGGGGATGGGGGAAGGGAAAGTGACTGGATGGATGGGTGGATGGATCAGCTGTCAGTCAGATGTGTCCTCACATATTCAGCATCTGCCCATATCGGGTGGGATGCCCAGGCAAGGGCGGGTGGGTAGTGGTGCCCCTTTGCCCAGGGGAGCTGTGGCTGGCCCTGAAGTGGTTAAGGCTGCCAGAGCCCGGACTCCGGCTCCCGCCGCAGGCGTCCCTCCCAGCCGCTTCCTGCCGGCAGCCTTTGACCGGTTCCTGTCGGTGACCACCCCGCAGGCCTGGACGCCAGCGCAGCCCCATCTGGTTTGAGTTACGCTCCACGGCAGTGACGTCTCCTTCCTGTCTGGCCCCAGGAGCCGCGCGTCGCCCCGCTCCCGGCCCTGGCCCCGGACGGCCACAGGGGCTGCAGGGCCCTGCTGTGGGGTGGCCACGGGGCTTGCAGATGGACTGTCAGCCCCGGACATTCCTGAGCTGCTGTAGGGGATCAGTTCCTGAACACAGCCTGTGTGTGCACGTCTGTGGCAGAGGGATGCACAGGCACCCGCACAACCCAGGGTGTGGGACCCCTACCCCACAGCCCAGTTTAGTTTCTCCAGCCCCCTCCTTCCTACCATGGGACCCTACAGAGACACACACTGGGGCTGGATGAGTCGGGCTGACACCCTGGAAGTAGCTGTGATCCCATCCTATGTTCCCAACCGACAGGGCTCATGAGCCCCTGAAGCTGCTTGGGGTGGACTGGTCCCACTGGGGCCAAATGCTCCTGGTCCAGCACAGGCCACGACAGCCAGGTCCATCCCTTATGAGTGGGGTCCTCATCACCCCCACAGATGCACGGTGCAGTCTGGATGTGCACACGTGTCCTCAGCATCCATCCCTGGAGCGTGGAGCAGCAGAAGTTCCCCATGCACCCTGCTCCTGTCACCCACCCCGCCTGCAGAAACAAGGGTCCCCGCAGGCAGTGCAGGGAGGGAAGGGGAGTGGGCAGACCTCTGGCACTGGCACCCGGCAGCACCGCCGGCAGCGGCAGCAGGTTCGCCCCGTGACCGGGTGCAGCAAGTCCTGGCCACGGCACGGCCCAGGATGGGAGCGGGCGAGCGGGCGGGGGATCAGGCCACCCACAGCGAGCCGGGAGCGAGCCAGGGAGGAGGCAGAGCTGGGAGAACAGCGGGTCCATGACCGGCAGTCGGGGTGAGGGCGGGAAAGGGGAGCACTGGGAGAGCGTGTCGCTCTGATCGGCACTCCCGGGCAGTGCAGGACAGGAGTGCCCAGCCCGAGCGGCTGCCGCAGTTTGGGGACGGTGGGATGCGCCACACTGCTCCCAGCTCAGGGACCCCATCTCGGGCACAGCATGGGGCCGGGGCCGTGTGTTCCCAGCCGGGGCGGGCGATCGGCCCGGCCACGCTGCGTGGGAACCAGACGGCCCCTGGGCACGGCTGCGGCGCTCGCTTCCTCCCGCGCCCCCGGGGACCGTGCGAAGGAGGGGGCTGAGGTCAGCCGCGCTCGCCGCCGGCCGCTCCGGAGACGCCAGCATGATGTAGGCGCTCAAATATTGTTTTCCACTGGGTAGGGAAAAAAAAGGGAGAAAAGAGAGGCCCAGGGATGAGTGGCGGTCCCCGATGATGAAGGGCGCCCCCCCCCCGCCCTGCCCGGGGCTGGGACACAGCCATGGCCCAGCAGCAGCCGTCTGGGGGCTGATAACAGAGCTGACGCAGCCGCGGTGCTCCCGGTCCCTGAGTGACGGCAGTGTTCCTCCGTGCCAGCATGGCCCCCGCAGAGACCCCCGAGACTGGCCAAACTGGAGTCCCCCTGGCCTTGGGGAGCTGGGGGGACTTTGACACAAATTTGGCCCCCACATCAGCACAGAGAGACCCTGCCAGCCCTGTGTCTATCCTGGGGCTGGCTGTGCCGTGGGGTCTGGGTGTTGCTGCTCCTGGGGAGCTCCCTCCCAGCCTGGGGTTGGCAGGATGGGGGATGCAAGCACAGCCCCCCCACTTTGCCAGCATCACTCTGGCCCCACTCCAGTGCTCAGAGGTTCTGACTCGGGTGTCCCAATGCTGTGTGGGAAGGGGCTGGTGGCCAGGTGCCATCCTGGGGCTGTGGGGACCTTGCCCACTCCAGTGTCCCCCAGCCTGGCCAGTTGGGGCATATCCCTGTGCCCAGCCCAGTGTCAACAGTGGTGACTCAGCTGGTGCCTCTTCACTGGCAGCCACCCTGCATGATTCAGGTCGGAGGAATCCACTTTCCTGGCTGTTCCCATCAGAGCTGCAGCGCCTGGCACAGCCCATCTTTGGGGCTGCCCTGGTCTCGGAGTCTGCAGGGACTAGTTGGAATCCCAGCTAGGCACTGAAACAGACACAAGCAAGGACAGAGAGGGGAGGCAGCCCTGTCTCCCCCATAGCAGAGCCTCCACACTGTGCCACAACCCCTGGTGCCTCCCCACAGTCTCCCTTGGGGCAATACGGGTCCATTTGCAGGGCCACACACTGAGGCTGGTGCAACTTGTGCCACGTGTGACATCCTGTGCAAAACCAGGAACTTGGAGGGGTCCCAGGCCCAGGGAGGTGACAGTGGGGCTCCGCTGGGGGATAACTTCTGCTGCAGCACAGCCCCCTGACCCCCAAAGTTCCCTCGCACTACTACAGGATGGCACTTCAGAGGCTCTTGGCCCCACACTGTGGCAGGATCTTGTCCCCAGCATCTCCCTGGGACACAGGACCTGGGTGTAGGTGCCCTGTCCCAGGCCATGCCCCGTCCCCACATGGCCTCACCATCCAGTCAGTGATCACTGATGGAGGGACTGGTGGGGATGGAGGCTGTGCCAGGTGGCCCTAGGCACGTGTGTCCCCCAGCCAGCACCTGAGCTGGGGCTGAGGGTCCCCAGCTTGCCGCTGCCCACTGCCCACCTCGAACGGGGCACAGAGACCACAGAGGCAGCATTGGGGAATGTGCTTTATTAGGTGCTGGGTTGTCCCAGGGTGGGGAGTCCCTCACTCAAAGAAGAACATGCCGGGTGTCCGGTAGAGGCAGGGGGGCAGCCCCAGGGGATAGCCATTACCCCCCTGCAGTGGGATCGCGGTCCCCGGCCCCCATGGCTCCTTCTGCTCACCTGCCCGTGGCCCCATGGCCCCAAAGGGTGGCTGGCGGGGGGCGGTGGAGGCCGGGGGGGCTGCAGCCAGGAGATGCTCCAGCGCTGTGCTGCAGGGCCGCTCCTTCACGCAGAAGCTCAGTGCCTGCACCCGGCACTGGTAGCTGCTGCCCAGCGCCTCGGGGCCCGGCCGGCTGAAGGAACTGAACACGGGCAGGTGGGGCTGCGTGTAGCCCTCTCCCTCCAGGAAGCAGGATGGGGAGGGCTTGCCCGTGCTGAGGAGGTTGCCAGGGAATGCAGGTGGCACCTGCCCGAATGGCTGACACGGCCCCAACCCAGGGGCACCCAGCTCCTTGCCCTCCAGTTGCTCTGGGGGGGTGTCTGGGGTGGCCGGCGAGTCCTGCGGGGGGTCCCTGTGCTGGGTGGGCAGCAGGGCAGGCAGCAGGGCAGGGTGCTGGTGCTGGGCCGGGCGCTCGCTGGGCAATGGGTACTGACCTGGCCGGGGCAGCTGCAGCGCCGCCGGGAGCCCCCCGAAGACAGTCTCCTTGGGCGGGCGGCCCTCGGGGGGCGTGAAGAACGGCCCCTTGGGCTGTGGCATGTCCGGCAGGTACAGGCAGGGCTGCCTGGCCTTGGGCGGCTGACACCGGGCACAGTGCTCAGCGCATCCCGGCATGCCGGCACCTTCAGACAGAGCGGCAGGGCTCGGCAGGCGTCCTGTGGCCGATGGTGAGGTGTAGCCCCCCTCTGCCTTCCCCTCCTCCGGCAGCGGGGCAGCGGGCAGCCCTTGTGCCTGCTGTCTGGGGGTCTTCCCGCGCCCATCGTCTCCCTCAGTGCCCGGTGCGCCCCGGAGGCCCCTCTTCCTGGTGAAGCGCCGGCGGCGCCGCAAGAAGCTGCCGTTCTCAAACATGTTGTAGCAGTCGGGGTCGAGGGTCCAGTAGTTGCCCTTTCCCGGCTTCTTGTCATCACGGGGCACCTTGACGAAGCACTCGTTGAGGGAGAGATTGTGGCGGATGCTGTTCTGCCAGCCCTGCTTGTTCTCGCGGTAGAAGGTGAAGCGGCCCATGATGTAGCGGTAGATGCCGCTGAGGGTGATGCGCTGCTCGGGCGCGCTCTGGATGGCCATGGTGATGAGGGCGATGTAGCTGTAGGGTGGCTTGGTGGCCTCAGCGCTGGGGAAGGCGCCGCCGGCCGCCTCAGGGGCCGGTGGGCTGCGCAGCGCCGCGTCGCCGACGGGGAGGTCCGGCTGCATCCTCCCGGCCGGCCCCCGCCGTTCCAGCTCTGCCGCTGGTCCCGCTCCCGCTCTGCCGCACGGCCCCAGCACGGCCCGTTAAAACCCGCCGGCCGGCGAGGGGGCGGCGGGCCCCTCCTCTGAGGGGCCGCCCAGGGCGGAGCGGGACTCTCCAGCACTGGTCCCTGTGGACGGACAGACGGATGCGCCGCCAAGACCTGCGGCCAGCAGCCAGTGGCCCCGGGGTTGGCACGGCCGCGGCCTCCCAAGGGCAGAGGCGGGCACAGCCCCCGGCTCCCCCAGCCCCTTTTCCCACGGAAGGTTCCCACGACCTGGTTCTCATCCTGCTCTGCTCACGGCGAGCAGCCGGGCTCTGGCTGGGCCTGGGGTGAGGCTGAGTGAGGGATATTGGCAGGACTAAGGGTGCTGCCTGCCCTCGGATGCCCAGCTGCCCCCTGCCCATCCCAGTGCCTCAGCCCCTGCCCCCAGCCTGGGCTTGTGCTGGATCCTGTGCCAGGTCTCTCCGTTGTGCCAGGTCCCTGCATTGTTCCCCAAACTGGGCACAGCACAGGCTCCAGGAGCCCCATCGCACCATTCACGAGTGTAAACTGAGACACAGGTAGTGACTGCCTTTGGGACAGCCTTCTGTGTTGCCAGGTCAGCAGAGCAGCTACCAGGCACCTCGCTGCTGCCTTCACCCCTGCCAAGGGGCTGGGACAAGGGGCAGGACAGGTCTGGAGGCAGCGCTGGGGAAGGGGGTTGTCTCACACTGTTTCCCTGTGGCTGGGGCTGAGCTGGCTTTGCTCACAAGAGGCTCTGTTTGGACTCAGCTTCTCCAGCCGCCTGTATTCCGCTCAGACCAGCACCAGCCCCCCACACCACCGCCAGCCCCCAACACCGATATGAAAACACAACCTTTATTTCTAAGGTTCGCAACGGCGAGTCCTGGCAGCGCAAGGTGCAAGGACGGAGCCAGATCTGCCCTGGCTTGCTGAAAAGGCACACAACAAATCCCACCTGGGGGACTCCTGGGGAATAAATACAGCAATCACAGGGGCAGCAGCACCTACCCACCCCAGCTAACATTCGTCCTTGTCTGGTCCACACACTGAGCACCCTGAGCATCTGCCTTGGGACATGCAGCTGGAGTGGAGCCATGGGGCTCAGAGCTTCCCGCTCTGAGACTTTACGGCAACTGGGCTCTTCTCTCCCACCCACTTCAGGGCTGGCAGAGCTGTTTGAGGACATGGAGAACGCGGCTGGAGGTGCCAGCGGCACAGGGCTGGGGGGAGTTGCAGAGCAGCGTCGGCCTCAAGCGCTGGGCGTGATGGAAGAGCTCCCGTGCGAACACCGGCTCCACCTGCGGAGGCACAGAACGATGGACGATGGGCACAGGTCCGTGTCCCTGCCTTGCAATGGTCCCTGTGCCTGGCTACTCACGTGAGCCATGATGAGCTTCTGGAAGGGGTGCCCAGCTCTGGTGGGGTATTCTTCCCCGAAGCACAGGTAGATCTGGTACTGAGGCATGAGCTGCCCATTGCTCAGGTACTCACGCACCTCTGCAAGACACCAACCCTGTCAGGGGACACGGGGTCCTGACAGCCCCCATCAGCCACACCAGGGCAGGACCTGCCCCTCTTCCTGAGGGGAGCAGGGTCTCCCAGGGACTTACGCTGTATGTACTGCTGTGTGTCCAGCAGCTTGTAAGTCTTCTCCCTCTCCAGCTTGTTGGGCCAGTTCTTGTGTGGGGCCAGTGGCCCGTTCCAGTACACTCTGCCCTGGCACTGGCGCTTCATGAAAACCCCCTCGGGTGCTACCCACAGCAGCACCCCGCGCTCCAGGTGGGGCAAGAGCCGCTCCAGCACGTCGGTCATGCAGGCCACGTGGCCATGGCCACTGAGCACCTGTGGTGGGGGGAACTTTATCTGCTCCATGCAGGAGGGGCCGTAGAGGTGCTCGCTGTCGGCCGGCACGGTGCTGGTGGTGATGCGGCAGCCCTCGGCCGTGCGGGTGGTCACCTCCTTCACCAGCACATCGCAGTAGTACAGGCGGATGTGGAGCCAGCAGTCTGGGGCAAAGGGAGGGTCAGTTCATGGGCAATCTGGGCTGGTGGGGCCACCCAGGGCATTGCCTGCAGCATGGCTCCTACCTGAATTGTTGACGTCCTCCACAGGGAGGTAGGACTGGGGTCCAGGAAAAAGCTGGATATGGGTTGGGTTCCAGCCATAGAAGACTCCCCTTACAAGGCACCCTGGACCAGGGCAGAGATGAGGTAGTAAAAGGGCATGGACAGTTACCCAAGGTCTCCCAGGCACTCTCCTGGTCCAAGTCCCTGGGCCCACACTTCCCACTGTGTTTGCTTATTACTGAGCCTCATTATATCCCCTAAGGGCTGGCTTTGCTGGGGTAGAGGGGGAGTCCTCAGCCCCTACCTCAATCCCCACAGGTGTTGCCTGCACAAGTGACAGGAGAGCAGGATCCTGGCAGAAGTGTGTACTCCCTGCCCCCAGCCCCATCCCACCAAGAGGGACCCTCCTCACCTCGCTCGGTTGAGTGGCCAGAGAGCCGGGGCTGTGGAGACAGCTGGGCACTCTCCAGCACATCCTTCTGGCTTTCCTCCTTCTTCAGACTCCCTGCAGTTCTGCCCTGGGGGTAGGAGCAGCTCTGGTGAGGGCTGAGCTGGCAGTGGGGGATCCTGAGCCAGCTCCTGCTTCTACTGTGGACGTCATAAGCGATAAGCCAGATCCCCTGCCTGGGTCTGGCAGTGCGTGGCACAGGGGACCCTCTCTGATGCCCCGTGGGACAAATGCAGGCAGTGTGCAAGCGGGGGAGCAGCTGATGGGTGAGGGGGGGATTTGAGGGTCCCACCTTCTCCCCTGCGTGGATGGCACAGGGCAGGCTCACCTGCTGGTCCTCACTGCCTGGGGACTGTGTGTCACTGTCCTCTGCAGAGAGCAAGAAAGAATGGATGAACCCCTGGCAAACGGCAGGAACAGCCCCAGGGAAGACAGTTGGCTCTCCAGGACACCCAGAGAGGAAGAGGAACAGGGAGGAAGGGTAATGTCTCTGGGGCACGGGGCTTGTACAGGCATGGTTCAGGTATCAACCCCACATCTGGCACAGGAGGAGGGACGGCAGGGATGTATGTACCTGCATCACAGGCTCTGTCAGTCACGATCTGGTACACCTTGTAAGGCTCGGAGATGTCCAGCTGGCTCCGCTCGGGCACCTCCTGGAAGTCGGTGCTCTTGTTGAGGGCGCAGCGCAGCCGCGTCTTCCAGGTGGAGGGGTCGGCCTTGTCCGTCCCTTCGTGGTACTTCCCCTTGTAGACGGCCCAAGCCTGAGGGACAGAGGGTGCCCTGTGCTGTGGGGGCTGCCACAACCTGACCCCAGCTTGGCTGTCCAAGGGGGTCCACCAGGGTATGAGTCCACCGGGGTGGGGGGGGCAGTGGGGAACCGGGGCTCTGTGTCCTGGGGACTGCGGGGAGCTGGGTGGTGCGGGGTCGCAGGGGAGCCCCGGGAGTGTGCACGGAGCTGGGCGGTGTGTGCCAGCGGTGTGCATGGAGCCAAGTCCTAGAGCTGCGCAGGGTCAGGTAATGGAGAGCCCTGGAGGCGCACACGGAGCTCGGCTGCACAGAGCTGCGTGAGCGATTCCGGGGCGCGCACGGAGCTGGGCAGTGGGGAGCCCCGAGCAATGGGGAGCCCCGAGAATGCACACGGAGCCCGGGGGCCAGTCCCAGGGGCGCTCCCAGGACCGGGTGGGGGCCGCGGGGAGCCAGGGGTACCTTGAAGAGCGCAGCATCCTCCTGCTGCCGGTAATCCTGCTTGGCCGCGTGCTTCCAGGGGATGCGGAAGAGCGTTCGGTGCCGGTTCTCCCAGCGCAGCCCCGGGTACCGGCCGCTGTCGATCTGCGTGATCAGCCACTCCTTCAGCCGCATGGGCGCCCCCGGCTCCGCCATCGCTGCCCGGCGGCGAAACCGAAAGCAGCTCCGGCTTTCACTTTCCCTTTCCTGGTCCACGCCGCAGGTTCTGGCTGCCCCAAGGAGAGGGGGGACGGGTCTTGAATTTTTTTCTCCGCTCCACTTTTCCCCACGCAGCAGCGTCAGACATCCGTGTTCAGGAAAAAGTGATGTCGTAATTGAAGGTTACAGCAATGGGAAGAGCTGGAGCTGGTGCCTCCGGGAAGGACCCCCAAAAAAGGCATCCCCGAGGTTTCAGACCCTCACAATGTGTGCACCCATGTACACCAGTGGTGATTTGAGGCTCTTCTCGTTGTTCATTGGCTCCTGCGGAGGCCCTGGGTGATTGACCCCCACCCCGGGAAGTGCCCTTTGTTAGGCAAAGGGTGGGCGCCCATTCCCGGCTTTTGCCTGGGGCTTCAGCCTTTTCCTGCCGCGCAGAACACAATGTACAGCTCGCACTGGTAATTTACGTACCGAGATACCTGCACTGGGTGTCTTTCTCAACACAGGCACCCTGCACTCGCGGGAGAGGGGCAGGCACATTGCATCCACGGGAGACGGGACACGGCACCAGAAGGTACACGGAACTCTCCTGCGCCCCTCCCAAATGTTTCCCCTAAAACTCTCAGGTCTCCCACATGCTCTCCTAAGGGGACAAGGGACCCTACTCCCTTTACTTCCTGCTTTGGGGACCCAGCCGGACACGTCCCAGCTCCATGGGCTGCGTCCTCCCGTGGGACCAGCTGCTCCCTCCATGGGTGTGGGGAGCTGCAGGGAGCTGCGGGAAGAGCGCGGGGTTTCCAGGGTGGTGTGAACAGTCACATGTCCCCATCTCTCAAATGTCTCCTCTGCTCTAATGCTCATGTCTGCCTCGTGGGGCTCTGGATGCTGAGTCGAACGGGAAACGGGTGGGAAGGGCGGATGAGCTATGCCAGGGGCTGCCGGGACCGGGGTGGGACACATCCTGCACCAGCTCTCCACTGGCCCTCAGCAGGGCACGGGCTGGATCACTGGGCCACCCTGAGGAACTGCTGGTGTTGGTTCCTTCATGACTGCTGCTGAGTCTCATGTCGCTGTGCAGGGAAACCCTGCTCCTCTGCCCAGCTGCTGCCCTCCCAAGCCTCCTTTTGCAGTCCCCCAGGTCTCCTTTCCTGCTCTGAGTCAGAGAAAGTCACCTCTGGCCGAGAGGAGAAACGAAGTTCCTGAGAGCTACTGGGGCTGCAAAGTCTCCAAATGAATAATCAGTGGCAGAGAGCCCAGTCCTGGGCTTTCCCAGAGGATGTGAGGACAGGGCACAGCCACGTGGCACAGAGGGCACATGGGGCCACACGGGGTGTACGAGCGAGCCCCACTGGCAGGGGTTTTCTCTTCTTATTGAGCCTGTCCGGGACCCCTTTGTTGCAAAGTGAAGCCCAGGCAGCACCTGTGCCCCCCATCTGGGCGAGCTGTGGGGCCACATTCCGGGAAAAGGGCCTGGGAACTGACCGACAGAGAATCCACATCTCCCCTTTCTGCCTTGGGAAGCAGAGCGATGGCAAGGAGTCACTGCACAGCCTCCCGGTGGCTCGCACTGATTACATCCAAGGCCGGGAGATAATTGCAGCCGCCGGCTCGTTTGTCAGCCCCAGCCCGCCGGGATAAGTTTTATCGGCCGGCCGGGGATTTCATGTAGGGTGACAGCCGCCTGGTGACGCAGGACCCGGGGGATCTAATTACCCGGGCATCAGCGAGGACGCTCAGGAGCCAGATTCCCCACTGTATTCCTCACCGTGCTTCTCCCTTCCCAGGGAAGGCAAAGCTGCTGAACCCTTAAACTTTTCATGCCAAAATGAGCTTCGAAAGGGAGTCAAACATTAACTCGTAGCTAGCCCTGCCCTTGCCCGGGTTTTTCCAAGCTGTGTAAACCAGATCTGCCAAAATAAATACATTTTGCTGTGCTGTGGAGCTGAGTTGGAGGGGCCAGGGCCCTGTGTAGTTTACAGTGGGAACAGGGGAATATCTGGGTGTAAACACCTTGGCATAAGGTGTCCCAGTGTGGGACGGTGCAGCTGTGCATGGGGCACACATCCATCCTAGATGCGTGGTCCTGGGCTGCAGGGCTTCCACCCTGCTGGGTGCTGAGGAGGCCAAAGGGTGCTGGAAAGCCTGGCCTGGGGGAGAGGGAGTGGGTAGAGGAGCCTGGAAGGAACTGGGAAGAGAGTGGGATCCCACAGTGGATGGTGCAGGAGCAGTGAAGGATGATGCACCCCTGGTTATTCAGTTCGCTGAGTATCTACCCAGAGAGGGTGGAGCTCCCAGTCTGCCTGGGTCACCCCAAGGCAGCACCCAGCCCAGCAGGCAGATGCTGGCAGCAGGAAGGAACCCTGGTCTTGAAGCTTTGTCTCCTGGGGGATCTCTTCCCCCTAGGAGAGAGGGAGCAGGAATGAGGGGGACCCCAGAAACATTCTCTGAGTCCCAACAGGGACAACGCTGATGACCCAGCCAGGCATTCCCAAAATTTTTCCCACCTGGGACTCTGTTCCAGGAAAAGGTGTAAATGGGGTTGGTCTGGGGCTTGTGATACTCAGCTGGTGCCAGGCTCCCAGTGCTCCCAGTACTCCCAGCAGCTGGAGCCAGCAGACTCCTGGACCTGGTGCTCCTGGATCCAGTGAGTGGAGATGCTACAGTGAAACAGGCTTCAAGTGAGCTCCCACGTGCTGCTCCCAACCTCTCCTGGAGCAGAGCTTGTCCCCAGAAAGCCCTGCCCTGGCACTCACATTTCTGGCCTCCCTTGTCACCTTCCCACAAGGCAGCAGGGTGAGCCCTGTGCAGGCATGCCAGTGCCCCCAGCCCACTCCAGAGAGTGGTCAGCAGCAGCTCCAGACTGGTCCCATGCTGGGACCTTCCCCCTTGGCATCCCCGTTTCAACCTGGCCATCACAGGAGAGTCAGACCACCAAGAAGGGTATTTATTACTGGGAGACATAGAAAGTCTTTAAGCAAAATGGCTTAAGGCTCTGCTCTAGTGAGGTCTGGCCAGGTTAAATGCTTGGTTCCCACCTGTTACAGATTGTGCCCTGGGATAGGTGGGAATGGGGTGCAGTGGATTCCTAAAGCTACAGTGCTTGCTCAGGGCTTGTGCTTGGCCAGTCTGGAGCTGGACCCTTGCCTGGGAGCCTGTGTGGTGGCATTACCTGCTGGCACACTGGTGTGCCCCTGCTCCGCAGCCACCTGGATGCTGGGAGCTTGTGCTGCTGGTGGGACAACTGCTCTGAGGGGAGCACTGGCTCTCCTGTGCACCCTGAGGCCATGCAGTGGGTACCCATGTGCTAAAGCTGCTGCTGGCAACACCTGGGTACTGGCCTGTGGCAGAAGAGACCCCCTCTGTGTTCCGCCCCAAGCAGGAGCCTGCAGTGACCCAGGGGCTGTGTCCCCAGCACACCAGATGTGAAGAAGATGAGCCCGGCATGTGCTGCAAAGCCCAACAGTGTCCATGAAACCTGCCCAGACAGGTTGGCACATTCCCACCCCAGAAGAGAAGAAGGAGCTGGGCTTTGTGCAGGTTCCTGCCCAGTGCTCCCTGTCCCACTGTATTGCATCTCCTTCATCTCTCCCAGGCTGTTGGGTGATGCTCACTGCTCTCCCTTGGCTCGGGTCACTTCAGACAAGCCGGGATGCAGGAGAACGTCCTCTTCACCCGCAGCAGGAAGGGACTTGTGCTCCTCATGTCTCTGGCTCTTGGGACCAGTCCTTGCACAGCTCCCTCTGTCCTGGATGTTCCTTCTCTCCCTACTGGCAGCAAGGCCTTTATTTCTTCCTCGTCATTGAAAGGGGACATCCCATACTTCTGCTTCAGGTGCCTACGGACCTGGGGAAGAAGCGAAATGTAAAATACAGTGCTGGTTTACAAGGACAGCTCCAAGCCTGTCAGCAAGGGGAGCAGGGAAGAAACCGAGTCCCCTCAGGACTTGTCCTCGCTCTGAGACCCATGGCAGGCTCAGCCACGGAGCAGGGCACAGGCGGCAGAGGCTTGTCCCACCTTGCGGGCCGCGCTGCCGCCGAACTCAGACAGCTGCTGCCTGAAGCCGGGGTTGGGGTTGGCGACGGGCCGGATGGCTCGGATGGCATCCAGCACCTCCTGGCAGCTCAGCTCCGTGACAACCATGACGTAGGCAACGACCACCGTGGTACTGCGGGAGATGCCAGCGAGGCTGGCAAGGGAAAGTGCAGAAGGGCTGGTGTTAGTGGCACACCCTGACCCCATGCTTGCCTCCTCCTCCACCCCTGTGCCTCAGATGTTTCAGTTCTTCTTCTCCAAGGACTTGCTTCTCCCGGAGGCCTGAGACCTTCCAAGGTCCTGGCCATCAGTGCCTATAAATACCCACTCCTCTCCAGGGAATGGGAGCAGCAGCCACTGCCTGGCTGCCTGCCCCAAACCCTGCTCATCCCGCACACTCAGCTGCAGCAAAAAGCTGCCCCGGCTCCAGGACTGCCTGGATCCCGCTGGGTTTGAGTCACAAGCCACAGCCAAGGGTGGGTCCTGGGTGGGTCCACTGGCACAGAGCCCTCTGGCACAGGCTTGCTTTGATCAGGGGCTGCAGCTAAAGTGAGGGGCTGGGGGCTGCATCTGCTGAGCTGGGGGGACACAGCAGCAGGCACGGGGCAAGAAGCATTACCAGTGGACGAGGCAGTTCCCTCCATGCAGGCGACACTGATGGATAAAACTGATGCATTCCTTGAAGTGCCTCTTGCTAGCAGGAAAAATAAACCAGACAGAATAAGAACTTCAGGGGTGGAACAGCATTTTTAGTTGCAGGCAGAACAGCCCTGTATGTTTGAGTTGTTTTAGGGGATCTGCCAGCCACTGCTGAGACCTCAGCAGCTCAGTGCTGTTTATTCCCAAGAAAAGGTGGATTTGCCAGCTCATTCTGTGCTGGGGACACAGAAGGGGACACTGTGCTGGGGATGCACGGGGCTGCCCTGTGACTTGTGTGACTCACGCTGGGGCAGTGGGACACTGGCTGCTCAAATCTCCAGCCACGCCTGTACACTTGGCTGGCTCCATACCCTTTATGTGCTCTCCCCTCTCCAGACACTTCCTGGGGGGATGCTTGCTGCTCCTCTCCATGGGTGCTGCAGAGTGGCTGCCCCTCACCTCACCCCAGAGCTCATACCCTCACAGCAGTCACTGAACTGGGATGCTGTTGGGGTCCAGAAGTGGTCCCCTGCACTGGGGCATCACATCTCCAGCCTGTGGGTCGTTGTGCTTGAGGAGCTGGAGGGAGTTGGACCACATAGAGGGTTTGAGAAGCTGTGAGCCCTCACCTCTGGTCACCCTCCCGCCTCCCTGCACGTCCCAGTGTGCCCAGGGTACTCACATGTTGGCTTCAGGGGTGTCAGGCAGGGGGATGCGGAGGTAGGTAATGTCCTGGAAGACAGAATAGGAAGAGGAGAAGCCCAGGCACTGCAGCCAGGGTGTCATACACGGTCAGAGCGGAGCTGGCAGTGCCTTTGCTCCTCACCCACAGTTGCCTACAGGGTTTTGCTTCCCCCACACAGCATCTCCCTTGCATGGGGATGGGGCCACACTCTCCCTGGGGTGAAGAGCAGGGCAAGGGGACACCAGCAACTCGTGGGAGGGTATGGGAAACAAGAGGAGTCTGGAGAGCTGGAAATTGTTTCCCGTCAGTGTTCAAGGCCGGGTTATAGTCACAAGACAGCCAATTTCCCATGCCGGGGGGCCGCCCAGCTCCTCTGGGATCAGTGACCAGGAAGAGGTGTGCATGCCACAGGATGCTCAGAGGGGGAAGGAAGTTGCAGCATGGAAGGAGCTGCAGGAATCTACAGGGCGATGTCTGGTGCAGGATCCTACCTTCAGCAAGGGCTGGGGCGATTCATGGATTGAAACAATGTGGGTGATCTTGTTCCGGCTTAGCTGCTCCAGGTCTTTGGCATCTGAAGGATAAAACTAGGCATCAACATGTATTCATTTCCTACCCTTCTCTTCCCACAGCGCTCCCACCCTGCTTCTACAGCCAGCCAGCACACAGAGCCTTGCTCCAGCAGATCGACTGCATCCCACCCCCACATGCAGCAGTGCAGACATGGGCAAACATGGAAACCTGGAATGCCAATCCCATGATCCAAACCAGAGGCCTCTCCCTCGTCCCTTCTCCTTGCTGCTCATGCTGGTTGAACCATTCACACTTGCACAGAAACACTCTGGGTAAGCAGGTAGTGTCCCTCCTGCCTGTACTTGTCCCCACTTTGGGAGGAGACATGTGCCCTGCCCACACCTCCTTGGGCAGACACACACATAGCACTGGGACTTGCTGCAGCCTGAGAGAACTGCTTTATCTTGTGTATGGAAGTGGAACTGCAGCAATTTATATAAACTCTGATTTTCTGTAGAAAACACCTGAGCAGTGACTTGCTGCTCTCTGGTCTGTTCTCTCTGCAGCTGCATGGACAGAAATGGGGTGTCCTTGGCTGTTTGGGGCAATGCCCTGCCTCTCACTAATGCTTCAGCATTCTGGATGTGACCCTGGCCTCTGGTCCAGCACAGCAGTTGTTGAACAGGGAGGGGAGTGTGCCTGTCTTGCTGAGCAGCTTCTGAGTGTCTCCCTTTCATGCCACAACCAGCAGATGCAGCAAGCGCGGCCAGAGAGGATGGAAAACATTTTCCCATCTCATTCTTTTGGGTTTCTAAACTTTCATGTGGTGTAAAACCTTGGCTCAGGAATCCAGCCCAGGATGTGCTAATAGCACGATGCGAATTTTAATAGGAGCGAGTTTCAAGGGAGATGCTCTGCGGGGAAGCTGCGCTCTGTGTGGGGAGGGAGATGGGGACCCTTGTGGGGACTCACACGCTTGCTACCTTCCCATCCGCCTCGACAGGCAGCGACAGCAAGTGGTGACACTGGAATCAAGGCTTACCAGGGCTGGAAAAGCTTCCAGTTTGGAGGAAATGTCTCTGTGAGCTTAATGTTGCAGGCCTAGAATCTTGTCACCCTGGATTGCCTGGCAGCGTGATGAGGAGTGTTTGGATGGCATCAGGCCTAGGCCCCGCAGCAGAGGCTGCTCACAGGAACTCCCCTGATGAACCTGGCAGCTGGGTGCCCTTGTCCCTCTGCTCCCAGCCACAGCTGCCCCAGCCCAACCCAAAGTGCTCCATGGGGCACAGGGAGAACAGGGTTGCCACTCCAGTGATGTTTCCTTAGCAATTCACACCAGTGGTTTTAAACTTCTGCAGCACTTACAGCAGGAATCAGGCTGGCAAAGGAGCCATCAGGGAGGCAGGAGTACTCATAAATGCTGGTTTGTCATGGCAGATGCCAACACTTGGTCATTAATTGTCCCCTGACAATGAAAACTCATTAAAATAGTGACTTGGTGTGAGAAGGGGTGACTGCCTCTGGGAAATTCCCTCCTGAGGGTGCGCAGCCCCCTCTGGCCCCTTCTGCAGCTGCAAAACTGGGGAGCATTATCCTGAAGTGCCCCAGTCCTGCTCCCTTGCACCCGTGTGGCACCACCAGCTCCTCTGCTCCTGGCACAGGATCATATTTCCTTCTTGGCTCCTTTCCCCCATGTATCCCAAGAGCTCAGGGCAGCTGTTAAATAAGGAAACCATGGAAAGGCAGGGGTCTCTGCCCTGCCTTTCCCACAGTGTCTTCACTCCCACTACTGCCAAGCCAAATTGGGTGGCAGAGCAGAGCAGGCCGTGGGTGCAGGCAGAGCAGTGGGCACAGGCAGGGTGGTGGGTGCAGGCAGGATGTCAGGCAGCATTTGCAGGCAGGGAGACACCAGCTCAAGCAAGCCCCACTCCCCAGCTGGAGAACATCTCTGCAGCAGCTGGGTTCCACTTACCAACGAAGTTCCCAAGGTAGAGGCCGGGAAGGATCTGTGGGACACAAGGGGAAGTGGCAGTGTGAGCAGTGACCTTGTGCTGTGGTACCCACTGTGCTGGGACCCACGCTGGGAAGCAGTGACCTTGGTTGGAGGGGCTAAAGTTCTGGCATTGACATGACCAACGCCAGCCTCGGGGCAGGAACAGTGCCGGGGCAGCTAGACCTGTGCATTCCCAGGGCTGCCACTGCCCTGGCATCCAGGATGTGGGGCTGGATGTAGCCCTGGCACCTGCAATCACCTGGCACTGCACCATCATGGGTGCTGGGAGCCAGACACGGCTTTTTTATTGCTTCTCTGGTTTATCATCAATTAGTCCTCTGTTGGGTTTTATTACCTGAGCTCAGCAACTTGCATGCACCTTTGTACATCCTTGGACTATACCCATGACCTGTGGAAGCCCTGCTGCTCGAGGGATGGGAAAGCAACAGGCACAGAGAAGCTTGTAGGGGATGTAGCTGTCCCCCTCCCAGCCTTGAGCTCCGCTCCCCTCACTCTGCACTGCAGGAAGCCCATTTCTCACTGCCCAGGCACAGATTGCTCTGGACACCATGCTTTCAGCTCATTTCCCCTGGGAAATTCCACTTCTAATGATGAAAAGATAATTACTTGACAAGGCCTCTGTTAACAGCACTGCAGATGCAGAAGCAGGACACCTTGCAAACCTTGTCAGCCAGAGCTATTTTACATTCTCCCTCACTCTCAGCCTGGGCAGTGAGTTCAATCCCATATCCAGCCAGTTCTCCACCAGTTTCTCCCTGCAGCAATATTTGGTGCCCAGGACAGGTGGAGGTGATTTTCACCAGCACAGCTGGACTCACACTTGTCTCACCGCTCACATTTGGAAACGTTTCTCTTGACTGAACAGCTTAAAGACGGTTGTTGTTGTTTTTTTTTTTTTGTGATTCCTGCGATTTTAGATCAATTTCCTATCGACGGGGTGCCTTTAACTCGCAGCTGCGGCACTGAGAGGAGCGAGTGGGAGAGCGCCAGTTAGCAAGGGCAGCTCCCAAGGGCAGGACACTGAACCATGAATAAACAGCATGTGCCTGTCCCCAGCACCCTGCTGACCCTCTCCTCAGAGGAGAAAATGGGGCAGCACATAAATAAAATAGTGCCCAGCCCCTCTGCCCTGTGATGCCGAGCCCCATGCACAGCCCAGCCCCGCTGAGCAGGGGATGCAGGACCACCAGGCTCGGGGTCATACAGGGCTCCCAGCATGTGCTTGGTGCTGGTTCCTTGGGACTAAAGGTGTTGGGAAAAGTTCCCCCCTTCCTTGAAGGAACTCGCTGTGACCCCTGCCCTCCACCCCCCCGGGCAGCTGTCAGCTGTCTCAGCGCAGTGTCCCTGCCTGTTTCACCTCCGGTGTTGCTCTGCCGGCAGATAAACAAACAAACGAAAAGCCGAGCCCTGTGCCGGACCCGGTGCCGGCAGGTGAAACGCCGCTTGGCACGGCAGAGGCAGCCTCCAGGTAAGGGTCTCCCACCTCCGGCACCGGACACGGCCGAACTGCAGAGCAGCCGCCCCAGCGCTCCCCGTTACCTGGCTCATGCCGTTCCCCATGGCCGACGGCGGGCGCCGGAGGTGGGGACGGGGCGCGGGTGTCCTTGTCCCCAATGCTGCCGTCCTCCCCGTCCCCAGGCGCAGCTGCCGTCCCCGCTGCCTGGTCGGGTTCCCGTCATGAAGAGCTTGGCTGCCCCGGGATCGCGGCTCGTTCCCAGCGCGGCGAGGCCGGGCCGGTGGCTGTGCCGGGGCAGAGGGGACCGCGGCCGCCGTCCTCCACGGCTCCTGCCGAGGCCCTTCCCCGGCTACTCCGGCGCTGCCGCGCACCGGCTGCTGCCTGGCCGGGAGCAGACAAAGGAGGAGAAACTCCCCCCCTGCGCCGTGGCGTGGGAGCACGGGGCCGCGCTGGCTGCTGCCTGTCGCCGCTGCCCTCGGCCGTACAAGGCTGCACTGTTGGGAGAAGAACAAAACCTTTGTCCTGCTCCATCAAGGAAGGTCTGTGCGGCCACGCGGCGAAGCGCCCGGCAGTGGGCCCACCCCTGCCCACGCCATGCCCACCTCTGCATGCACCATACCTATCCCTGCCCTGCCCGCAGCGTGTCCACCCCTGCTCGCACTGTGCCCACCCCTGCCTGCACCACACTTCCCCCTGCCCTGCCCGCTCCAAGCCCACCCGTGCCCGTGCCCACCTGCAGCCAGGTGCCGCAGGACCCCTGCCCTGCCCGGGGGGCTGCAGGAGTGTCCTGGGGACTTCGCAGGGCCGCAGGATGGGCAGTGCCAGCGAGGAGCAGGGCTGAGGGGCTCCCCACCGCTGCCTGTCGCCGCCAGCCCGCAGGGAGGGTCAGGCCGGGGGTCCCGGGGGCCGGG